>VZTR01013739.1:407213-494472 GCA_013400775.1 Chaetops frenatus | reverse complement strand
CTTTGTTGCATTTGAAAATGCATTTTAATTTTAAGTGTGGGGTAGGAGGGAAAAGAGTGTACTATTAATATTTAATGGCAGTTGTGGAAAAGTGCCATGAGTTTGTACTTGGAGCATTTCATTTCAGCAGTACTGGTAGAATGCATTTAGACCAGCAAACTATTGTTGAAAGCTTTGTGAAAACTTTAATGAGGCCAGGAGTTTACCCATGGCAACTGCCCCAGTCACTTGATGCATCACTTCTGAGAAACAACTAGCAAATCTGGAAGATTCTATTTTTGTGCTACCTGAGCAGATCTGATCAATAAAAAGCATATTTTACTTCAAAAATGGAGTAAATTTTGCCTTGGAGACTCTCAGTGTAAATACATCATCTTTAGTGTAAAATAGGAAAGAAAGAAAAGAAAAGAAAAGAAGTCTGTTAAGTTCTATTCACATCTAATTTTTAGTATTAATAAAGAGGTGTTCTTCTTCTCAGACTTCAGGGGCTGTATTTCTTCACAGGCAATAAGGAGCTTGTCTTCCAAATTCTGAGATGATTCAATCTTCTTACTTTTATCTAAGTGAAGGAGAAAATAAAAAAAGGAAAATTGTGTCCATTCTATGGACTTTGTTCATCTGAAGTTGATGACAATTTCTCCTGATAAGCTGCAACACCATCAGGATTCTTCTTATCTTTTCATTCTTTATTGCTGCTTGAGGAATAGAACTAGAATAATTGACTAAGCAAAACAAAACTGCTTTGTAATTAGTCAAATCCTGAAGCCTTGCAAGAAATTATTCAAAAATCCATTTTCAACAGTAATTTTCCTTGGGGAAAAGCTTTGCATATTAGTTTTAAAGACCAAGCTTAATAGATGTCTTCTATTTTTCAAAATATTTCATAACTGGTAGCAACTGGACTTTAACATAGAAAACTGGGCTCTCTCATCATTGGTTTTTGCCAAGGATGAACCATTATTCTGTCATTCACTTTTCTGCCTACAGCGTAATGCCAGAGGATGACCTGGTGCTACATTTTCTGCAAGATGGGAATTGTCAGCAGAAAGATCACAATTTAAAACTAATTCCTTCTGTCTGACTCTCTGGTATGCTTCTTGAGACTAAATGAGTGTCTTTTTTTGAGAAAGTCTGGTTTTGAGAGCTGTTATATACCTGTCATACCGGACAGACAGTCATTCTGTCTTTGTTGTGAACCACAGTGATCTCTAACCAACAGAGATTACTGAGAAAATGTATGGCTGCTGCTTCCAAGTGACCTGTATACTAAACCTGGAGCCCTGTGCTCATCTTTCTGGTGAACTCTGACTCCAGCTCTGCATTCCTCTCAGGTTATTTAAAAATGACATTTGCCTGCCAGAAGCACAGCATGAGCAATAACTGTAAAATGTTGCCTAAGGATGGAAATGCTACTGAGAGAGTTTCACAACTGGGTTAACTTTTCTCTTGCAAGCAAAATATTTTGCATGACATATGCTTGTCTTGTCTAGGCACTGTCTGTTACCATTGCCCTTGCCTTTTAATAATTATTCTAAACTGGTTTTTTGCAAAACTTGGGTTAATATGACCTATCCTTCTATTTTAATTATTGAATGTCTCAATATGTATATTGCTTCACAGGTTTTAATCCCTGGCTGGTTTTGGAAGGCATTAAGATGCACTTGTTTTACATTACATAACACCAGTACTGCATAAAAGCAGGTGATCTTGTGCATATGCATCTACCCCATTTTACAGTATTTTCTGTGCCATTCCTTCTGTGGGATACTATGTTAAATGCTATTCTGGTAATGAAAGTGTAGATTATAAACTATAATCTCCTCAGCTGCATTATGCTTCAGATTCCATTAAATGATCCCCATCTTATCGTTTAAATGATCAGCACAGCAAATACTTAACTCTAAACTTCTGGATAATTTAGTTGTCATAAGCAATCATTTATAAACTGATTCTTCTCCAGTCTGTGGAGCAGTGAATCCAGATGGGTCCTGCTATTAAGCTCTGTGCAGTAATCCAAATGATAGGACAGGAGACAACCTGAGCAGAACTTGATAAGTTAATGCACTTGCTAAGTGCATCTTTCCTCGCTGTATCGAAGGAGGTTTTTATTCCTTTGTTGAATGATGAGTGGTCAGCAAAAACAAGTTGCCAGTTAATGAAATTTGCTTTTGACAAGGTAAGGGGTGCGTGTCCTAAAAATTCATATTGATTGCCAGTTAGATCACCCAAGAATTTGCATCTCCAAATGAGCAATAGTTGAACCCAGGTGAACTCGCTAGAGAGTGGGAAGAAGCTCACTAATGGCTTTTGCAGTGCAGTCACAGAGTAGCTGGGTGCAAGGGCAGAACTTGGCTGAGGAGAATATCTGCAGCTCACAATTCTTTCCTAACAGAATCCTTTTCAGCAGAATCTAGCCATGAATGAAAAACAGCTGCCTGAAACTGTAGGGAGCACGTTGTCTTAGAATTATACACTCTGTTCCCATGGATATTATGGACAAACCCGGCACTGGAAATAGATAATATTTTTCTGTGTCTGCTGTGGATCTCAAAATCCAGAATCTGTTGAGTGGGTGAACCAATTTTGAGAGTCTAAGCAAGAGCATCGATTTGTTTTTAGTAACTCCTAGCTGATAAGTAGCTTCCAAAAGATCTAACAAACTGAAGTAAAGCAGTAAAAAAGCACCTAGTGATGTTGAAACTCATAATAAAAAATAATTTTGGAGAGATGGTCGCAGTAACTTTCAGTGGAAAAGAGAATTTGGGAGAATGTTATCGATGCTTCTGAAAGCCCTTTAAACACAGGACCTTCAAAGTCATAAATATGCTTTTTTATGCCTTAAATATTCTTCTTCTGGCACCTCTGCATCTTATGAATTGCAGGCAGTTACAAGGATTATATCCCTGATGACAGCATATAAAGGTTGTTTTTTCCATGTCTTTTTTATAAGTGAAATACAGACCTACATTGGAGCCACAAATGTCCATGGCTAGAACATTTTACTACATGCAAACATGAGAAATGCAATGGATTCTCCTGTCTGGCTGCTTTTGTCAGACCTCAGTGTACCTTACAAAGAGAACTGCATTAGTACAGATACAGGTAATGTCTTTGACCAAAGCTTTACAGTGCATAATGTTAAATTCACACCATGAAATGCAACACATTTATAATGAAAGCAGCAGATTCGACACTTGCTCAAAAATGAAACAATTGCATAAAGGGCTTTTTTAATATTAATAATATATTTTTAATTTACTTCAGTTTGTATTCTACTTTTATGACAAAAATATGTTTCCTGATGATGTAATGCAGTCCGTTTTCTGTCAGTAGTTTCTTGAAAAATCTACACTAGCTTCGCTTTCTGTACTTGTGCAATACATATAATCTGGGCTTAGAGTATCTGTGTTTATTTCAAGCAGTTTTGGAGGCATTTGGCTCTCCTGTCATAATGAATGTGAGATTTCCCAGATATTATTTGCATAGTTCAACCTGAATAACTCTAGAACTTGAACTTTTCCCTGCTCAAACTTTTCCTTCAGGTCTACTCTTGATGTGGATTTTGTCACACCTACTTAAACATAGTAGATGTATGCAGGACAATATCTAGACAATTAGTAAGATTATTCTTCTGAATAGAAAATGAAATGGTATCAACATTGTGCTGATTTCCCAAAGCAGCAAAATTGCATTGTGAAAGGTATGGATATTTTAACACATTATATTCCAACAACGTGCTATATTTTTGTAGGTTTTTGAAGAATGTTTCCAATTTCCAAATATGTCAGCATATCCTTTTTAACAGTATTTTGCTACCTGTTTTTTCAAATAGATAATTTGATCAAGGGGTTTTTTTGGGTCCAAAGTGAATTTGGTGTGTTGTATGTAAGAAAAGAGCCCAGACAAAACCAACCAAAGCAAAGGCCTGTATGTCCTGTCCTATTTCTGATCTGGGTAAATATACAAAAAGTAATATGTAACATATTCTAGTGTGAAAGGTTTGTGATTGAACTTCCCCCTTTGGTGAAGACAGGAGAACCTATAAATGTGGTCCCTCTAAATGGGTGATTTAAGATAATATTAACCTTGTGAAGGCAGGGTCATGGAATATTGATTAAGGCTGAGGTAATTTGGGGATGGGGAGATGGTCATTAATAAAGGCCAAGCGTTCATTACATTCAGTGAAGATGACACAGAAAACTTTTCTTCTGTTTAACAAGCTTTCCAACCCCAGTACTGAGACCATGGCACACCTCTACACTCCTGAGAAATCTGTAAACCTCTTTACTAAGTCAATGGAATACTCACACATTTGGGAAAGTTTTTTCTGGTGTGAAGAACAGAACCAGATAGGATGTGAGATGGCAACCATATAAACTTCAGTATGTCTATTCACAAGGAGACTGGTTTAGTTTGCTTTTAGTGTTCATGAGACTGACTGTTTTCTGAGTGATTTACTATATAGATATTATTTTGTTGTTGTTACAGAATATGGGGTGAAATTTCCTTTGTCAAAGCAGGTAGAATTTGTCTAATATTTGATAGGCAGCAATAAAGTGTGTCTACACAGCCTGTCTACAAAGTCAGTAGGAACTCAAATGCCTGTTCTCCACCATGAATATTCCATTTTATACTGTAAAATTTCTACTTAAAATTTTCCTGACTTCACCAAACCAGCATCATATCAAATCTGTTACAAAACAAAGTTTTGTTAACCATTCTTTTATTAAAAGGATGAGGTTGTCCAGTCTTTGTCAAACTTCGAGAAAGTAGAATTGTATCTTTACTAACAAGGAGAAAAAATAAAGAAGAGACACTAAAAAAAAACCCAACCCATTTTAAAGTATCTATATTTTTACACTTGGATGATAACATTTTGAAGGTACTGGATCCCTGCCTGTGAAAAGGTATCAGTTTGCTTTCAGCAGGTTATTATGTTCACAACATATTTTTGTGAACAAAACCCACTAATAACAATATTTCAGTGATTATTTGCTGTGTTTGGCTTAATACTGGGTGTCAGTCATGGCTAAGATGTCCTTTGTATGTGATGGAATGATGAGCTAGTCTTTCTGTGGGCAGGCTTGAGCTGTTGCTTTATGGTTTTGGGGCATTTGTTTCTTCAGCTGCTGGTTTTGGTGATGATCCTCCTGCTGTTCTGTAACATTCTGGTAGCAGTTACAAACCTCAGCCATGGAGGCTT
This sequence comes from Chaetops frenatus, assembly GCA_013400775.1. Lineage (NCBI taxonomy): Eukaryota > Metazoa > Chordata > Aves > Passeriformes > Picathartidae > Chaetops > Chaetops frenatus. Next base: position 489,269 of record VZTR01013739.1, on the reverse strand, counting down.
AAACTCCACTGTAGTAAAGGCCATAAAAATTTCAGCTGGAAACCCTTTTTAAGTTTACATGATTCCTTAATCTCTGGGGAGTTTGCAAGAGCTCTAATGAATGGTGCTTAGCTCTGCTCTGGTCAGCTGGCAAAGTTGCAGCAATATGGACTCGAATATGGAGCAGTTTTAACTTTTTGAAAGGGAATCCAACCCATCTATGGCCACCTGTGAACTTTTCATGGAGGTATTTCTGCTGGAGGAATAATAGGTCATGCTACCTGTAGCATTAAAAAAGTTTTAATAATTTGTTTAGAATCAATTTGTAAATGCATTTTTCAGCGCATAGGTGTCAGTAAGATAAAGCAGCTGTTATAGAGAGCTGTTCAGTTCTTCATTTCATTGTTATATGTATAGGATTATTGTAGTACTACTCATAAGTTGTGCTTTTTTCACTTCTTCATTCCTAAAGGTCCTAGAAGTTCTGTTTTGCAAGGTGAAATATAAAGATAATAAGAAAATGTAAAATGTACCAGGTGAAAATTACTGAGTGATTTAGAAAGGAATAAATACAAACACTTTTCTTGGATTGCTCTGGGATGCTGAAAAAGCATCACTGAATTTTGTAGGAATTGGCACGTTAGGAAGGATGCTGTGAATATTTGGTGATTACAGCAGTAGCAATAAAGTATGAAACATTTGGGATGGGTAAAGTAATTCTTAGCTATAGACATAATCTTACATGGAGAAGACAAGTAAAGTTAAGCCTTACAGAGCTGGAGAATGGAAAACATGAAGAATTGGTCAAGTAAATAGTGATGTCTCTTCATCCTTTCTGTACTTGCTCATTCTTTATGGATCAAGCAGTTGACTGTCTCAAGGCAGAGGTCATATCTGTATCTTTGTGTTAATAGGCTGTGATTTACCTTCTTGCATATATTTGCAACCCTTTTCTTGGTAACTTTTACACTTAATGAAATGTTCTGTGGCAATGAGTTCCAGGGTTGAGATATGAGCTGTGTGGAAAAGTACTTCTCTTGTAAGTTTTAAAGCTGCTCCCTGATAATTGTATTTGAGGCTCCCTAATGGGAAAGGGGGAATAATCATTACCACATTCTCTATCCTGCTAGTAATTTTGCAGCTTTCTAATTTATTTCATGTTCTTACACCATAGGTCATCCTCTTTGCTTTTCTCTTGTAGATTTCTGGTACATCTTTTATTGGCAAAGTTACCAGAATTGTGCCTGGACTTTATCATGTCTTTTGTTCCTTACTCTTTTTCTTTTAAGTTTCTAGTATTCTATTTGTCTTTTTGCCTCCCCCTGAGCATATGTTTGTATTCTTATAGGTATGTAGACAATAACTGTCTTAAGTTGTAATAGCCAATTAGGATTGCATCATTTTGTGTGTATATATTTAATTAGGTACACAGGGTATGTATACACTTAAATACATACATATATATAGATAGATAGGTAGATATGCAGAAGAATGTACGTGTGCTATGTCATGACCTGATTTGATGTCTGATTGAAATTTGAGAGCAAATGTTTGGTCTCCTGCCACATTTTGTTTTTACCAGAAGTGTCCAGTTCAGTGGTTTCCACTGCACTGAAATATAAAAAAAGGTTTGTGAGACTACATCAGCAGTGCATGTGATCTGTGCCATGTGTTTAAAACTTAGGCTTCAGGGTTCCTTGATAAGAGTGTAGGTTAAGTGCTTGAAGGACAGTTGTCACTGCACAAGTAATTTTGTTTGTTTTCCTGTGAATTCTTTGTTTTCTCCATCTAGAGCAATGTGACAGGCAACAGTCAATGACTCTCAACAAGCTGCACTTGGTGTGTGTCTCACAGGTCTAGTGGACATCAGGAATACTTAAATTTCTTTATCTACTTTTCTTTGGTGATGGGTACATCAGGGTCAGCACCCTCGGGCAGCACAGTCTGAGATTGCTGAAGTGCCACTCGTGGTGGCCAGGTCATGGCTAATCCACAGGCACGTGGTGCCTGAGTCACTGCTGCTGGCACAGAGCTCTCCTTTCTCTGACTGCATCCAGGCAGAAATGGAAGGAAACTGAGTCACACTTTCCTTTCATGAGAAGACAGGCAAATGCAGTCTGCTTTACAACATGGCAAAGCTTCCCTAAAACTATCCTCTGTACAAACCCAAGGTAAATTAGAAAATTTCATTTCAAAATTGGTCATGTCCATCAGGACATGACTAATTTTAAGCTTTGCCTGGGAGTCAAACAGAATCACTTTTATAAATATACTGGCTGCCCTTGACCATATTGCTGTCATACTTGTCAAAATATGCTACTTTTTTCTCCTAATCCAGGCATGGTTGGAATGTGTTAGACTATTAAAAGCAGTCCAGGTGACTGTGCTCTGTTTTGATGTGTTTGGAGGGCAAATGCTACCTGAGAGGAGGCAACCAGCCAAAGGAAAAGAGAAAAGAGTGCAGTTGTGAAGCTGGAAGTCTCCCAAGAACCATCCTCCCCACCAAACCCAGTGTGTCTTGGCCGTGTTCCTTGTCCTGCAGCTCCTAAGGTGACCATTTCTGATCCCAGGTGCAGTCCTCATGGGCTGTAAAACATTAGGCACTCGTGCTTTGCCTTCTACTTCCTTGACCTTGCTGTGTGTTTTATGCCCTAACAAATGAATTTATATTTTCAGCCAGTGTGTATCCATCATAGGCTTTTTACTTGCCTCAATCCCAGCTCATAATAATAGTATAGAGAGCCAGATTTCAGTCCACATCTGTACCAAATTCTCTAAAGCGCCCAAGAAGTTACACGGGAGAAGTCCGACCAGGAAATTATTTATATATTTTTAATATATTTATTTATTTGTTTGATTGATTATTTATTTAATTGCTTGGTTGTTTTTTGTTTTTTTTTTTCCTTTAACCACAATGAAATTATTTTATGGTCTGGGGAAATGGCAAGTTCATGTGATTGCTCTTTTTTCTTTTGCATTTGTCCCTTTTTTTTTTTGCACCATAGCTGATTAGAATGTAATGTGGCTGTTGTTTAAGTGAAGTGGCTACAAGTTTAATGCAAATGTAACACACTTCAGACTTGTGTACACAGTCCTTTCAAACTGGTTGGATTTGCGGGATGTTTTGGTTTGTTTTAATTTGGAGATTTGTGGGTGTTTGGGGAGTATTATGTTCGGTTTTTTTTTTTTTTTTTTTGGATGTATGTTTGTGGGGATGGGGGCGGTGTGTGTGTGTTTCTGTTCCTTTTGTTGTTTTCTTACATGCCAAAGCACAGCTGATGATGAGGGTGTTCCGGAGCAGAAAGGAAAAGGAATCTCTGTGCTACTCAGGACCTAGGAGAGAACTGTCTCCCATTCAGTCTGACACAGAGGCATAAATGAGGCCGGGAAAATACCCTTCGTCTTCTGAGTACCCTTCTGCCCGTTTCCCCCGGCTGCTGATTTCCCTCCGCCTTCCAGAAGATTCTTGCTCCTGGGGGACGCGGAGGCTTCCCGAGGCGCTGGCCGCTAGAGGATGCTCCTGGTCCGGCGTTGGAGAGCGGCGTGCCCGGGCCGGTCATCCTCCTCCTCCTCCTCCTCCTCCTCCTCCTCCCCGGCCCAGCCTCCAGAGCGGCTCCCCGGGCCGGACATCGCCCTCCGCCCATCGTCCTCCTCCTCACCCGCACAGCCCGGGCTGTGCAAACCGCAGCTCTGTGCTGCCGGCAGCCGGGAGGGTTCCACTGTCCCAATGGGAAAGAAAATCCCCACAATTCGCAGGCAAAACTGCAAAATGCTAATGGCAATCAGGGAACCACACTGTAGGAATTTGAGGATGTTTCTTATGGTGGAGTTCTCGGGCTTATTTAGGTGACGCTGTTAGTGGCAGGTTTGCAGTGTGCCCCACAGTATCAGAGTCCTGCTGTGGATAGCCCCACTCTGGATTTAGGTGTTCAGCTAGCTTTCATCTTTAGTCCAAACTCTTTAAGTGATCCAAATCTCCGTGCTTAAATGCTTAAAGCTTATTTTTCAATAGATATAATGGAAAAGACTATTATTTTTTTTAAGGACTATTTAGAATGTGTAGTTCTTCATTAAAGGCACACACATGAAATTAAATCCATATTTTAAATAAAACACAACAAATATCATCCCCCCCAAAAAACCATAACCAATCAAACAAAAAACTAACCAAATCAACATTGCCTTTAAGTAAAAAGAAAAGCATGAATTTAAAAACGTTATATATGGAAATATCCCTCTAGTCCTCTACTGTGCTTCCAAAATTATTCCCTTGCAAAATAAACAAGTTCTCTGGCACATAAAGCACAGCATTTTGTATGGCAGTAAATAAATAACATAGAAGGAGTATTTTTAAGGTACCAAAGTGGAGTACTCACAGGTTAAAAAAAATGGCAGATTTGAGGTCATTTAGGATGGCTGATTTGTTCATGTGCACTAGGACACAGTCTTTAACTCTGTAATTGTCTACTGCCTCTTTCTCTGTCCCTGTGTCCTCACCTCCTGTGGGATGCCTGCCTTACCCAGACCCCAAGTTAGACCTGCCCAGGGAGATCTAGGCTTGTGCAGTGGAAGAGACTGTTCATTCCTTGCAGTTGGATGGCGTAGTAGTAGATAAATCAAAGACTACAGGAAAGGAAATATATAGGTGAAAAACTAGATAAGACTCTGAAAAATAGGGCTGTCGTCTTGTCTCTGCCAGCAAAGTCAGTAAATTTTTCATATCATGCGTGTATTCCCCAGCTTCTGCCTGCTGACTGTGAGATCCTACACCCTGATTAATCAGAAGCTTGAACACCCACATCTACTCCTGAAGTCACTAGAGAGTTGTTTTGAGTCTACAGAATAATGAGTCGTGCTATCTACTCTTGCAGCTCATGTGCCAGATGCCTGAGATTTGGTGTACCTGTGTCTCTCTCCCTGCACATCTTTTTGTCATCTCTACAAGACAGATGGTGACTTTTTCCAGGCTGCAGTAAAAATAATATGGCTGAATCACTTGTATCCTCTGAGGATGAGCACCAAACAACTGCCTGGGCAAAGTAAATAAATTTGTCTTCAGAGCAGGTTTTGAGCCACGTATAGGAAATAAAGGGCGCTACAAAGGACTGCAGTATGAGTAATGGAACAAAAAAAAATAGTGAACTGCTCTTAAAATGAACATTGTTTATCTTGTGCATTAAATGAAGCAATATTTGTGCTGTGTATTAAAGACTTTCATAAGCTATTTATTAATCAAGCCTAGATAAGCATTTCGGTTGAGTTTAAATTGCACATTAATTCTGCAATTTCCAAATACGTACATATTGAATTCTGAATCTGGACTGATATTGCTTAACTGTGTGTGTAGAATAAAAAAAAACAAACAAACAAACAAACAAAAAAAACCCCAACAAAACAACAACCCAAGTACCCTCACTAACATTAGGAGGCTAGTGTTTTCTAGTAAGGAAGTTTGTGCAGCTCCAGGTAGGCTTCTAAAATACGGATTAATTACAACTTGTTCTTCTTCTATTTAGTTCCTTGAGTAAATTGTATAAAAGTGAAATCCATTTCCTGCTACATGGATGAAAGAACTTGGCTGTTTTTAGAACAAAAACTTATGTAGGAGTGGGTGTGTTTTCTCAGGTTGAACCTGAGGAACCTGTCAGTATTCTCAACATGGTGTTTCTAATGAAGAAGAACAGAGTTCCTGTGTTTCTGTCCCTTATTTCTGTGTTTCACTGCCTGTAAACAAAACAAATGATAATTGTAAAAGGGGGTTCCTGAGCTTCCATTACAGCTGCTTGCCTTTTGGCATAAAAATAAACCGCAATATATCTGCAATCTAAATAGAGATAAATAAAAATGTTAGGAGACCAAATAACCAAGAAGCTGAATTTGTCTTCTCAAGTGATTTAGGAACAATACTCTAATTCACTACTCAAATTGTGTTTACAAAGACATTTGGCTCCTAATTCATTCCCACGTGTCAGGAAGCCTTTCCAAGAGGTGTAAAATAATGATGGTGGCTGTGGCACTTATTAAAATATTGTTATTATTTAAAGTAATTTTTCAACAAATTGTAGATTCATTCCTTTAACTTCAACTTAGAATTAGAAAAAAGGCTGGAGGCATTTGAAATTTCACATCACAGAGGAAAAAAATAAGGTGGCTGAAGAGCAGAATAGATTTCTTAAATCAGGTTAGGAAATTTCCATCAGTACCTAACACTTTGAAAGCTACTAAGGTCGAAGTTACTTTTATTACTTCTGTGGTTTTCTGCAGTGATAGCATTTTGTTACACTATTGAGTGAGTTACAGCATGTTTCCCTGGTCTTTTATGTTTGGTTTGATTTCAGTGTCTTGGCTTGAGGTTGAATACATCTTTAATAATGTCTTTTTTTATAATGTCTATTTTTTTATGAGTAAAAGTATTTGAACAACCTTTACTCTAATCAAGTGAAACTTTTGTGAAAGGATACATGGGACTGATTTGGTTCTCTTCATGGTCTTGGAGCTGTGAAAAGTATTGAGGCAGAAGGGAGCATGGGATCAAACACAGATAGTCAGCACTGCCTTGTACTTCCCAGGGTAAGGTGTTAGTGCAGGTGTTTTACAAATGTGCTGTTTGGGGAGCTCGGTCAAAGTGATTTCAAGAAGATTTCACCTCTGGCAGAGGTGAGTGACTGCTTGGTCGTGGAAACCACGGCATCAGCTCATCCTGGTGCTGTCTGCTGATAGCCAGTGGTGACAGTGGGAGCCCTGTTTCCCCATTTTTTTCTTGGTTAATTCCAGGGAAAACTTGTTGTTCAGAATGGCCCTGTTGGTAATTTATGATGTCATGTGCAACCAAATATGCACTTTGGCCATTTTTTATGTGTTTTGCTAACGATGGGTCACACAGTTTCACTGGAAGGTTTTAAAGATTAAAGTCATCAGAAAAGGCAGCCCTGGTGACTGATATTCTCTGACCCAATGACCTACCAAAGGCGATAGAGCCACACTAAATAAAGCTGTCTCAAGCTTATCACTTCTGTTGGGCTTTAATGCAGAGTTTAAAAATATGATCAGGTTTGACTTAAATACTTTCAGGATTTATTTGGCATGTCCTTAAACAGGCATCTTTAATTAAAATATATCCTTTGTCTTAATGTCATTCCTCTAAAAGAAATTTTTCCAGTTTTCTCTTGCAACAAATTATTTTCTATAAGTAGTATTTTCCCAGCTACATACCAGAAGGTACTCGTTGACTGGATTAAATTTATTTTTTAATATATACAGCTCTCTATTAAAGATAGAATGTGATCTGGTAGCAAGACGTCCCTCTTTTTTATGATATAGTGAAGTCCTCCTTGTGAAGTACAAATATCCAAGAAAATTGGTGGGCTTCTCCCATCTGTGCAAGTAAAGACCGGCTCCAAAGGCTGCAATTCAGCATGACAATTTTGGTGCCTTCTTTCTGTATAAAAGGCATTGGAACAGCTCTTCTCAACTCAGTCCTCAAGAAACGAGGATAATTGAATCCTGTTGATTTTCACTCTTTGTTGCCTGATATCTTTACGAAGATAGATGTAAAATGCTGGGATAGCATCATGAGTCACCAGCAAAGTTGGTGCATCAGATGCCATAAAGAGCAGACTCAGCTCCACTTGTAAAGCCCAGGAATTCTGGCAGTTGTGTCATGCTGGGATGGACAGGACTACAACAAACAGAATGTTCCAATTTTCACGTGTCCCTTCCAGTTTTCTTAAACCTGGCCCCAATACAAGCAGGGAGCACCTCCTGGTTTTGCTTGGCTCTGGGGTGCTTTGAGTGTCAGGAGCAAAGAGAACACAAAAGTCCCCAACTGCTTTCTCATGTCCTTCTGCATGTGGCCCACACCCAGAAAGCTTTATTTTTATTACATTTTTGTTTATTAACTTAGCCAACTTAAATCTTAGATATCTGTCTTTACTGTACAGCTATTCTCCAGTAGGACCCCATTATATTGCAGCTTCTTACAACATACAATTTATATTTAGCCCTGAAGATTGCACTTCTTGTCACTCTAGCTTTTTAATTTACTGTGTTTCTTGCTGCTGGCACCTCTGAAACTCAGTGGAGCCCTGCAGGGGTGTCTCAATCTCCTCTTTTCTATCTCCTTTGAGCTATTGCATTACAATCATCTGTCAAAGATGAGGAAGTCAAGGAAATGGAGCACCTCCAGTGACTGACACTGCTGAGCAGATATCCTTCTATTTTTGCTGGATGTTTACATACCTCTAGAGTATGGATGTGGCTGAGCTGGATTAGATGCACAGAAAGTTTGTAACACCTGCTTTGTCCTAGAATAACAGCAGTTCTGATTGTATGTGAAAATGATACGATTTTAACAACTTCTATGACAACTTATAAATACAATTCCTTTACAGGAATTCCAATGACAACCTGTACATTCAATTCCTTTACAATTCCCTCTGTGAGTGCAGTCATGATATTGTCTTATGCCAGGCATAACTGTGTGTGCACTGTGGTTGTGCTCATTCAATGTGGTTAAAAAGTTGCACCTCTTGCACCTCTTGAGGATGAGGTAAGGAATCAGTCTGAGAAGGAGGAGTCCATACACGCTGTTTACATCCCATTTCCATTCCATAGCAGCAACAGGAATGAGAATGTAGGGAAAAGGAACCATCACAGGATGCTGCTCCCAGTGGTAGTGACTGGCATTGGAATCAATTCTGTAGGACCTATGATATACTTATCATAGTATCTGGCAGAAGTTTAGCTAGTAAAACTGATTGCAGCTTAAGGGAAATATACATTGGAATAGCACAGAATATACTTTAAAGTACTAACAGCAGTGAAAGTTTAGCTACTGTAGGTATCCTGTGGCCTACAATGCTATGTACTTCTCAAGTAAGACTCTCCTTTTTCTCATCATTTTGTCGAGGTGCGTTTATTAAATTTGGTTGAAGGCAGCTTTATATCTATTAGTTTTTTCTTATTCTATAACAGACCCCAAATTTCCTGCTCATGTCTTAAAAATTTTGAAGTGGCCAAATGTTTGTTGACTCCCTTGTTCTAAACCCAGTATTTTATTGGAATCCCTAGTTAAGTCAATTTCTTCCATGATTCATTTCAGTTGGCAACAGAAATGTAAGCTCTGGCCTCTGGCCTTAATGAAATCCTTTAAATGCAGTCTACATGGCCAGAGGTGAAGGGGGCAAGGCACAGTTTAATTTCCCAATAACACTTTACTGCAGGCTTTATAAATGTACTTGCTTCTGGAGTTTTCTAACACCCCTCCCTCTGAAACTGAAGTCGATTTGCAGCCCAGAAGTTGCTGTATTCAAACTGCTTACATGAGAGAGGTTGGAGGGCACTGCAACACAGGACTTTGCTGCTAAATTGCTAATCCAAATTGGGACTTAGTCAATCTTGGACAGAGTTGCCAACATCCAGTGACCTATGGGAAATGAGTTGGGAGCTTCATTCGGGCTCCCAGAGAGGTGTGCACATCACAGGAGCAATGGGCTGGCACTAATTGGCACCCCGTGCAGCAGCCTCAGCACAGAGCCAAAGGTCTGCAGGGGAACTGGGACTGAAGTGCTTTCTGGGCCTCCAAGATGGTCCCTCTAGGGCAGAGTTTAGGGCACGTTTGTAATGCCATATGTGGAATTCTGCCGTGCCTCTTGCAGTGCTAGCCCAGAGCTGTGGATTGGGAACGGAGCTTCCCAGAGGCTCCAGGGGGCATTTTGAACGCCACAGGGCTTTTTAAACCCTGAAATCACTTCAGCTTTCCTTCAGGTATAAGCATGAATGGAGCATTCACTAAGCATTAACCTGCTAGTCTGAGGTGTCAGGTGACAACCAGTCCAGCTGAGGGATTTCACTGGAAAAGGGAAAGAGCGAGAATGTGTATTCTTTCAAGATAAAATTTTCTCATGTCCATGCCCAGCCTGCATAAGTACTTTTACTCTGCCAATTTTCTTCACGTTGGCCTCTGAAAGGTTATAAATTAGTGCTGCTTAAATATTAATTTTTTCATGGGTAGGTTTGTGAAGTTCTATTCATTATAAAAGCATAGTAACACATGGTCTTCCTACACTTGGAATTTTTCCCAGAACATAATAATTACAGAAAGTTTATTATGGGTATTATCTTTGCTATAGCCTTGCATTTAAGAAGTCTATTTCTTGTTTTGTTTTTCTGTTTGCATAGTTTCAGTCATTCAGGCAAGGTGGAAAAAATGTCATGAAGTCATCAGTCTGTACAGCATGAAGAGGTTCAGTGAAGAAGCATTAAATTAAGAAATGAGTGATGTACCTACCTACTGTTTTAAGCCAGACAGTCAAAGGTGATAGAATATATTGCCTGAATTGGAAGTTGAGCAAATTTTCTCTTGAACATACTAATGAATAAGAATCAGCAATGACAAATTTTTCACTGAGGATGTCTGCTAAGAAGCAAAAATAGGTTTGTGTGATGGAGGTTAGTTTGTTTCACAAAACATTTGATGTCTTCAGAGAGCAATTTTTGTCCATCCAAGTATTGTCTGTACCAATAGAGATGATAGGAAGGTCTTCCAGAAATCAAAGTATACTTTTTTTCCTTTATAACTTTGCATGATTGGAGTCACCAATGACCTGCTGCAATTTTTCTCCTGTTCGATCAGGATTACAGCCATTACTAATGATGGAGCTTTGAAAGTAACACCCTTTTCCAGTCATATTGCAGCCCCCTTTCAGCACCCCCATGCTCTCTCATTGCATGATGTGGTGCACATTCATCTGACAGACACAAATTGGAACAGCAAAGAAAGTAAGCAGCACATGCATCCCTGAGTTTGGGATCATCAGCTGGTACAAAAGGTCAGGGAGTTCAGGGATAGACTATGCTCTCAATATTGCTACAACACAACGCAAAAAATCACCCCGAAAAATGTATTCTTGTGTTTTATTGGTCTGCACTGAAACCCAGTGGTACTGTAAGTGTGTAAAGTGTTACCATTTGCAAATTCCCACCTGTTGTTTCCGGAAACAGTATCCCTGGCTGCAGTCTGGACGTTGCCCCGGGTGGTGTCTGACTCTTAACCCAAATCAAATAGTAATTGTTCAGACACTGTCTGGCTCTCATGCAGTGGACAGGGAAGGCACAGCAGCTCTCTAGTTACCTCTTAGGAAGCCCAGGCAAGGATTTCCCTCAGGGAATCTTCCCTTGTTGTGCTCATAGACCTTTGGTGTAAAGTTTCGAGCCGCAACCCCCCTTGCTCTCCCTCCTGCAATAGGGTCCAGCACAGTCATGAGCAAACTGCAGAGTGTGAAAGACTGGGACATGGGAATGAAACTGTGGAAAGGACAAGATTAGGTTTTCCTTTTTGCTTTTGCTGCCAGTACCTTGTAAACCTAGCAGTGCCCAGACTACAACACTGGAGCTATAAAGGTTTGCCAGCCACTGTGATGGTTGCTGCCACTTTAGCTGTTAATGCCACCGAGGGGATGCAGTTATTGCAGGGTAGCCCAGATCCCTGGCTGCCAACAGAGAAGCCCCAGCAGCTTCCTCTGAGGCTGCCAGCAGAACTGCTGCAGGTCCCAGCTGGACCCTTCCCTCGACTCCTCCTCCAGCAACATTCCTGCAAGTTCTGGTCGTACCCTGCTTGTGAGTTGTCCCTGGTCTCCCCCATCCCATCAGTTCCTCAAGACATGGGGCTGGATTCAGCCTGGCTTGCAGAATCAGGAGCTCTCCTCCCAAGGAATTAAACCAAAACTGTGAAACACTGACAATTCCTTGAGGACTGCTGGCTCAATCCCAGTAACCCTGTCCACCTTGTGACATTGCAAGAGGTGACACTCTCCATGCCTACAAAATCTGAGGGATTCTAGTGGAGATCTGCCTCTCTGGTTTTGAAAGCCTTCGGAAAAGTTTATATTCTTGAGTCAGATTTTCTCACACATTGTACTAAAAACACCAGCTTTGTTTACATTCTTTCTTGGAGAAGGGAAACTGATGGACTGGTCACTTCACCAGTCTGGTTGAGAGGTGGGATTTCATCTTCCAATCCTCTCTCACTTTCCAAACCCTATAAATTGTGTATCCATAATAAATGGGTCCTCTTTTTGGGGGCCTTGGCTGTTCTCTTGATAGTGGTGAAACCGTGTCCTTCTTTCATGCCCTGTTACTACAGAGACCCAAAGAGAAGACTGAAAGTGTGGTAGAGTGCTTGAAGGTGTTTGCACACAGCAACAAGCACTGCAGGCAGTGTGGACTGCCCCGCTTGACTCAACCAAAGTGTATCTCTGCCTTCCAAAGGCAGGATATGGGATGGGGTTTGTGCCTGAGACCCCCATTTATTTGATGCTGACTTGAACCTATTAATTTGGCCTTTTAGCTTGAAGTTGCCCTATTGCTGTCTCTGGATTCAGTGGAAATGGTGACTTTTGTACCGTGGACCTGAGCAACAACCATTATCTGCCACGAAAAGGGCAGAGAAGTAACTGCTCTTTAAAAACTTAAATAGTTAGTGTTATGAGAACCAAAGAAAAATTGAGTTTTTTCATATGATGGAGAATAGTTAGAGTTATAACTAGTAATTTTGTTAAGAAATTATATGCACCTTTTTGAAAAATATTTTTTAATAGTAAGAACAATTACAGGGAGAACTCAGATGAGGATGAGGTCTGGAAGAGGGAACCAGCTAATGAGAGGGATCTCCAATACCTGTGATTATGAATTTTTAGTCTCTTCTGGAACAGTTTATAGTCTTATTTTTGAATGCTAGATAGTTTAATTGTTCTAATTCACTTTCCTGGGTGACTAAACAAAGCAATATAGCTTTGAACTTTCAGATTTTTGTATGGACCCCATACCACCTCTCAAAATGCATGCTAATCCTAGGGAGGACCAAAAGAATCTACTAACATATGCACACTGCCAAAATAAATGATGTCTGGATTCCTTAGCTAATCTTTGCCTTTGATCATGTGTATCAGAAAATTTATTTGCCAAAGTAGTGATGAAAAGATTTCTGATCATTCTCAAGTATCAGCTGCAAATAACCTAGACTTTTTGATTTTCAAGATAAATCAGGAAAAAAATGTGGAGTATTTTCCTCCCTTTTCAATCCTTAGTAGTCTCCACAGAAAGCTTTATAGTAAAGCAATTCAGAGTAGTAGTAGCCATTCCTTTTCTGGCATTAATGCCTTATATGTGAAATTGTGTGACATGTTGTGTCAGTGTGTAGATATCTGACTGTGTTGTTAGCTCTGAAAGTAATGGCAGAGGGAGGTGACAACGTTTTTTCTTATGGTTTTTCCTCATTAGGTATATTCTTCTTTTCTTTTTTTCTTGTTTTAACTCATGATATTTCTGTGCTCATAGAAATTAACATTGAAAGCATAATAATGCATATAGTCGTGTCTGTCTTGTGGTGCATCTCTAGCATGGAACTTGGTATATTACTTCTACATTTTACAAAAAAGACATTTTTTTTACATTTCACACATCAAATAGCACCGTTTTGTGCTTTTGGTTATGGCTGATTTTGCTGTGGTGGTTTCTCCACTTGCTTTTTTTGTTTTGTAAAACCTTTTTGCATTGGCCATTCACTTTATATTTTCATATGTATTTATGGTGGTGTATTTTAACTGAATTATGGTGGATTTTTAAATACTGTAGAACATAGCTTTCCATTTTTAACTCATATGGAGGTTTTGGTGTAATTTTGCAGAAATCACTGAAACTTATCTTTAAGTCTGTGTTAGATCCTTTCTGAGGAGGGCAGGGTTTTTTAATTTTATTTTTGGGTCATTGCAGGTTTTAGGTAAAACACGGCCTTTCTGCACCTTATTTACACTGAATAGCACTTTCTTGTTTCAGGATTTTCTGATGTATACAGCCACAGGTGAGAACAAAACTGTAAGGCTTTTACTGGTTATTGCATAAAACCTATTTGATAACAAAGTCCATATAATATAATCTAGATGGAGATTTTTGGATCAGAACCTGGGGTACAGAAAGATTAAGTTGTTTCATTGAAAATGAAGGACGCCAGGGTAGTTACTCTGTGAAAATCTTGAGCTTGTTTCTTGCAAGTGCAGATCATTGTGGGCTCATCTATTAGAGTACAAAACACAGATATGGGGGAGAAGTCCAAGTTCTCGTTATCCTGGGGAGAAATTACAGTAACAGCCGTCATGGCTGAATTATTTCTTTTGTTAGGATGTTCTGTCTCTGCCTTGTTGTGATCAGTGGCATCCAGAAATGTGGTTAAGTCTTGAACGAAACCCACCCAACAGTCCCATCCCTGTCTCCAGAGCACCTGCAGGCAGAGTGGACAGGTGGGGAAGACCCTTGCCTGCCCACACAACTTCCACCTGGCCACTGCACCTTCCCTTTGTGCTGCAGGGGGTGGAGGCAGTTCCCAGGATGTCAGAGTCCTGCCAGGTGCAGGCAGGGTCACCTCAGCAGGGCAGGAGGGTGGGAACAGTTTCCACAGGTGCCACAAGGTGCAGAAGAAGAGGAGGCAAGGACTTCCAGCTGGGGGTTGTAACCTTGCTCTGGCCTTGAGGGGAGGAGGACAAGGGCACCTCTGCTGCACATCTGAAGCCCAGCCATGCCTTCAGTCATTTCTGCAGCTGTTGCAATTTGGGATGACATCTCCAAGCTGGAAAACTGATTTCCTTGTCACTGAGTGTGGATCACCTTCAGATTGAAAATGTGAGTTGATGTTATCCCAAACTGCTGCCCATTGCCAAGTGGAATGGAGAAGGTGTGCTTTTGAATGCTCTGGTACACCACCTTGATGGAAACCTTTAAAAAACTCAGTAGGAATTAAAATAATTTTAAACTTAATCAGCACTCTATTAGTAAAGACTGCTTTCTTATTATTTTGTACAAATGTGCTTGATAGATGTCAGCTGGATAAAATATATCTGCTTGTGGTGTCTTTGTCCCCTTTTTAGTTTTTTCGTTTAGCTCATGATTTTATTTAATGGAAGAGACACTTCTCATATATTGGCTTGACAATTTACAGGCATTTGTTTGTGCTGAATTAAGCACATTTTTAAACTTTGTGTGTTGCCGCTGACAGTTTGGGGATTGATTTTTTTCCCTAGAGAGATGCCTTTTTGTCTTTAAGGCAAATTGAAGTTGACTGCTGGAGCATTCCCTGGTAAGATAGAGAATCTACTTTAGGGATATTTTTCTACTGAGAATTCATTTTTTACTCAGAAGCTTCAGCAAGGTCATGTTTTTCATGACACTTAAAAAAAAGAAAAGTAAAGAAGTTCACAGACAACGAAGTAGCATCAACTTCAGAGAAAATAAATTTGTAGCAAGTATTACCAAGCTTTTTCCCATTGCAGTTCTCTGTCAGGGAGGTGTGCCTACATATGCAGTAGGCAAAACTTCCAGACTTTTCTTCTGAAAGCAATGCTAAATGCTGGTGTGGGCAATGGCAGAAAAAGGTTTTAGCCATCTGTGTGTTTCCATCTATGTTATGAGATTAAATTTTAAAAGTTCTGTAACATTTTTTTAGGACATTCAGACTTTTTCAAGAACACATTCATTGTTTGTCCACATTGGCAACATGGGGTGGGGCTTGTAGATGAAAGGGTTAATGTAATGAAGTGTGTGTGAAAATGCAGACTCTCCACCTGACAGGTGCTTTAGGAAGGTGCTTTTTCATTCATGTCAAGTAGAGCTAAATGCTTCTTTTTAAACAGTAGAGTCTGTGGCTGGACATGCTGGGCTAGAGTTACACCTTATATTTGCCCAACCCTATATTCACCCACTCCCCAGTCAGCCTGGCACAGATTTTGTACACAAACATTCCATTGTTGCTATACTGACAGGGATGCTTGGAATTTGTTTATGTATCTCTCCCTTCGAGATCTTTTTTTGGCACTAGATTTGTTTTATTGGTCTATTTTTTACAAATATAAATACAGCTAAAATAATGAGTGTCTGTGTATATATCTGGCCTGGTTCTGACAGCTCTCACCTGAACAGAGCTGAATCAAACCATCCTGGCCAGCGGGCAGGTGTAGTGAGGGCCTTTGTGGTGGTACCTGGCAGGTGACTGGTGAGGTGATGGACAGACCCCATTAAAATCTCGTTTAATGCTTGTCTCTGAAGTGACTGCACTCTCTTTAATCTCTGTTTTTGTGTACTCATACTTCTAAGACCCAAGTGACTTAAAAAAATAATAAAATAACCTTAGTCCTTCAATAAGGTACCACATGACAAATTCACACCCACTTGTTTTCATTTCTAGGAAATCAAACCAGCTGAAGCAAGTTTTTTTTTTACCACAGTGCATCTAAACAAGTTTTAAGAACCAATTTCTTCAGGACACTTTTATTTTTCTGGTTATAAAATCTTCTTAAAGGAGCTGCACACCTCTGTAGTCTTCCTTTAAATCTTCTTTGGGATGTTCTCATTGGCTTTTTCACACATTTGAGTCCTAAATGTTTGAGTTGTCTCAGTATGTTTTTGAAAGCCTGGCTATCAATTACCAGAATTTTCATTTGCCTCTCTGATTTATTTTTTTCCCCTTTCTCAGATTCCTCCTGCAATATTTGTAACATTCTCTCTTAGTACTGACCAGACTAAGACATTTTGCAAAATCCAGGGAACAAAACATAATATTCTTTGAACTGTAAAGAAAAAGTGAAGACCTGTACCTGCAAACTTGAACAAGAGCCTTGCATATACAGCAGAAAGCACTTGGCTGGTGTTTAGGATGGGGTAGGTGAGGGGTGAGAGGATCAGGGACTGACGTTTTTGGTTGCAGCTGTTGAGCAACATCCCAGAGCTACCCCTCTACAGCAAGAAACTCACATTTTCTGCCATGTTCACACTTCCAGCATTTTATTAATTAACTTCTAAAGTTTTTGCTCTGACTCACCTTGAAATTCAGATCTTTCTTTTTTCTGTAATTAGGTTATCTTTAAATTAGAACATAACATTTATTAATAGCAGGATATTCCAAGAAGTTATATTGTCCTACTTTCTCTTCCTATTTTTATTGGAGCTAGATGTTGATTTTTGTGAACTGTACCTTTTCTACCCTAATCAGTCTTGTTTCTCTTTTGTCCTTTAGCTTGAAGGCTTCTCATGTTTAGAATTAACTTTGTTCTCAGTCCTTTTCCATTTTGTGCACGATTATGCACCTAATTAGAGGTAATTGTTTCCTTGTTGCTGCAGCACCAGCCAAGCAAGCAGATCTCAGCTACTTCTAAGGGTTATCCATCCTAGAAAAAGTGCAGCAAAACTTTGGTAATTTGGTATTTTTCTCTGGCATATTCATTGTTCTGTACCTATAACAAACATGCCTTAAATGTGTTTCACCTGCTACAATTAGCTGTGGAAATAATGGAAACCTGGGTATTCTGCACCAAAGAATGGCAGCATGAATGTTGTAATGCTGTCACAAAGGTCGTTGATCAAGATTCTTTTTTTAATCACAGCTGTAACATTCATTAGCTTTGTGTAAGGTTCTCTCTTGCATTTTATTTGTAAGAATAAATCCATAATTTTACTGATTGCTGCAACTTCTTCAAACTTCAGAATTCCAGGAATGAATTCTTATCTGTTATCTGAGACTCAGAAAAGGTATTTAACTGGATCTAATAATGGAAAAATGCTAATTTTCATTAATTAAGTTTGTAATTGTGTAACAGGAGTGAGAACAATTTACAGGAGCGAGGTAGGAGACGAACTTTAAGTAGCAGTGCAAGGCGAATGAGATGCAGAGCTTCCATTATCACCAGGAGCTGCATGGCTAATCCAGCAGCCTCAGCACTGGGGAAAATGTACCCTGGGATGTCAGGTGTTAAGGGGAAGAATGGGCCTCTCACGTTCTTTGCACTTACAAGCCGGCTGTAACCTTTTGACTCTCCCTCTCTTTCTCTTCTTGAGTTTTGTTTCCTGAAAGGAAAAGGGGGTGGGGGAATGCAGGGGAAGAAGGCTTAAAGAGTGGAGGATCTGTTTCAAAGTACTGTAGTGTATTTGCAAGCTTTTTTTTTTTTTTTTTTTAATGGAATGAGTTTTATTTCATTTCTTAAAGTGGCAGTTGCTTTTAATGTAGAGTGTTTAGAGCATGACTTAAGATTTGAATGTCTTCTGAGCACCACTATCGCACTATAAACTTTACACACGTGATTCTGGCATGAGTGTTTTGCACATAGTTTGTTTATCTTTCTAACTAAAATGAATTTTATCTCATTCAAGAGCATAACAGAGGAGGAGAGCGAGTTCTGTGAATTAGTGCTGCTTTTCCTATTGACCAGTGCAGAAAAACCACTCCCAAATAACAAGAAATCCCTTTATTTCTCAAAGGATCTGTTAGTGTACCATGATCATATGTTGATCACATTGAACTTGGGTGTATTCCAGGTCTGAAGATGTGCATATGCAAAGAAAAAATTGTAAAATTCTTGCTCATTTAATCTCCTTGCCAGCTCTGAGTTAGTAAGTGTGAGAATACCTTGATGCAAGGAGCTGAACATTTACTTAGTCTACAAGAACATGTGACAAATAAAGGGAAAACAAAATGTGGCTAATTAGGGTACATATCTCCAAATTCCATTACTTTTGAGGAAAAAGAGCAGAATGTGGAAAAATACATGAAAACTTCTAGTAGCCTTTTTTGAAGTAATCTGTTCTGGGCTGATCCTCATTAGAACGTAAATGTGGAAATCCTAAAGGCGATGGTTACTTCCATTAATTAAAACGAATCTTGCTTATAGCACAGCACCCTGGGAATGCTAAAAGAGTTTTGAATATTCCTGGTTGCCATCTTTGGTCTGAGGGTCTTGTTCCACTTCAAACTTTGTGTCTCTCTTTGTTAGAAATAATTTCGAAATGGCTCACATTGCCTTTGCATGGCTGAAATGTGGCAGCAATGGAATGGAGCCAATGGAGGGGTAATTTTGCAGCCAGCAATCAGGAAAAGGAAGAGTCCTTAGCCAGGGGATTCAACAGTGCCGGGAGGAGCCATTATTCTATTATTATTTCTAGTGTGGAAGCATTGTTTTAAGTTACATCAAAAACATCCTTTACATTACTTTGTTGTTTGTGTTGTAAATTTTCCATATCAACTTTTCCAAGTGGGCTATATTGAAGTGTGCTGCTTGGGATATACCTTGCTTTAGAAATTGCAGGTTAAAAGGAAACCTGAAATCAATGGTAGTTCCTCTGATTTAGCCTGGAAGTTCACAGAGGCTGGCCAAAGATGGAATGAGTTAGCCTTTTCTTAACTCTTGCTGGGAGCAGCACTCTAGACAGCCTGTCTCCTCACAGGCACTGTCCTCCCAGTTTTTTCTATGAGAGAGTCTTTTGAGTTTTAAGCACCCAACCCTGTAAGCTTTCCAGGAACCTTACACTTAGAGGGCTAAAGGGGGAAGAATGAAGACTATAATGTTATTCATGTGTATGGACTTGTTTTTATCTCCTGGAGATTGCACAGATATTGAAGACTATGATGGATTTGAATGAAGTTTCAGAAGATTTGATGTAGATAGTTTTCTTGTTTTCAGCTGCTGAGAAGTCCTGTGTCAGTAAATGTTTTATATTCAATCCTGCTTTAATTCCACTATGCAGAGCATGTGTTGAGAACCAGTATTGAAGAGTTATGCATACTGAAGATTATTATCATGATCCATTTTTTTATTGATAGACTTTCAGGAGCTGAAGGCTGCAAGACAAGAGCAATATGACATAAATGCAGCAGTTGAAGCAATGTCTCCCAAATCATTTGGGCCATTTGAAACATGAATGGGAACAGAACCCAAATATCTGAAATTCTAGTCCAGCGTCTTAATCCTGAATCCATTTTTTTTCTTTCAAAATTAAAGTTTCCATGATTATTATTTCTACTACTAGGGCTTTTCAAGGATTTTAATGTGAACTAATTTATTAAATGCTGTGTTACGTGCAAGACAGAAGCAAAATCCTTACCTGAGGGCACTTACTCAGTGGCCCTGATCCTGCAATCTGATCTCTTGAATGAATGTCTGAACCAACACAAGCCCTGCTGTCTGTTCTGAGAGTTTGGCTGGGATTTTAATAGGCAAGGGACATGGAGATTGCAGGTTGTCTACAACACCTTCAATCAACTTCACTACATGACCACTACTTTCCTACATGGTTACATTTTTCCCTGAGACCTCTATGTGCTTTTGTGTAGCTGTTGCTCAGCTACCTTCAGTAGATGGTGAAGTTTGGGATGAATTGTTTTTTCTTCTGTGTATAAGCCTTGATCTACTTAAAGATGCTTTGCGATGCACCTTGAGATTAAAGTGCATCGCCCCTGCAGTGCATTGATCTCGCCTGGCCCAGAAAGGGGTTGTCATAGATCTGCTTTTCAAATCAGGACTCCCTCTTGGGTTTTTCCAAGGCATCATCTCCATGTCATTGGGTTGGCAGGATATGAAGCTGAGGGCCTTTTTGAAGTTTTCCTTCACACCAAGGGGTGTATACTTGTTGTGTGGGAATCGTGGCAAGTTACACCCTCTCTTCCCTGTGTGTTCAGGGCAGGGTAACTTAGTGCAGTGTTCAAATATTCCAGACCTTTTCTAAAAGAAAAATGTGCTGTTTTTTATGTTGGAGTATTAAAATGAAGAATGGAATCCAAATGCTGAGAACTATTTTCTTGGAGAGGACTGAAAAACAGGGGATGAATTTCATTAATTAATTAAATAGTCCTGTAAATGTCTATGCCTTTGCAGCTACACACAATAGTCTTATTTTAAGAAACATGATTGTGTGCTTTGTCAAATATCACTCAGGCCAGTATTATTTAGTTTTTGCATAATCATAAAACAAATACTGCTTTAAAGTCTGCTTATGCATCTCACATTTCATTCTTTTTTCTTTTTTTTTAAGTATATAAAAAAATTAGTTTTCTGCATCCAATGATTTGTTATTGGAAAAACAAAGCAACATTTCTTTATGCAAAACTCTTCATCCTTCAAAACTGGGATGCATGGAAAGTATTTTCCAGCTTTTGGGGTTTGTTTGATTTTGAACACTTCTGGTTATGTAAGTTTTAATAAGTAGCTTTGGTGTACCCCTAAAGGCACACCCCACACACTTATGTTGTGTGACCTAGGGTCACAAGTAATGGCTGCAAGCTAATTGATTGAGAAAGGCTTGTCTGACTGGGCCCCTTTGAGTCCTCCCTTTACATTCCTAAATTTCTGTAAAGGAGGCACTGGCAGCTTTGCCTGGTGAGAGGAGGGGTTGGGGGAAAGGGAGGAAGTTTCTCAGTTTCTGATTATGCGCAGAGTTTCCTTGTACTGAGCTTATGTTCTCCACCCACTACTTAGTAAGAACTCCTTAACAACTTAAAGCTTTATCCCTGTGAGTACCAGAAAAGTGATCTGAGTATTTATTGAGCAGGGAGAACAAACTGCTTGCTCCAGGCAGGGAGAAAGCTTATGGAAATTATATTAGACCTTCAGCAAAGTGCACAGCTGCATCATACAGAAGCTGAGACTCAAACTGACAGGCAAATAAGCCAGATCACGGAAGGGGCCTCTGTGTGGCAGCTCTGAGCTACCAAGTGTTGGACAACTAGGCAGAAAGTGCAATGGAACAGGGCAGAAAATAACACACTAACTTCAGGCAACTGTTGCTTATTCATGGTGAGTCCAGATTTGAAATGTTGTTTGAAATGTAGCTATTTCTGTTGTCTCTAAAAACCCTTCCGTTTTACCACAGCGATCCTTCTGCAGAGCTCATTGTGTTCCAGATTATTTGTCCGGATGTGCACTTCAGTTCTGAACGACACAGAAATGCACAGGGATAGCCCTTTCCTTGCTGCTTGCTCTCTCTTGTGCTTTTCTTGCTTCAGGAGACAGGTCCTGTTTCTAAAAGCACACTGCATGGCTTCTGATTGGGAAAGAAATAGTTTTGCAGCCAGCTCTTGGTGTGCAGCTGCAAGGAGGTGAATAAGTGAACATAATTTCTGTGCAGTTTTCTGCAGTTTGAGCTTTGTGGCACCTCTCCATTGCTCCTTATTTCGCTGCCTTATCTTGAGAATGTATGGCACGGTCACTATGAAAAGAGCTTTGTGTTTGAATTCCTGGTGAGTCGAAGGGTCAGGGCCTATGAGTTATCTGCCTGCCAGCAAGACTCATTGCCGTGTCCCTTTATTTTTCAAGCTGAAATAGAAAAAACATGTGTCCTCATCCCTTTTTTATAAATTTATTTTGAATTCAGGTTTTACATGCTGTTTGTATGTGCTTTGTTCTTTTGACAAACTCGGGGTTTGGGAGGAAGCCAGTTTTATTCCATCCATATTTGTTTTATTTATTCAAGCTCTCCTGCAGCTTTTCTGAATTCCTTTGTTGTGATGCACATAGTTTTTTCTTAAAACAATATTCTGAAATTCTGATTTCTGCTGAGAGAAAAAAGGATTTGTACTCTGATACATATTTCCAAAAATACCAGAGAGCTATCTAAATTTTAGGTAAGTTGCAAAATTATACAGAAAATAAAGCTTTTATAACATTTGATTCACTTACAGGGAAACACAATACTTGTGGATAAATTCTTGAAAAGATTGTTAGATACACTAGTCATCTAGTGTAATGGTAATAAATATGACCTGAGCTATAACATTATTTCAGTTATGAGTTTGAAAAAGCTGCTTCATTAGCACAGCAACAGAATTAAACATTGCATGTTGACAGCAATGTTAGAAATATGTTTGTGAAAACTGCTGAGTGGAAGAAATTTAGAATAATAAATCATCAAGGCATGTCAAAGTTACTCTTTATGTGAGGTTTTAAGGTATCTATAATTTAGAGGAGAGTCTGGTTTTCCTCCAGCAGAAGTGTGATTCTGTATAAAATTATTTTCATCGTATAATTCAGGTGCATGAAAAATCTTAAAATTAGGTAGCAGTTATTTGGGGCTAAATGGAACATGCCCATTTGATAGAATAATGCTAATATACCATTTAAGAAGTTCATCAGATCAGCTCTGCACAGAGAGTTTATTACTACTTATTTCTTGATCTGTCTTTCTGTTTTTATGCTCACCTAACAATTAGCAGAATGCTTCCTTAAAAAATTAAGATGAAGTTTCAGATCTGAGTTGATCTGACGTTACAGTCCCTTTCAGGTGCAGAAATTCATGTTGTTCGCCTTTGTGTCCTTTCTTATTTGCCAGTTTGAGATCTTGAGTTTACCCATCAATTTTGAAAATGGTTTTAAGTAGAAAGAGGGGGATTGTGCCAGAGAAATGCTAAGAAATACAGATTTGAATGCAATGCTGCAATGTAAGGTGATCTAAGTAGACCTCATACTTTGTATTTTCATACTGTGAATTGAATTTCTGTATGTTTTGACTTGGGCTAAACATTACTTTCCACAAGAAAATCTTTGACTGTTCAGTTAAGGGTGTTCTTTTAGGAGTTTCAGGCTTGCTCTGAGGGAAAGAAATATGTTCTCTTCAGGAACACAAATGTACAATTTCCTACATGGCTATGCTGTGAGGGAGGAATACCTGCTGAAGTGTTCTTTACATCTTTAAAAACTGAAAGTAAAAGAAACTTTGAGGAGGTGGTCTCCTCCCAGCTTTGGAGGCCTGAGCACCTGGGGTCTCACCCACCTCCTGGTGGTCACGAGGCCCTCAGGGAGCAGAGGATCCATCCTTTCTGTGCTCTGAGTTTCCACTGGCAAAATAGTGCACCAGTGGTGTTGTGACACCAGACTGGAGGATTATGAAACATTTCTTCATGCTCTGATGATCAGCCTGATGAAGGGGAAAAGGTTTAATGAGGAAGAGAAGAATTTACTGATGATTTTAGGCCTGTGTCTATTATTAATAGCAGAATATCTGCTCACAGTAGTTGTGTTCTGTGATTCAAGGAAACCCGGCAATTGCAATGCTTAAATGTGGTGTTCTCACTGACTGTCTGAGCACTGGCAGGAAGCTTAAACATCTATAGTATATTTCCAAATACTACTATTCTCTCTTACAGAAAGTCAAAGAATCATGAGCTCAGACAAAAATAATTATACCATCTTTTCTAGTTTGCTCTGACAGCAGTTAAAGAAAAAACACATAATTTTGAAAAGGTTAAAATGTTTGAAAGGTTTGTATTTAACATCATTAGTGTTCTTCAAAGAGTAACTAGATTTGTTTTGTGAATTACAAAGAAAGTGATTTTGGAGGTTCACTTTTATGTTTGTTCTGTTGTTCTGTATGGAAGAAGGAAACCCTCTCTTTGCTAGATCTGTTCTTTTTATTGACATCTATGTATTAACAGAAACAAGTATGCATAACACCTATGGATATCTTTGGAGTCACATGAAAAATTATGGAAATTCAAGACTAAGAGTTGATTTTTCTCTCAAAGCACAACTAGTTTGTGCTGTCATGACAAGGTGATGTCTTTATCAAGAGATGAAGGAAAATTGGAAGGTATAAGAGAATTGTAGTATTCATGGAGTCAGTGAGTCACAGTGTTGTTAAGACAAATTTAAAAAGACCCTCTAAGTTATATCCTAGTAATTTTAAAAGATTAATTTTTAATTTTAAAAAAACAAAACCAAAAACTTCTTTCGTCTTCTCAGCTACAACTCATGCTCTCATGAAATGTGATCTTTGGAATACCCAAATTAACTTTCAGTTCACTTTTACTTTCCAACTTATTCAAACCATCAGCAGAAGACTGTTCCAGAAGATGCTGATGGAGGTGGAAGAAGAACAGATGAAAGGAGAAACATTTGGCCTCTGAAGTGATTTATATGACTGTAATATGTGGATAAAAGCAAATGATCATAGAGAAGAAGTGGAAGAACAGGAGCAGTAATTAGAGAGGAAGAACTGAAAGAGCAAACCAGAGGACATCTAAAAGTAGAAGGAGCATGGCATGAGAGAGGAAGCCCACCCTGTCTAAATTATTTGTCAGTCACTGAGATAGGCCTTGGGAATTGTGCTGTATTTCTCTGGATTTTTTCAGAAGCATTTCTATGGCTAGCAGTTTTATACCTGAAGTTATAAATTCACCTGAGAAAGTAAGCTGCTCCTTTCAAAATTCTGATCACAGTATTTCAGAGAGGGGGATGTGGTATGGAGCCTCTCTTTTCCACCTAATATCCTCTTATATTTCTTTATCCTCTTATATACTTCTCTCTGCCTAGCAGTGAAGGTAGAGGTGAGGTTGGATGGTTACGTCTGTTGTGAGTGTTTTTTTGAGCTCAGGTTAAGTTCCTTTTTTAATCCCAACAAGATCTCTTTAACTTTTTAAAAATTCTTGTCCTTTGGAAGCACTTTTGGAAATCCTTTGGAAGGACTTTTGGCAATTCTGATTGTTGGGTCTGGGGGAGATGGGTAAGAAATATCAATGGATTATCCTCTGCCTCTCCTCTGAACAGACCATCCACTTTAAATTCATTTCATCATCTATGGCTTTATTCAGGACTCTGTCAGAAATCTTACTGACTGTTGTAGGGATTGGGTGAGGCCAGTGAGAGAGTTCAAAACTGTGTTCATGATGACTTTCAGTGTAGGAATGTGGCACCATAATGGTTTAAGATTCCTCAGTATTCTACTGGAAACAACACCAGGATCCGCAACTGCTACCTCCAGTTTCTGAAATACCTGCCTCTCTGTTACAAAAATACTTGGTGATTCAGGCAATAACTAGATGAATTTTCCCATTCTGACATTACCTTTAAAACCCAAAGACTGTATCAGTGTTAATTATGTAATCCCTGTTTATTTAGCGATATTGTAGAGGTAGGCAACAAATACTTACTTCAAGTACTGCAAAAAGCACCCTCTTCTCCCTTTCAGGCCATTCTGAGTGACAGTACTGCATTTGTGTCATCAACTGTCCACATCTCCTCTTAACCCAAAAGATGGTCCATGGGGTATAAATTTCCTGTGTACGTCCTGCAATTGGTCCAGTTTTGAACACTGCACATTTAATGTTGTTAAATGACAGATTAAAGAGAAGTACCTACCCTGAAGTACATGTCCCATTATTGTTGGGAATTTTCATTATTTCCAAAAAGCAGCACCAGCTGGGGACGTCCTACTAAAAATAGTCCTTTGTGGCAGAGTTGGCTGAAGACTTAACAGTCCTCTCTTACTGCTTCTTCTCCCACCTCTCTGCTAACCAAAACTGTGTATGTTGTTATGGCCAGGCTGGTGGAAGTCCCTTCAAAGTGCCCTTCCTAAGGTGACGTGACTTTGCAGTCCCTCTGGATTGAGGATCAATGTCTTCTGAAAATACAGCCTTTGGTTTTGGTCTGTATTTTATAAGTTGTTTGTGATTGTGGCCTGGTTGTCACTGAGCATCTGTTATTTTGGCCTGTGTATAATAAACTCCCGAAATAAAAATCTGTGCCCTCCATAGGGGAGAGTGAGTTATAATATATAAATTATGAAAATGGAGGCTGAAGTCATTGGCACAGAACTTTTTTCAAAAAAACATACAAAATATGACACAGAATTATGACAGAATCAGCCTGTGTTGGAAATACCTTGGAATCGTGTGGAAGCCAGAATGAACTTTCTATGAGCCCCATAAAGCTTCTTTCAAGCTCTGGCTGAAAATTCATGAGGAAGGTTTTTTCCAGAAGTATCCAGTGTAGGTCCAACTATCCTTCCACTGACGTCAAGAAGAATTACATCAGTATTAGGCAAAAACTTTAAAAATTGATAGCTGAAGATATAGAGAGTAATATTCCCTAAATTCTTTCCTTTGTGGGTTGTTTTTCCTCTTCATTTATAATCTACTGCCAGTGTCTGGAAAAAAACCAAGAAATTTGGCAGGATCTGGTAACTTAATCATGTTTTAAGTTATATCAGACCATTTGCTTTCTGTCACTTTGCTCTCCTTTTAACTGCATTTTTTGGCCTGAAATTTTCCATTGTGTAGTCCCAAACCACAGGTGATTCTTTTGTTTGCTTGTTTTCTTTTCTTTTTTTTCTTGTTAAAGGAAATATGTTGAAATTATTTTAAGCAGCAGAGGTAGGAACACATTATATATTTTTTTTCTTTTAAAAATGAAGGAAACAAAACCAACTCAACAAAAGTCTTTGAAATCAGCCTTTGGAACAATGTGATCAACAGGTGGTTTGTGGACTATTTTTAAAGGGCTTGACAGAAAAAGAGATCTAAATTGTTACATATTGGAGATGTTAAATTATAGATATTTATTACATACACTTTGGCAATGAATGTGAAACTAGACACTGATTTTTTTTTTATTTGTTACAAGGATCTTAAGCTGGGCATTGCCCATGGATGGCACTGAGTGCCCTGTCCTTAGAAACCCCAATGCTGCAAGAGCTTGGCATGAGCACATATCCAAGGCTGACTTAGCTGGATGTTGGGAAGTAAAACCAAAGGAAGCAAGACTGCCATCTTGGAGCATCTCACATGGGCATGGAATGAATGCTGTCTCCATCTTCTTTTTCAGGAAGCCTTCCTAGACTTTAGTTTCAGCAGCACCAGGCTGTGTTAATTAAAAATATACTGATGTGTTGGGGTTTTTTTCCCTCTTTATCTCCTGCAGTATATACATAATTGCAATAACTCAACACCTTCTGCATCTCTCCTGACATTACCACGAGGTGATTCACAACAGTGCTGTCAACTGATGGGTACAATTGAAAGAGGAGGAATTTAGGTTATGTTAAAAAGAAGGATTCTTTACCAGGAGGGTGGTGAGAACCTGCAACAGGTTGCTCCTGCAGGTTGCCAGCCCTGGTGGATGTCCCAACCCTGGAAGTGTTCCAGGTTAGGTTGGGTAAGGCCTTGAGCAACCTGGTCTGGTGGGAAGTGACCTTGCACATGGCAGGGGGTTGGAATAGAGGATCTTTCAGGTCCCTTCATGATTCTGTGATTCTATGACTCCTTGGGTGACATAGCTCAGCTAGTTGACCCTGTCTACTCTCTGGCTGGACAGGCAGTAGCCACCTACCAACTCTTAATTCAAAGCCAACACTGTTTTATGTTTCTTTTTTTTCATCCACTTATATTCAAAAACCTATTTTTTTTTTTGGGGGGGGATTTTGTTGTTGTTTTGTTTGTTTTGTTTTGTTGTTAAAAATCAAGCCATATACTGCAAGATTATGGAGTATATAAATTTTATTTTTGCATAAAGACAGGTCATTGGAAATACAGTTTTTAAATTTTCATTTGAATATAAATACAGAAAATTCTATAGAAAACCTCTGCAGCAATACTTATTTATGATTAATATTTCAGTTTTAGGGAACAGCATGTTTGTGACACACAGAATCTTCACTTCATTCAATCTATTCCATCTTTTGTTTTATGTGATCGGGAATTCAGTCTTGTCAGAGTTGTTTTTTTTTTTTTTTTTAGTGTCATGCTTTATTTCCTTTATTGAATCCACCACTGTTTTGCATAAAATTTGGCCAAAATTTCTCCTTTCCAAAGCATGTCCTTTAGAAAAGAAAACGATGATGAGCAAAAGCAATGCATGACAGTGTTCAGTCAGTGGGGGTGGACTCTGAAAGAGAAAACATTACAACAGTTTTTTTGACCTGGCCAAACAGAAACATCAGAAACTTGGATGAATAGTTGACTCTTTTATCTACATTGAGCTACATATGTGTAGTTGCACATCCAACTGATTTTCAGGTGGAGGAATTTGTTCTTAAGACAGTCCAGTTATAAACCGATGGAAAGAACTTCCAACTTCAGACATTAGCATGGCTGAACACCTTAATTTCAGTTTAAATATTAGATAAGGTAACCATTGTATGGGGATTTAGTTACAGAAACATAGTACACAGTGATATTGTGTCCATCTCTGTCATTCTGGGTTTATTCAGAGATTACCACAGCATTAAGAAGTTCTAAAAGTTTCAATCTACCTCTGGATATAGAAATCTCAAGGTGTCATCCAACTTCTCTGTACCTTTGGGCATATCACTCAAAACATGTAATTTCTTACTCCTAAAATATTTTCATTATTTCTATTTATTTTATAAAGGAATGTGTTCCTTTTTAGCTACGAGTACACTAACTTGACAGTATCCATCTAGAAGGGTTTTTTGTTTGTTTTTAACTTTGCAGGTCTATTTACCAAACCCTCTGTGAGTAGTTTTTTACATCTGGTTGGATGCATTTGTAGGTGATCATTGGAGTATCTAAAGTCAGGGAGTGACAGTCCTGTAGTTTCAAGTGCTAATGAAGGTGCACATCACACGTAATAGTAAGATGCTGTATTCCTGCTGTATTGGAAGCAGGGTCACTCATCTCAGTTCTTAAAAGAGATTTAAGACCTAAATCTTAGAATCTTTGATAAAAACCCCAAACAACCCAAACTGAATTTCGCAGAGCTGTCATATTATCAACAGTATTATTCTTAAGTATTTGTTGTTACTCTCATTTTCCAAGTGAGACTTCTACTAAGGTCTGTATGTTCTTTTTTCTTTCCCTCCTTTGCGCCTCTCTGTTAAATCTGAAAGGTGAAATTCTCAATGAATATCATGTTTTATGAAAATCTGTGAGTGTATGGAGGAAAAAACCCACAATTGATGCCAATTTTGAGGAAGAGGCAGGCAGAACATAGCTGTTATACATTCTGTTTGGCAGTGCCTCAGTGGCCAAACAAAATGTGTGCAGTCCCAGACTCCTCACAGAACAGTTTCTCCTGCCAGGTGATAGTGTAATAAGCAATGTGGAAGGATATGGCCATTTGCAGCGAGAAGAAAGAATGTGGAGTTACAGAGCAAAGAGCAGAAATCTGTAGGAAAACAGGTTTCATCCAATCTGGTGCTTACAGGACACCTTGGGTTTGCTATTGCAAAAGAATAAAGGACCAAATGCCAGATCTTAGAAGGATGTAAATTGCTTGCTATAGGCAAACAAGAACATCTTGTTTGCTTTTCTTTCTTCTCTATTTACTGAGCATTTTATAGTGCATGGAAAAAATCACATACTATTTCAGTCATCACAAACTGCACTGAACAGGAGATTCCTACTAATCTTTTGTAAGAGATGGCCAACTGCAGTTAAATTCTGTATAAACAGTAAAATAGGGATTCTGAGGTATGAAATATGGTAATAAACTTTAAATTGGAGGAAACCTACTTTTTCCAAGTGTGAAGTTAGCCAGAACTTGGTTCTTTACTTGGCTCTGTTGAAGTCAGCTTAGATGTGTTTAGATGAGGATAAAAACTTGATTTTAAAGCAGTTTGGTATTTTCTATTTGTTTACATTTAAAATGCCGACATATCCCACCTTACCCTGGGAAAATTGCAAATTGCTTCTGTAAAATTTGGATTAGTCTTTTCTAAAGATGAGAATGTTAATATTGAAAATATTAATGCTTGCCTATTATTGTTACTTAAACAATATGTTTAAAGAACATTTTATTTCTCAGCCAAACTAGGTTCATCAATGGAATTTAATCACTACTGCCTTTTATGATGTTATTGATTACATAGATTTGGTTTTCTAAAATGCTGTAGCTACTGTAAGATGATTTTTCTTCTCCTAATGTCATTCAAGATAGGGAAAAACACCAACTCATTTTCATTACTATGCTTTTTTTTTACAAGCTAAATGAGCATCAATGCCAGATGATGATCATCAGCAATCACTTGTTTATTTATTAGAGAAAAATAGAACATTTCACATTTGAGGATCAGTTGTCTTTTATGGGCTGTTTTGGAAAGGTAAGACTTCTAAATATTAATTTTTCAAAAAATGGGGATGTTACCAGTAGCAACAGGGAATCTTGATTCAGGTTGTGCAGGCAGAAGTCCATTCAGCAACAGCTTTTGGATGGAATTTGCAGCTGAATTTAAAAGGCTGCTAGCAATTCTGTACTTTGAAATGCTGGATGGATTGAGCCACAGTGGCCATTTTCCAATATCTGCCATGCATATGAGCTCAGTGCTTGCCATACCAGCCTTTTCCCCTCTTCAGGGCCTTTTGAGTTTGAGGGACTTCCTTGGAGCACCTTCCATTCTTGCACCTGGTAAAGCAGAGCACAAAGGCCTCTGTGACATATGAAGGTCTTTCTGTTGCTCCTTTTCGGGTATTTCTGAACATCCTTTTTTTGTGGATAAATGCTGGCAGTTCTCTGAAGGACAAGATTCTCTGTACATGCAATAGCCAATTACTGCTTTCAAGCAAGTTCTTTTCCCTTTCAGGACTCCACCATTCCATGTCCTCTCAGTAACCAGGGGCCAGACCAGTAGTGTGCTTTTCCTTTTAGCAGCATGTTGTGATGTTAGAACTTCCTGCAAAATCGTGTGTTTCATATGTTTTTTATATTCTAATCACTTTTTATAAAGTGTTTCCAGATGTAAGCACATATTTGGTTACAGCTTACTGCACATGCTTCTGCACCAATAAACTGGAAGGGCCTGCATCCAACAACCTTGAAATCCATGTGTGACTTTGTGTGTGACTTCCAAAAACTCTGGTTTGGGATGTTGGGAGTCAGGGGGTTCAGGCTGCAGGCTTTCTCAGAGGTGTTCAGCCACAGTTAGTGCAACACTTACAGTAGCTTAGTAATGTGAAAAGTCCCATTGCAGGAGAAAATGCTTTTCTTTTTACTTCTCCTTCCTCCTCCATGAATCAGACATTTGCTCATGCTTCAGTTGGCCATTACCAAAGGTAGATGAAGCACCCAGTCAATCAGAGATGCTGGTTATGTGCTTAGGACTCCCATATATCTGTGCAAGGCACAATGATGCACACAGAGTGAGACTAGTGTGTTCTGGACTTAAGAAACCCTCATGCAAGTGCACTGGGTGTGACAATACAGCAGCTAAAACTACTTTATTAAATTTCCTTTTTCCTTCTCTGTGTCTGTTCATGGCATCCCTTATCCAGAGGCCCTTGCTGCTTTGCCACCAGGCAGCTCTGCTGGGCACAAGGAATGCCCCTAAGCAGGCCACAGGAAAAGGATGGGGTGACTTTCCCACACAATGCAGTAAATGGCAGAAAGTGCATGTGAGGTAGGTGAAGCTCATGTTGGCATGACAGAAAGCTCAGTCCCACTTGTGCTTCACACGTTTTTCCTTTCCAAGCAGGAATCATTAATACAATAAAACACCAGCAGTTCCCTTTTTGCTAATTCTAGTTTTGTGGTAGCTTAAGAAGACCTGTATGGAAAACATAAAGCAGGTCTATGTAACACCTCTTAAGTGTGGGAGGTGAGAGAGAGATGAAACTCCTTATTTTATTGTGTAGAACCCCTCTTGAAAATCTCATGTGGCGTGGGAAAAGAGGCCTTTGTGTGTCCTGGAAAAGAGGAAAGCCATGAGATAGGTGCTTAATAGGTTTTTTTGAAGAAGTGGAAGTTTTGAGAGAGATAAAAGTTCTCAGAACTTCATATTATGAAAAAATAAAGGATTTGAAATCTTTTCACAAAGATAAAATTGGAATATTTTGTAAAGACTCAGTGAGTAAAGGCTGAGAAAAAGAAACTTTATATATATATATATATATATATATATATATAGTCAACAATAAATTGGGATAATCAGAAACAGATTGATGCTGAAGTCTGCTCAGGTCATGCCATGCAGCGGTATTTGATGGTAGCTTGAGGGAAATCTCAAAAAACCCCCAAGGTTTGTGTGAGAGAGGCACAGAAATGCCCATAACTTATCTGAAGAAGTTAAATGTGGTAAGGTGAACTCAGACTTGTCTTCGTGCTGCTTGAGTTTTATAAAAACAAGAATTTATTTGCTTCACTTGGGACACCTCAAATGTTGATAAACTGGAAAAAACTGTGCCAGTACTTCTGTCATATGGTGGCAGAGAAAAACATGCACAACAGAAGGGTACTGTGCAATGAATCAAGTAACACAGTTTCTATTCAGATCACAGCCCTGTGGGTAGATTATATAGAGAGTAATTTTAGCCCTCTTAGAAGTGTGTTGCTAGAATTACTCTATAAAGAGCAGAAATAACAGAAGCCTGGTAATTAAACATGCTGAATTAAAAAAAAAAATGGAGCGAAAATATTTATTGCAGTAAGATTGAAACACTTAAGATCTTTTCAACTAGAGTCTCACATTAGCCTTTGTGCACCAGTGGCATTTAAATTAAAACCAATGCGTTTCCATAAATAGAAAAGTTGGTTTTGATGAAGGCAGAATTTGTGATTAAAACAGTCTTCATTTGAAATCCCTGATTGCATCTATAAAACAACTCCTTTGAACTGTATCCTGCTGTCATACTGTTGATGACAATAAAGCTAAATATAAGTACAGAGTATCTGCAAATGTGTTCTTCCAGTTATATATGACATATGTAACTGAAGCACTTGGGCAACTTGACTTATTTAATTCAAATGCAGACGTGATATTATGATCCCTTTCCCCCAAACCTGGTCTTGTAATAAGGAAAGAACTGTTGTGTGTTTGAAACTTTATCCTTTTTAAAGGTGGAAACTGTGGAAATATAACAAAGACAAACATAAACTGGAAGTCTGAATCCATCACTGATGTTGTCTGCTTGTGTAGCATGTATTCAGAGAAACCTATAAAGTCCCTCTGTAAGTACTTTCACCCAATTGTACTGGATGGCAAGATCTATAAAGGAGGTTTCCAGAATTTTTTTCATTATTCTTCTTTTTTCTATGTTGTACCTACAACCATATCTTATTGTGTATCCATATAGACCATGAATTTTAGCCCATTGTAGATGTCTTTGATAGAAATACATAGACTATATATATACATATATACATAGAGAGAGAGAGATATAGAGATATATAGATATATAAAAGCAAGACATCATCTCAAAAAGATCCTCTCAAAATGTCATCTGGTTTCTCTGGTCCTTGCTAGCTGAAGGTAGCTGAACACATGCTGAATGGAGCAGAAGGGAGAGAGCAGAAAATGACAATTGTCAATTTAATCAATACCCAGACCACAGCGTAAATTTCTGTTGATGTTTGTAGTGGGTGGGATAATGGGGAAAGGTTTAGTTCTGCTTCTTCTTTGCAATGTTTTAGCAATGCTTGTAGCCATAAAACTGCCCTAAAACACCAATTAAAGAGGGTTTATGAGTGCTTTGTGTTGCTGTAGTGATGCAACAGATCAACGCATGTCAATGAAAGCTGCCTGTTGTTTTGCCATTTTTGAAATAACAAACCTGAATAACATAAAGTAATCTGAGTGCTTTGTCTCTAAAAGCAACGTGTCTCACATGTTGGATGGTCCTCTCTCTCCCTGTAAATTAAGAAGTTATTTGAGTTAGCTAATTGGTTATAGACTATTTGGCCCATAGCATCCATTGGAATAATCTAGCAGCTGGAGCATGTAGATGCTGGAGACTCGGGATGAGAAGTGGAGAACAGCTGGGAAAGGCCTCAGGATCCAAGGAGAGGAGGCAGCAGCTGGAGAGTATAAACAGGGACCTGACAGGAAAGTTTTAGATGAGGAGAAAATCTGCAGCTGGGTTTGTGAAGCTTTACCTTGTTGGTAGCTGCTCATACACAGAGTTTTCCCTCAAGAACTTTTATTTGGTCACATTAGATTTTCTCATCCACCCCTTTTCCACATTTGTATATGTGAGTCTCAATTGTGCAGTGTATGCCATGTTTGGTATGCTGTAATGTCATTGTGTATTCTTTACCATTCCATTAATTTAAAACACAAGAAGGAAAAAGCTATCTTTAATATTCAACTCACCAATGTGAAAACCACACCATATTAAGGAGCCAGTATTCCCATGAAGAGTACTTTTCAACTGTGACTTCTCATTAGGCTCTTAAGACTGCTTTGTAAAAATTATTGAATTGCATAAGGCTAAGTATATGATATCATACATAAATGTCATTATGTGTAGTGCATGCTTGTGGATTAAAAAGAAAAAGCAGAACCAGAAAAGTGAGATCATTCAGGTTAACACTGTGTATGTAAGGGAATTTCTGTTTGAAGTATGATTTTCAGAATGCAAAATCCAATCTTGATTTAAAAGGGAAAAGGACAGAGAACATGTTATTGTCCTTGGGAAGGTGTTCCAGTGGTGAAGTACTGCTCTGATACAACAGCCACCTTGTGTACCCACATCATATATATCTATATTTGTATTTATAGAAAAACTTGTTTTGTATAAAAACTGGAACTTGTTTCTAGTGTTGTCTTTTACCTGAGAACCTCCTGTCAAAACTGATTTAGATGGTGACCCATTCAGACATAATTTTAGAGGATAAATGGAACTGTGTTAAAGCGTTTCTTCTGGTCCTTTACTCACGAGGCTCTTTAGTGAGTTTCTTGAACTGTGCACACCAGACATACAGCCTTCCAACACCAGATGCTTGAGTGCCAAGTATACAGTTAATCCAAGTTCTTCAGTCCTTTTCAGGCTTCTTCCACAGAGGCCTCTGGGGATGCATTTTTCCCCTCAGCCCTGACAGTGCATCAGGAGCTCATGTTTGGCGGAGTTGTGTCCACTCTTAGTGCCAAGCCTTTATAAGAATTGTTGCCCCCAGCATAAACTCTCACTCTGCCAAGAGAACCCTAGTCTTTTATTGAATTTGTAGATATATAAATTGGTTATCAGAGTGAAGGAACATACCCAGAGGCTCACAGAGTCTGGGAGGAGCAATCAGACTTCTAAATATCATACTGCGTCCTTGCCAATGGTAATTTACTTGTTTCTTCCCCTGTACTTTTTGTGACTGAATATTTGCATTTTTCTCCTTCATGTGCTGCGGCTGTACATGCTCTTTCTTTTAGATTTTATCTAGTTTCATCTGGTGAACAGAGTTTACCTTAGGGATTGCATTGTGATAATGCTGTTTCTCTAGTCATGTTTATTATTATTGCTATAAAATGTTATCTATGGGATTAATTATTTCCTGTAGTTATGTGATTAATAAAATATTCATCTCAAGTACATTATGAAATGCTTTCCATCTTGTTTAACTCAAGATTAAATTTCCTTCATTGCTGCCGAGCCCTGTTCAGGGTGGTACTCCTTCTCTGCTATCTCTGGAGAGCTGATATCATGCTGGTTTGGAATATTCATTAGCAGCCCAACCCTTTTTCCAGGGATAACTCTGGTTGTACCCATTTCAAATGCTCCTGCTTTTAAAAAGTGCATTAAAAAATGAATTATTTCAAGAAAAGGGGGCTTGAACATGAAATCTACTTCCTGATCTGGCTACGCAGGAGGAAGAGAGAGCCCCTGTCTTCTTGAAATGGATCAATATTACCAGCATGACACTCTTGGACCAGGGGCAGAAGCTATTATTTCTGTTTCCAGATGTAGGAAAACTATTCCCTGGTGCTAAGTAGAAGAGAAAGACCTTTTTTTTTAGGATTACTCTATGTTTAAAAGCTTCTTCTTGAAAGGAACAAGTCTTTTATTGAAAAACAAACAAACAAACAAAAAAACCCAAAATAACCTGATTTCTCCAGCTATCAAATTGTACCTTAAAGTAGAAACAAATCCAAAGAAGAGCTGAACTAACTTGATGTCAGTAGGGATTCTTAGGAATTTTTTAAACTGTTGTTGAACCTTTCTTGAAATGAAGGTGACCTCTTCTATTATTTTTAGTTATAATTTTGTCTTTAAATCCTTCACTAAAGCTGTTTTCTGGTGTGAGTTGTAGGGGTTGCAGCTGTGCTGAGTCCTACCAAGTGGCCAGCAGGGAGTTGTGCCAGGGTGACAGGCAGCAGTGTGGCACCTGAT
This sequence comes from Chaetops frenatus, assembly GCA_013400775.1. Taxonomy (NCBI): domain Eukaryota; kingdom Metazoa; phylum Chordata; class Aves; order Passeriformes; family Picathartidae; genus Chaetops; species Chaetops frenatus. The sequence goes on along the minus strand of VZTR01013739.1, from coordinate 452,662 downwards.
GGTGGGTGGCAGTGACCCCCTGGTCCTGGCCACCTGGCATCCGTGAGGAACTTGAGGTGCCTGACTGCTGGAGGGGCAGAATTATTGCATGTGGTTGTGCACTTTGCAGCAGCAGCAGGGCTGGAACTTCACCAGGGCTACTGGCTAGTGCCATGGAGGAGTTGTGGGCATGGAGAGGGACAGGGAGCTGCTCTCTTGAGGGGAAGCAGGAAAGTCTCCAGGTATGCAAGGCTAATGGGCCACCTTAGAATCATAAAATATGCAAAGTTGAAAGGGATCCAACAGGATCATCAAGTCCACCTCCTGGCCTTGCAAAGGACACCCCAAGAATCCCACCATGTGCCTGAGAGTGTTGTCCAAATTCTTCTTGAACTCAGGTTTGGTGCTATGACCACTTCCCTGGCAGCACGTTCCAATGCCCAGACTCCCTCTGGGGCAAGAACCTTTTCCTGATATCCAACCTAAACCTCCCCTGACACGATTTCCTGCCATTTCCTTGGCTCCCGTCACCAGTCACATGAGATCAGCGCCTGCCCCTCTGTTTCTTCTCATGAGGGTGATGAAGACAGCCATGCCTTGCCCTGCCCTGGAGCAGTGTGACATGGAGTATCCATCACCCCGAGTTTGGATCGTTCCCTCAGGGTCCTTCCAGGGGTGGCTGATGGGGACAGTGGAGAGGTGGCAGTGCTGTCACATTCTCAGCTCAGGCGCCTTCCCTGCTGGGTCTGGAGGAGCCCCCTGGGGCCAGGCCCAGCATAGGCCACCACAGCCCCATGTTTTGTTCCCTCAGGGGGTTCCAGGTGTGGGCAGTGAGGCCTCCTCAGCCTGTGACAGGCATCAGGCCTGCAGGACTGCGGGCCAGCCCAAAAGCGCCTTCAGCAGCCGCAGTGGCAGCCAAAGGTGGTCCCAGCACGTGAGACCTGCATGGTTTTGCTTGGCCACAATGCAGGGAGCAGGAATGGGACAGTCTCCCTCTTCTCCCTGCAATGCAGGGTCCAAACCTCCCCATTCCCCTGCTCTGACCTGGACCATCCTCGCGAGGGGAACACAATGATCAGCACAAGGTATTTTAGAGAGAGCAAGACCAGCACCCTCTTGTAAAACATCTCTCTCTCAGTAACTGGGCTGGCTGGTGTGAAGTGATTTCTTGTAGCAGTTCTTGAGCTGAAAAGCAGATGGTATCTGTGTGCTATGGTGTAAGTGCAGCAAAAGCACTTGGAGGATTAAAATGATGACTCATTGGTGCAAAGCAGGCCAGGGAGATGAGCAATTGAAAGAGATGGCATTAGTTAATACAAAGCTGTTGGCTTTTTGAGGCATGCAAAAATGTATTTCACACTACAGAGAAACAGTAAATTTTTAAGGTTGTTAATCTGCTTTCCAGACTATATGCTAAACTAAATAAAGTAAACCCTCAGTTTTTAATTTAATTTTTTTAACATACTTTGACTTTATGTTTTGTTTTTCATCTACTAGGTAATGGGTCCTTATGAAATTAGAAAAGCAATCCTTGTCAGGCTTGGGTAAATAGAAAGATTGGCTTGTCCTTAAATGATTGATTACTTTTAAATTACTGTGAAAGCTCTTTTTAAATAGGTCAATGTAAGTGACAAAGTAAGCAAAGCTACTCCTTTTCCCCTCTTTGTTGGATGTATCTTTAAAATTTTCAGCATACACTCCTTGTGGAACCTAAGATAACACACCTCTAACACACTTCCTAAATGATACACTGTAGTTGTGAATGCAATAGAATTAATACATGTAGGGAAATTTGATGAGTTTTCCAGTTTTTCCTTTAGATACAGTATTTGAGGGGTTGTAACTTCTGTGAAGCTCAGAAGCTGAAGTGTTTTCTGCTTTAAAAAGTGAGGTTTTGTTGCTGTTGGATTATTCGATTTAGATTTTTTGTTTGCTTCAGTTTGGTTTTAAGGAAGAAAATGGATGATTATTAAAGCATCTCTGATTTGGAGACAAGGGAGAAAATGCAGTAGTTTCACAGTTACTTTGTGTTTTCTTTTTTTGTTTTTTAACTGCTTTTGAAAATTTCTGCAGCTAAAACAAGGGAAGAGAGGAACCAATTTTGACTGGGAATTCTGTAACTGTTCATAATGAGACTGAATTTTGTTTTAGCTCATTGTAAACTACTAAGCGTGGACAGTACAGTTTAATGATAAACATTCAAGCTGCTCAGCTAAAAATTCTTCTCAGCATACTCATAGACTGAGTTAGCTGCATGTTGGAAAGACAGAATTCAATATAACCCAGGGAATTAGAAAGGTAACTGGAAGGAGGCATCAACAGAAAATGTAAAACATACCAAGGGCTCAGGTAAATGTTTTGCTTTTTAAAACTCATCATTGCTCCTCCTTACAGATTATCTTAGAATAATAAGTAGTCCTATTACAAGGTCCTAACTCTGCAGAACAACCCATTTAGTGACCTAATTTATGACACAAACGTTTAATAGAAGAGTCGAGCATCCCTATTCATACAATCTAAAGTTTCTCCATCATTTGACTATGTACTGTTGACATTTTGTAGCTGGGATTTGCTGCCATGGACTAATTTACACCACTTGAAGTAACTTGTGTAGTAATCTGTCCTCACATCTAAGGATAACACAGAGTTTCAGTTTTAAAACTAAGGAAAAGTACTTTATAGAACAGATCTGTTTTCTGAGCCTGTGTGTGTTTGACTTGTCATAACAGCAACAAAGTAGAGGTGATGGGCACACCCATAGACATGCTTTGAAAGCAAATTTTACTGTGCTGGTGTACCACAAAGTTTGATAACTTTGGAGAACTGCATGAAAAGTCTAATGTAATAGAAAATATACATGAACTGCCAATGATCAGAAATGTGAGAGGAGCTATATCTGAGATACAGATAAAAATCAGTGCAGTTGACTAGCCTCGCTGTAGAATAAGAAACCTTGTTCCTTTGATATGCATTTCTTTTCTTCTAAATCAATCCTAGTGCAACTTCTTCCCTGGTCTTCCAACAAGTCTCTCTCATGTTCCTGAACATCCTGTTTTGTGGGCAGCACAGGTACATTTCTTCAGAGCTGCCTTTGGTCATTGGTGGCTCTTCTCCAGAGCAACACCTGCTGATCCCTGAGTCACCTGATGTCTTTCCAGAACAGAGAGAATTTGTGCAGCTTGTGTGGAATGCTTACAAAGGGTATGGGTTGGTTCCCAACCCAAAAGTCAGAGGGGATTTTTATGAGGACACAAAAATTAAAGTGGCTGCACCTCATGTGGGCCACCCAGAGACAACTGAGGGCTGACATCTTTGGCCTTGCTTCTGGCCAATGAGCTGTTGGCTGCAGGATGAGGATTAAGGAGAATGGATAAATATTTGGGGAGTGCAGGAGTGGAATGAATCTCCTTTGCTGTGTAACTTGTTTAAAGGACACAGTTTGGCAGTCAGAACTGTCAGCTGCCCCATGGGGAGTCCAGAGCACCTTCATGCAGTGAGTTGTTCCTGCCTGGCTGAAATCCGGATTGTTCCAGATGTTTGGCATACAGATAGCTTTACAAATGACTTATGTGTAGTTAAGGCTGCAATGCTGGCTGTCTGAAAGAAACACTTTCAAAAATGTGTTTGTAAAAAGCTAGGAAACCACTGAATATTAATTTCAAAAACCTCACTTCTGTTCAGTTTGACTTACACAGCTGATGGCCTCAGGATTTTTGTTCATATTTTTGAGGCTGAAGTTTCAGTGGATTATGCCAGAAACATGATGGTTGCCCACATCAAGAAGTACTACTCGATCCTAGTGATGGTTCAGCCTAAATTACCCTTGGGTAAACTTTAATAAATGTTTAAACCTCTTACGTTTGTTTCATACGTCTGAAACCAAACTAAAGACATGGCAGTACAATTGCACTACATCTTAATGGGAACAGCTGCACTATGCTGAAAGCTTATCAGGATCCTAAAGTTTTAAATGTAGCTCTTCAGAATAAATCATAGTTAAAATTGGATGTGCCAGTTTGCTTGTTTACATTAACAAATATTAGCGTGCAATAGAAGAAAATCTGAAAAGCAAAATGTTTTGTGCTGAGAACCTAATGTCCACATGGGGACATTTTTGAGGTTTTTACTTTAGATTAGGTTCAATCTAGTTCTATGTACTGAATGTTAATTTATGATCAGAAAGTATATTTTTCATAAACTACCAGCCCCACCCTTTTTTTATTTTGCTCTTTTAAAAAATTTACTTAATATGTGAGTTTTTTCTCTGTCAGCAGGTGCATATGATGTTCTGATACAGGTTAGGGTTACATGCCTGACACAATACTAGGTTAGCACAATGAAATGCAAATTAAACTTAGATTCATTCAAGAGGGTTTCAAAATGAGATCATACTTTACAAATATCACACATTTTTGTGAGTTTTCACTACATATTTTACTGAAATTAATGTTTTAGGGCCATGGAGATTGCAAGCTGAAACAGGTTGCAGGCCATCTGTTCAATATGTTTTCTGTGATGGCAGCCAGTTCCAGGTGCTTAGGAGCTTCGAAGTTCCTATATTAGATGGCCGTGGAATAAAATAGCCCAAGGGCAATGTCTTTGAGATCCATAGCAGGTTCTCTGTTTGTTCTACTACCCTAAGCAAAATATTTTGAGAACATCTTACTTTGAAAACAAATATGGTTTACTTCATGAAAATCAAGAAATTGGCAATTTGAGGGACCTGTCTGTGTCCGAGCTTTAGGTACAGATTACTTACAAACTTCACAATTATCTCTAAATGGCTTAAAATATACTCTACAGAGATAACTTACAAGTTATAAGTTTCCTGAAATTGATTGTATTTTTTTATTTATGAAAGAAGTTTCTATTCAGTTATATTATTTTCATTTTGCAAGTAGATGTGTCCCTCAGTAAGTTATTTGAGCTATTGGGTCCAAACAAGCTCTGGAACTGCAGAATCCATACTTTACCTCCCAAAATAGTTCCTCGTTTGTAAATATTAATAAAATAAGGATTTGTGCTCTATTCCTGAATAGAATTTTTGTAGAGTCTTGCTTAAAACCCTTTTTGCAATCCACTAGGTATCTTGAATCTCTTGGATTATGTTTTCCGAAGTTGCAACTAGGACATTTGCTAGTATTTGAATAACTGGGGGGGAAAGCCTCAACTTACATATGTCCAGTGAGATGGGCTTTCAAGCAATTGCAGTGTTAAATTTTCTCTGTTTGTTTTTTTTTTCTTTTTTATATAGATGCTATTTCACAGTACCCTGAGATTCTGTATTTAAATATTATTTGTATATCTTTTTTTGCCACTGGCAACATTTCTTTCTCCTGTTCACTTTAGCGTACATTTTTGACCAAGCACATTTTATTAGACTTCTCTTTGACATTTGTGTTTTGTTGTTTTTTGTTTTGTTTTGTTTTGTTTTTTTAAACTGGAAATACAGTAACTTGTCACTAAAACCCCTGCAGAAGACCTGATTTTTCTCCATCTGTTCCTCCCAGACTGATAGGGAAGAGCAGGATGGCTGGCAGGGATCACTTTTAAAACCCGAGCTGGCTCTTACAAAACACAGTGGCCAAGACAGCAGTGAAACTTTCCAATTGGAGCACAGGGGTGGCATTTTTCCTTTCTTGTCCTTCCTCTGCTTCATGGAAGTATTGGACAGCATTCACTGGACAGCTGGCTTAGCAGTCAGTGGAGAAGAGCTGTAGAAAACTAAAGCAGCTGGTTGTCAGGAACCTTTTTTTTTCTTGTGGAAATCGGGCTGAACACAAAGATTTTATATTTTAGTGTGAGTATGATATATAAACCAGAATGAAACTGGAAGTTGTGCTTATGGCAGACTACCTACATCTCTGCCCATCTTCCTGTTCCTATTCTCCAAGCTCAATGTGAAAACATCCTCACAAAATCCAGTTCTACCCAAACCTTACAATTTTATATTGTTCCAGCCTAGTTGACATTTGGACCTTCAAAAAATTGCTCTGCAACTCTTCCTTTATCTGTACTTCCTGTCACTATACTCCAAGTAAGTACCCTCACACCCTCCCAAAACTGTTTTAAACTTTTGCTTGCTCGGAAAAATCACTCCAGAGGTTCTTATTTCAATAATATTAATAAAGTTATCTTTGAAGAAAGGCAAAGCCCTTAATAAGGAGCAGCGTCAGGAGTTGTGCTAGTTCCAATATTGAAACCAACATGAAAATGAAATTACTTTTCCCTTTACTTTGGGAGGAGATGGTAGAATAAGGCTTTACAGTGTGATTACTTAAGTAAAATGTGCAGGAGGAATAATAAATTAATTCAGTTGAATAAATAAACCAAAAAGCTCCACCTTCTTATCAAGTGACTCTTAGGAGAACTGACATTTGGAAATTCAAGACAGTGGATTTTTATTCGTGTGTCTCTTACTAAGTGTGTATATTTTGGATTCTCTAAAGCAATAATATAGAGGTGAGAAATTAATAGTTTGCTTTGGAACCTTTGCTGTGGGTTTCTTGCAGTGGATCTTGATTTCTTTTCAATATATCCAGAAATAGTAGGGAGACAGGAGTTTGTAGAGAGAGACCTGAGCAGTGACAAGAAGACCCCTCCTGTCCCTTCCACAAAGTTTTAGCCTGTTTCTGCTTGGGAGCAGGAAGCTGATTCCTGCCCACTGCGTGCACTGTGATGCTGAGTTGGGACCCTCACTGCCTCCACACGCTCCCTCTTGAGGACACCACGCTCCTTAAGGGCAGCGTTGAATTGGGAACAACTTTATGGACTTGCTTTTGTTATGTGAATTAACTACTGAATTACTTGCCTTTCTACAGTGTTTATGGACTTGCCTGTTTCTTACACAAACCAGTTTAATTAGCTGTGTCAGCTCCACAACTTGCAGAAAGATTTACATGGTTGATCTTTGCTGATATTTCCTCTCTGCTGTCTTCATTATAAGTAGCGTTAGCACTCCACAAGGACATAAGTGGAGAGCATGCTGTGGTAATTTCTTATGGATTCTGGCACTGGGGGGTGTGTGTTGGTGTGTGTGTATTCCTTTTCCTTATAGCTAACTGTTATCTATAGGTATTATAGCTAGGTAAGAAGAATTAAAGCTACAATAGAAATTATATTTATTTTTGATTAATTCTCCGTCAATTTATTTGACTTCAGTTATTGGTTGTACATACCTTGCTATTTAGGGGGAGTAACTTCTGATGAACCTCACAAGTAAAATGCTGATTTAAGAAAGAGAGAGAATATTTTGAAATATTAACTCTTACAAAAGTTATTGCTTTAATTATACAGTATTAAGAGTCACAAATGTTTTATTGTTTAAAATCTCTTATAGATTATTTGAAATATATCCCCAGTTTAAAAATAAAAACAAATATAAAGGCTGGGTTTGTATAACAATTACCATCAGAACTATAAATAGTTTTCTTACTTTTGATTTTTCTCCCTCTTTAGTCTTTTGGATGCCCCAAGTTCCAACCTTCCTGCTAAGCATGTCCCAAAAGACAGTTTAGGTTTTGAAGGTGTATAAAGGAAAACAATTTTATTGTATCTTCTTTTGGAGACTGATTCCTCTCTATTTTATGAGACTCATTAGCTTAGACTTTTGTGTATGTAAAAGAGATGTTCTGATACGTTATAAAAAGATTGTAGGCCAATGTATTTATCTTATAACTAAAGGGATTTTACAATCAGGATCTGCAATGAAGACAACCTTAATCATTATTTCAAGTGATAATGGAAGTATTGTTCTGCTCAGTGTAAAGTGGTAAGTTAGGGAATTTTTCAATATTAAACCAGATGAAACCTTAAACAACATGGACTTTTAAAACATTTTTTTTTTGCTGGGGAGAAAGGTCAGAAAAAAAGCAACAGTCAAAACTGCTCTTAACTTTGATGTAGCACATCTCATGTACTTTAATATGTAAGTTTACAAAAAGAAATATGACAAGTGTGTTAATTGAGTAAGTAGATATGAGACAGTTTAACATCCAAACTAATTGCTCACTAGTAGCCTTAGAACTATCTGTGCTGGAAGAAGTGAATAAATGCAAAGGAGTTTTATCAGTGCCTTCTCAAAAAGGAGGACTTTGAAGCAATGTGGGAATGCCTCATTCCTAAACAACACTGTCAGGGTGGGTTCAGCCCAAGCATTTGAAGGCAACTGTGAACACAACATTTGGCATGTGACTTGGTGTTTTAATGCTTCCAGGTTACCCTTTATGAGTGCAGTAGTGTTGAAAATTCAGAAGGTGTCAATTCCAGCCTCGTTTAAATAGCCTCCCAATGATGTGTTCAGCTAGATCTCAAACCAGAAATCACACAAAATTAACAGATCTCCAGTCAAACTTAGTAAAAAAACACATGCTTTTCTAACTGCCTTTTATTGCTTTCCTTTTCTAGGTCTTTAGGGATTTTACACTGCATAGCTGAAAAAACAAATCCCCACTTAAACATTAAGTCTACAGCTTGAATGGTAAGGGGTAGCTGCATTAATTACTGTGTGGTTTTTACTCAATTAGTGTGAAGCTGATAACTTGGATGGAGGGAATGCAGTTCTAGTTTCTTTGCTTGGAACTCTAGTGCTCTAAGTCAATCTATATCCCAAAGAATAAATTTTTAAAAATCACGTAAAGTAGAGCACAGTTTTTAAACACTTCTGTGCTTATAACTGTGAGCTTGCTGCCAAAGGAGGCGTAGAGACTTATCAGCTGCCATTGAACTCACTGCTATTCTTGTACCTTTTATATGGAATTTCTGTTGAATACATTTCTACTTTTTATATATTCAATGTTTTAAAATATTCTGTATATGCTTCCTTAGGGCTTTTGTTTTGTCCTATCCACGTTTGCAATGACTTTGCCTTCAGGCTGGCAAGTGTTTTCTTTGAGCAGCACCTAGCCTTTTCCATTCGAAAATCTTACTTTCAATCTATTTCTGAAAAACTGCGAATTTTTTAAGTTAAAATGATCCATCTTCTTTTCTCCTTTGTTTCCCTTTCCACCAGAAGGATTCAGAAATTTAGAGGAAACCCATCTTTCTCCTGATATAAGGGAGCCTGTTCCAGAAAGTATATTCTGTCCTTCTTTTAATGCAGTAGGGCAGAAGGGAAGGTGTCTTTTATAGTCCTACAAAAATTTCTCAGGTCTGCCCAGGCAGCAAACATTCAGAATAACTGAGCATGTAAAAACTGAAGCAGAGAGCTCTAGGCCTCTGCAGCTGAAGAGTTTGTGTTCTTTCCACATTATAAAAACAACTTAGGACTGAGCAGAATATTTGCTGCTTCAATCAGGACCTGCTTCAGGCAAATTTGAATTTTGGCATAGAGGTCCCAAACCAAAAGCAGGTTGACTGTACCTTTCCTGGGCTCTCAGTGACTGTGCTTCTGGGTTTGGCTCAAGTGCAAATTAGACACAGAAGGAGGTTAATTGGGTTGGTATGATTTGAGAAATAATTATACATGGAAAGTGGCCCCAGAACTGCAGTTCTGTTTAAGAAGCTGACAAGTACAAGAGTACATAAAATTAAGGTTGCCCTAAGAAAGAGAAATCTGTATTTATTACAGTTACTCTGAACCAAAAATCTGAAATTTTTTTCTTCAGAACTAATTGCAATTATTTATAGCACACAATAATTGTAGTTACTTATAGCACTGAGTGTAGGTTTTCAGTTCAGTTTGGTGATAATTACAACATTGGTATAAAATAGCAGAGCTTCAATATACTAAAACTTGAACTGGCAAGCAGTAATATCCACAAAAAGTACAAATCATTTCTCATTGTTTCAGATCCACTTCAAATTTACTGAAGGAAAAGTAATCCATGGATTTCCAAGGGGGTCTGCTCTGGTACTTCATAAAAGTGCTCTAGACTTTTAATTTCATGTTTCAGTAGGTCTTGCAGGGCCTCAGTTAGTCTCTTTTAGGTTTCAGTGGGTTTCTGAATACTTCAGAGACACTGGCATTTTTCATATTCCCCTTTACAGCCTGAGCATTCCATGGTGAACTCTGACACCAGCTCTCTGATCTCTTCAGTGTAACCAGCCCACCAGTCAGGGCAAAACTGAGGCAACAAGGTTCAGAACATTCAGCTGTTTCTTTCAGTTGTGTTTGAGTAAAAGGATGAGCAAGAGATAGAAGAGACAGGGTGACAGAGATAAGGAATGGCAAAATCAGTTGCCTAATGATTACAGCTGGTTTATTCACATCACTTAGTGCGTAAATTAGCATTGCAAGTAAGGGTCCATTTAGAAGCTTAGGGTGAAAAGGATTAAAAGAGAAAATTCCATGCAACTGTCCTAAAAATACTATTAAACATTCACAGAGAGTAGATGCCTTCAATTGATTTTTAAGAATAAAATATCTGACCTTCTCCTTTAGGTGCTTGTATATGAAGCTTCTGGCTACCCAATTTATCTTGAATCTTGTTTCAGGACAAGCTGGCCCTTTCAAAGAGGGTTCTTAGATATTAAAGATAGTCTGAAACATGCAATTTCCTACAGAAGTAGCCTGGGAATACAAGCCCAGTATAAAGCAAACAAGAAAGGCTGGAAATTAATCTTTTGGAAGAAAAGCCCAATAGGAAAGAATGAAGATGCCCATCTTAACTCCCTAGTAAAAGATGTGCAGGATGATGCCTGCAAGCGATTGCTATGCAGAGGAAAGCACATGGATGACATTTGGAATTTATTTCTCTCAAACAAAAAATGTAACCTAAAACTCATGCCCTGAAGAAAATTAACTCCTATAGCTTATAGGAACTCTCTAAACACTAGCCAGTGAATTAAACCACTGATTTTGAGGTTTCTCGGGTAGCTAAAAAATATATGAAGTCTTCAGGGCAGCAAAATCTTTTCTAATAAATTTGTATGTCATCAAGCACAGTGCCAAGATGTGCTGTTTCCATTTATGCCAGTTAGAGTGTACTATGAAAAATCCACTGGATGTCTGTAGTTTAATTTCCTTTTAGAGTAATTTCTACCAAAAAATATTATACAGCTGGTTTATTTTTAATTTTTTTATGTGAGTTTGGCCCTCCCTTAAAGTTTGTGGAGAATACCAAAGTAACATCTCACATAGCATCTAGAATCCAATGTAAAGGGGCACAACACTTCTGTCTACCTGGCACCTAGAGCACAAAGGATCAGTAAAGAGTTAGAAATCACTTTTGTATGGGGAATTGTTCAATGTCAATGGTTATCTAGGGAAAAGACCTGGAACAGACAAATGGTCTTTAAGAGGATTCAAGGAATGGAGGAACTAAAGGAAAAATAGGGAAGCATATGAATCTATTTCAGACCTGTATGCTCCAATTTTTTTCTCCTGTGAACAAATGGCATAGCACTCTGAGGGGTTTGTTCTCATCACTGACTGCTCTGTTATCAGTCCCAGTGGGAGCAAACCTGGACCTAAGTGGAATCAGTTGAGGTATTTATGGAGGCAGTAAGCCCAGGTCTGGTCTGAGGGGAGGAGATCTCAGCACGAACATGCCAGAGGAAGATGCTGATATGCGATCTCAATCCTGTGGTTGCAGGGCATGTCTGTATTGTGGAATTGGTTAAAGTACAAAGGATGCTCCACTGCCAGTTTCTTGTCCACCTAGCATGGTGCTGTGCAGGCTTCCTGACATTCCTGTGGCAGAAGCTTTTCTCTTTATACTGAGAGGAAGAGAGGACAGAGTCTTGAGCTGTGCCTGGGGAGGTTCAGATTGGACATGAAGATTTTCTTCACAGAAAGGGTGGTTAGACACTGGAATGGACTTCCCAGGGAGATGGAGGAGTCACTGTCCCTGGAGGTATTTAAGACTGGATGTGCATTGAGGGACATGGTGTAATTGATGTGGTGGTGTTCGGTCACAGGTTGGACTCAATGATCTCAGAGGTCTTGTCCAACCTGATTGTTTGTGTGATTCAGTGGTTGTGCCAAGGCTGAAGTGAGGAAGGCTTCGTTTTCATTGGCATTGTGCTTATGGACAAAGCCATGGCCGGGCATCAGCTGAGCTGGTTTCAAATGTCTGCTGAGCACATCCCCTTGCCCTTGGGGTTCTGCCATCAGTGAGGGTGTCCAGCATGGGGTTGTACTTGCATGGGTGGCTGTAATTACTCAAAAAATGTTAGAAGGATATTGCAACAACCAGCTTCATGTGCTGCCCCTCCCCAGGCCACCAGCCAACACATTTGCTAAATCTTTTCTGGATTCTTCTTTGGCACTATTAATTTTTTTTTTTTTTTTTTGCTTTGCTTTGCTTTGCTTTGTTTTCTTGGTGTACATTCCCTTAATAGTACTGATATATCTTGTAGAACATCCAAGAGCCTTCACCACGAGTTAGATAACACTTAGTAATGTGTGTCTGTGAGGAAAAAAACCCACTGTGTTGACGGAGTAATAGTGAAAGGTATAAATGACATGTGACTTCAGAAATGAAAATCTTGCTGTTGTATTTGTGTAGCTTGTTATGTACTTAATAAAAGAAAAGTAAAATAAGTGTCAGTTATGGAAATCTTCCAAAACAATCTCTGATAACTAAGGTAACTTCTTGCTGATATTTTTGCAGAGTAACTTTAGTTTGAAAGAGGAGAAGTTTGTTGTCTTTTGTGGCATTAATTCTTTTATTCTTTTAACTTTCATCAAGAGCAAAGCAGTTACAAACTCCGATACTCCAGGTACTTAACCTTGGAGAGTTGCCTAAGAATTACATACTTAGTCCTTCTGCAGTCATTGTGATCACAGCATCACAGTAAAAACGAGACTGGAAGGGACCTCCAAAAACAGATCTAAGTAGATCTGGTTGGTCAGAGCTGTGTCCAATTGTGTCTTGAATTACTCCACTGAATTCCTTCATGAGGAGATTCCACAGCCTGTCTGGACACCCTGTGTTGGTGTTTGACCACTCTCATGGTAAAACAAGAAACAAATAAATAAAAGTTGTTATATGTAATCAGAATTTCCCATGTTCTGACTTATGATTGTTGTAGTTCCACTGTGAAGCTGAAAGAAGGTTCTGGCCCTGTCTTTTCTGCATCTTCTGGTCAGGCAGTTGTAGATAGCAGTACGTCATCCCTAAGCCTTCTGTCCTGTGGGCTGAAGAGGCCCAACTCCCTTAGCCTCTCCTTTTTTTTTTTTTTTTTTTTTTTTTTTTTTTTTTTTTTTTTAATGGATAGCACATATCTGTTTTCACTTTATAGCTTTCTCTTGTAGATCTATATACATTTATCTAGCTTCAAATTGGTTTTGACTCCTTTTCTTTTTCCTCCAGCCTGGATAATTTAATAGAAGCAGTTCTGGTAGCAATGCTTATCCTAGTACAACCCAGGATGTCAGCATGTGGCAAGGGCTTGTGTCTGGCTCATGATCAGTTTGGAGTCCATCAGGGCACAAGGTTCTTTTCTGCAGAGCTCCCTTCAAGCTGGTCAGGCCTCAGTGTGTAGTCTGGGGTTATTCCTCCCCAGGTTCTGGACTTTGTGTTTTCCATTGCTGAACTTCATGAGGTTCCTGTTGGCCCATTTCTCTGCTTCCCTTTGAAGGGCAGAACTCTTTGGCATACGAGCCTCTTCTGCCAGTTTTGCATCATCAGCAAACTCCCTGCGTGTGTATTGTCTCATCACCTATGTCATTGAAGAAGAGACTTAAAAGATATTATCCTTGAGATGAACTCCAGGGTTACACCACTGGGGATTGTCCTCCAGATGCACTTTGTGCTGATCACAACCCTCTGAGCTGGTCAGTTCAGCCAGCTTTCAGTCCCCCTCACTGCCCACTTACCTAGTCTGTATTTCTTTCCTTTGCCTATGGGGACGCTATGAGAGGCCGTGGAAAACCAAGATAAATATTCACAACTTGTTTCATCATAGAAGGCTCTTGGGTTGGTCCAGCATGATTTTTTCTTTTCCTATGCTTACTGTGTGTCTATCATTTCCTTGTCTGCAATACATCTAGAATGTTTTTCTGGTGGATTTGCCCCAGGGCCTCAGGTAAGGTTAAGCAGCCTGTAGGTCCCTGGATCCTTCTTCTGACACTATTGGAAGATGGGGCTGATATTTGTTTTTTTCCAGTCCTCTGGAACCTGTCAAGTCACAACCACCTTTCAGAGATTACTGAGAGTAACCTTGGAGGGACATCAGCCCTCAGCACTGAAAGCTAGATCCCATCAGGTCTCAGGGATTTGTTTACATCTACTTTAGTTCCCTAACCTGATCCCTCTCCCTGAGTCTAAGACTTCCCTGCACCAGATTTAAAATATAAACTTGGACTGTTGAAAATATATGATGTGAAAGATGATTTATGTTAAAACTAAGCACCCTAAACCCCTCCATAACATAAATATGCAACACAACAAATATGGTGGTAAAGACTTTGATGTAGAGACAATTTTTTTTTCCAAGAAAAACTTTACCTAGACATTTCTTCATGTTCTCTATGGAATATGCTTGAACTGCCAGTGGGTGATAGGCAGCATGTTGTTTGTTACATATCTGCCTTTGTTTCCTTCTTTTTCCTACTGAACTGATAAGGTTAACATATGATCCATAGGTCCTTAAATAAAGTTTCCAGCTTTCTCTGATTATTAACAATTAACATTTTTAGTCATGTGTTATTTAAACAATGGCCAGATATTGAAGTAGGTACTAAGTGCACTTCAGTATATCTGAAGTATGTTTGAACCACTTACAAATAGTCCTACCACATTTTGTTTGATAAATAAAAATGTGTTTCTGCTGGCTCCAGACTTTGTAGGCAGAAAAATAACCCAGATTGCCTTTGGAAAAGGCTTTATCTCACTCTTTCAGAGTATAAGCATATGCTAAGAAGCATATCCATGGCATACTGAAGTAGTGTCAAGTTTACAGCTCTCTTTATCTGTTCTGCCTATATAAACAAAAGCTGATTCACAGGTAGGTCTCTTGTTGGTCCTTCTGTAAGTGTCAGAAGCTTTTAATCTTTATCTTAATTTAGTTTGTGTCCAGTATTCTGCATGATTGCTTGATATTGTCAGCCCAATGCTGATGTTGAAGTTGGGTAATTCCTTCTTACTTATTATCCTCTTGAATGCTCTTAAGTGGATGTGGTTTCACTGTATTTATGCTGAGGATCAATTAAGATAATCTTGGATTAATCTCATTACACTCATTGGTCTTGTTTATAGCTTTCTTTTTCATCAAATCCACACAAAGTGTGAAAAGACATTATTCTGTTTGTGGTACTGTCATTATCATTTATTGCAGAATTCCTCTCCTAAAAGAATGTACTGTGTCTCTCATTGCATTCCATGGTTCACAGATACACAAAACAGACACACTAAAGATTTTAATTATGTTACTTTTAAAATACTGTCTTTTGGGCACTGATTTTACACATGGTAATATGTATGTGGTTACCTTGAAGCAATCCTGTCAAGTTTGTGGTGCTGTTAGGAAAATAAACTTTAGTTTCACACTGAAGTTTTAGGATGTTCAAGAGATTAAAAAAAATTGGGCTTTCACCTGACAGCTCCTAGAGAGCTTATGAAATGAGTCTATGCAAAGTGGGTGCATTTACCTATCTCAGTTCAAAACTATTAGCACATCATTTATGGGATCATAAAAAATGCTTCTTGTTGAATGAGTGCTTTGATAAGAAAACCTGCTAAGAGCATAGAAGTGTATGGTATGCACCGTAATATCAAGTTGATCTGTAATCATAATTTTTTGATGTGTCAATATGCAGGGAAGTAATCTGTTTCATTAAAAAAAAAAAGTGAGTGTGATTCATTTTCACTGGGTCTCTTGCTGTTGCTAATCCAGAGTCTTTGTCAGCTTGCAGGCTTTCTAGTGTTTTGGGTTTTTACACTTTTGTTTAAAAGGCAGGTAAGATGATACTGTTAGCACTTTCTGCTCTTGTTTTTTTTTTTACTTCGAACAATAATGTGCTAGACTTAAAATAGCTGCTTTTAGCAAATTCTAGTTTTCGCATGTGTATTCATGGGGAGACAGATGGCCAGAGAAGGATAGAATGACTTTGATTTATTTGCATTAACAAATTTTTTTTCTTCTGTTTATGGTGTTGTCTTAAGTGTCACGCAAATTCATTCAGAAATAAAAACTTTGATAGTCTTGGAGAAAAAAAATAATTGTGCCCTGTGAAACATGGTACAAATATTATAGAAATGTAGTTTATTGTGCTAAGTTTTGAAGGAAAAAAATGCCACTTTGTGCTCTGAATATTTAACCAAAGGAAGATCTCTCACAACTACGTCTTGCCCACAGTATGAGTTAATCTCCTGTGGCTTATATTTGGATTGCAGGAATGATTCTTTCTTGCAACTTTGCGCATATTTCCTAGTGGAATATCTTTGCTATATTTCCTCTTACTCATATCATGTGGCTTTAAATTTTGCATTCTAATTCTCCCTATTTCAGGCCAGGTTTTTTTGTCAATATTTCTTAAAAAAAATTTTGTACAGACTCAAGTAAAAACTCCTGGGTTATGAGTAGGAGTGTTGTCCTGAGGTATGCAGGGAGGTAACCGCCTTAGACTTGCAGTGAAACCTCATCTGATAATATTGTTCTTAGCACCTTGCACACAACAATATTCCAGGATTGGGTCCTGCAGACAGTCAACATGATAAAGAGGATTAATTCTAGTAAATGAACATACACATAAGGACTAAGATCTTTGTTAGTCTTGTACTGCTTTTGTGTGCATAAACACTTTATAAGGATTTTGTCTCCTAGATTTTCTTTTCAGTGTTTCAAACCACTATGGCATTGGGAAGATTATTTGTGTATTTTAACTCTAATACTTAAAACAGGTGAAGTCCTCAGACAACCAACACTGCAGAGTCTGTAGAGCCTGGCATTGCTTTTTTGTTTGTTTAAGACAGAATATTTGAAATCCTGATTATAGCTGTGCTACTTCTTCACTTAGGTAAGAAGGTTTTGATGTTTTAGTGACCCTTGAATTGTGACAAAGAGGCAAACCTCAAGTAGTATGATACTCTTTAAATGGTTTAAAAACAAAAGTGAAGTGGGAAGAGCAACCCCGTCTAATCCCACGTGGAGGAAGAAAAAAAAAAAAGAAAACACACACACAAAAAAAACCCAACACCCACAGCAATGTTTTCCCCAGCTCCTTCAGCAAACTGAAACATCTGCTCCCCGCTATCCCGGGCTGTGTTTGGCGGTTCCGAACGTGGGATGCAGGAGGTGCAGCCCCAGCGCTCCCGGGCAGGGCAGGGCGGTGCTGCCGCCGGCGCTGCCAGGCGCGGTGGGACCGAGCGGAGCACAGCGGGCAGCCTCTGCTCCCGGCCTTTCCCGGCCATTCCTGGCCTTTCCCGGCCATTCCTGGCCTTTTCCCCCGGCGGGTCCCTGCCAGACCCGGGGCAGAGCTCCCCGGCCCCTCCGCCCAGCCAGCGAGGGCCGGGTTTTCTCCCTTTTCCCTAGTCCTTTTCCTCAGCACACGGGCAGCTTGAAAATCGGAAATGATCTTAATTAAATGCTTTCTGTACAGAAACAAGCGGGCCCTTTTTGTGCGCCAGGCGAAGGCAGCAGACCTTATCACAAAAGACAAAAGCAAATATTTATCAGGGAACAAAAGGTGTCCGCGGTCGCTTGCAGCGGGGGGGGATTTTTCTCTCTCTCACGGTGAAGATGTTTAACAGCGTAAGATGTTTATCGGGACTCCTTGTTGAAAGTCTTTGTTTCCCTGCAAGATCTACAAATGAAACTGTTTTTCTTTCTGAGAAACACATAATGAAGCCCATGAGTTAAACTGCAGAGAATGCAAACACCTGCTTGTCCCTCTGTTGACTTTGCGTTTCTTTTCTGTTCCACATGATAATGGTTTGGGGGCTTGGTTTTGTTTGGTTTTTTGTTTATCCTGTGTGGAAAGAAATGGTCATCTTGCTTTTCTTCACTTTGTGTCACTTCTGATGCAGCGATTGTCTCCGTTAAAGGAATATCATGCTGTTAAAAGTATTCCTCCTTAAAAATTCTATGTGTCATGGAGTGAATAAGCTATTACATATTTCCCTGTCTTGGTTTAGTTTTGTGTGTGGTGGTTTTTTTTTTTTTTTTTTTTTTTTTTTTTTTTTTTTTTTTTTTAATTTTAAATGTACTCTTTGATGAGCTACATGTCTTACAGCTTTACATTATCAGCCATGAATGAAAGAGATCAAACCTTTCAATCCCTGTAACCCCCTCCAGCATTTTTGCCTGTTCCCCTTAACTATTTCATACATGGAAAGACAATATTTCAGATGTACTTGAATGCTGATTATCCAGTGGTTTCACACACATGTATCCCTAATACAATACGATTTTTAGTTGGTATTTGAAACATGCAAACACTTTCATGATATTCATCCCCAGCATCTGGGTGATCAGTTACCTACAAAATTTTGCATACGAATTTAAGATTTTGTGATACAAACCCCAACTTTCTCCAACTTGTGAAGTGACTACTTGTGACTAAATTTATTCACATGGCAAATGTTCAGTCTCAAAAAGTACTGTAAGTTGATGTTATTGCACAGATTTATGTTACTGGTCAACATAATTCATAGTAATGCCTGTGATCAGTGTTTGGGTGTTTTAATAGTTCACAGGATTTAAGGAATACTTTAAAACACCTTTGCACAGCAATTTAGAAAAGAGCTTTGCAATGACAGATTCTTTTAAGTACAATGCTGTAAAGTAAAATACTGCGTCATAACAGAAGTGCTGTACCCAGATAGGGCTTGTCTGCTGTTTTAATATATTTCATAAATATTGGAGATAGAGGGGATGCCTGGTTCTTCACATGGCTATACTTATAGATAGTCCTATTTGCCTGGGAAATTATATTCAAAGTGGTGGGACTCCTGGGAGCAAGCACTTGTGGAATCAAAACCCTTTTTTTCATATACATCATTACATTTTAAATTAATAATGTAAAATAGAGTTTTGTATTGGGAAACAGTTTTTGTTTTCCTTTCTTTATTCATGACCATAATATTTTTTTCTCAAACTTCTCTGAAGCTTCACAGAACTGCCGGTTTTAGAAGAACAATTCCTAGCTGTGTTTGTAAATTATTTATCTTTGTACAGACCTTAAAGTTATCCGTTTTAATGAAATAAAATTATTTTAATTCTTATTTAGCAGAATTGTTTTCAGATAAAGATGCTCTATGATTCTTTATTTTCATGTCTATTTCAATTGTTATTACAGAGCTTGTATTCTATTTTTCTTTTGTTATCTAATCCAGAGAGTTTGATACTATTTTCTTAAAGTTGTATAGAGAACCAGTAAATTCGATGGTCTCAGGACTTTCTTAAAACAGATAAAAATATCCTTTTTTCTTTTTCTACCTCGGTTCAGAGTTTTTTCTCTACTTTACCAGAGACAGAGCATGTTCTATGATATTTTTCAAAATTTCTCTCTTATACTAAGGCTATTTATATTTCTGATAATACTAGAGTGTGTTTCTGGAAACTAAAATAAAATATAACAGAGCATATAGTATTATGATTTTTTCCATTTAATCGAATAAAATCATCATCTAGGCTACCTTGGACTGAACTACTATCATTTTCTCAGGCTCTTTGGCAAGACACAAGTACTTCAGGAGAGAGAAAATTATTATTCTTCAGAAACACAGAGTACATTCTGTAGACATATATTTTGTAAAATATTAAATACCATATACTTCTGGACTGCTTTTGCCCTCAAGAAAAGTTTTCTTTAAAAGAAAAAAAAAGAAACTGAGACTCCTCCAACTTTCTTTTCTAACAGCACATGCATTATTTGAGGATTTTATTGTTTTAAGTTTTATAAATACTGTAGTGAATTATTATTTCTGCAGAAGAATGAAAGTAGAAAGAAGGAGGAGAAAAAAGCATAATGCCCAAGTTCACAGAAAAAGCTCATCTTTTAAGATAAATTACTTTCTTGCTTACTTCTATCTGATACCATACTCATAATATTTTTTAATCTATATATAAAAGAATTGGCAATGGTTAACATGGTCAACAACTCAAAAAAAAATGAAAACCGTACTGCTATGGAAATAAATTCACTCCACTATTAGGAAGTAATTTGTAAAATGGTAATGCATTGTTGCTGGTGATAACAATGCTGACCATTCTGTAGGGTGGTTGGTGGTAAAAAAAAATTTAAAATTTGTTTTCCAATGCAAGTGATGTATTTAGAGATGAAAGGCAAAGATAATAAAATACAAGTATTTTTAGTACAGATGGGACTGTAATTGGTGACATGGGAATAGTATATATACTGAAATATTTGAAATGCTAATTAATTTTTTGCTTCAGTTTTCCAACTGCCAGCTGTAATTATGGATCTCATTTAACAGATGCTAACACAGGGAGTAACTTCACTCCTGGAGTAGTCCCACTGAGATGTGGAAGTAAAGTTAAGGCTCAGGTGCTTCAGCATTGGTGTAGGTACTGGTCTAGGAATTTGTTGAATGCTGCTATTAAAGACTGTTTGGTGCCTTGGTTAGAAACCATTTGCATTTTGAATGTATTTAGTTATACATAAACTAAATTATGTACTGATATTCTTTATCAAGATCAATGGAGGCCTTTAAATTTAAATTTATCACTGTTTACAATCCTTAAAATTTCATTATTTGTTGACAGAGGTGAATGAATCCGAAGTGTTTTTTAGCTGCACAGAGCTCTCATAAAATTTGAGAGATGGATGTGAAATGGTTTATGAAACTATTTCAATTCGATTTATATTATTTTCCAGTGGGAAGTATTATATACAAAGAAGTGTTCTGATAACAGTAATAGTGTCTCTAAATTTCCTCAAGACTTATTTTTGAATTTTTAAAAACATCTGAATAAAGCATCTGTTTAAAAGATGTTCTATAAAAGCAAGGACTCAGTTGGCAGAATGAACTGAAATAAAAACTGAAGTCTTTCGTCAGTGTCTTCCCTCTGTGAATATGATACAAATACATTAAAAAGAAAACCTGTTTTATTCTATTTATTGTTAAGATATAAAATCAGCGTAATACAAACATAAATGTTGTTGCTTGCTGTGTTTTTTTCATCTTATCAATATTTAAATATATGTACCATTTATAGTTGAGTTTTTATTTATTGGAAAAACTATATTTCAGTTCAATGGGAAACCATATTTTTTTCAATTCAGTTTGGAAATTTAATTAATTTAATTTGAAAATTTAGTTGAACTTTCAGAACAAATTAAATGTCTTTGCAATTGTAAAATTAAAAATCATTAATATCCTGAATGACTTCAGTCCCATGGGACTTTTTAACAAGGATCTAGTAGCAATGGATCCAAAAATGTTCTGTATAATATTAATGGAAATTACTTTAAATTTTTTGTAACAGGAAATATGTTCCTTTTCTAACACTTTCTGGCTGTTGAACAATTCTTCAAGAATTTGTAATAGTGATACGATTTTGTAAATTCTGGTACAGGGTAAATTTTTTTTCCTTCACTGTATGGACAGAAAATCTTTACCAGACAAAGTAAAACCCTGAAGGAATGAGCTACACAGTAGAACAAATCCTCCTCAATTCCTGAAAAGGAACTAAACCTATTATCTTGTGGTGTTGTGGTTGTTGTTGTTGTTATTCTACTTATTATTATTATTGTTATTATTATTATTTTCCAAAATTATTTTAAAATGCTTTAAGGTTAATGAGAAAACAGAAAGCACATTTTGTAACCAACTTCTGCGGACTTCAAAATAAAAGAAATAACTGCCTGGTTCTGCGCTTCCTTTTGAAACTTAGACTTGGACAAAAGTGTTTTTGCATTTGTTCAGATACCTTTTTTCTTCTTGCTTTGAAAGGACTGTAATTGAGTAGAGATTTGTTTTGATAAGAACTAATAGAAGTGTAATTATAAAAGGGTGAGTAGAGATTACAAAAGATTGTGTTATTTCAGGTTTTCTAAGTTATTCAGTCATTTTTTTTTAATGTTTTTGTTCTCCTTATTCCAATGTAAAAAACGAGGGTGTGAGTAATGCAGTACTTAGAAGGTTACGGTGAATATTCAGGCTGAATGCAAAAGCAATAAAAAGTATAACAGGAAACTTCCTATTGGTTCACATTAATGTTCACAGCCAGACCATTACTATGGGAAGGGTAACAGAATGGGAAGTAATTTGCTGTCTGGGCTAGCGTGGTTTTTTTGAAAGACACAACATACTATCTTTTTAGGCATTAATAGGGATTGAGTTAAAAAAAAAATTTCCTTGCTTTGTCAACCAATGCGATTTATTTGCTTGATTTTTTCATTCATTTTCCAAGATTATTTCCAGTACAAATTCAGAGATGGAGACTGGAACTGAGATGGCTAATTATTCACATAGTTTTATGGAAGATAACCCTCCCGATTTTTCAGCTCTTTGCTCCTTATACTTGTTCTTACTGCAAGTTCTTATTTTGATACTTAGTTGTTAGAGCCAAACAAATACAGGAGACATCTCCACCTTGCTCTATGCTTTCTACAGTCACCTTGGTTTTCTTGGTGTGTGAGTGTGAGTGGTGTATGAGTGGAAGGTGGCAGCAGTTTAATCAAGTCTAATGATGGGCCCTGGGAGGTTTTGGCCTTTCACTTATTCCTTGAAAAGAGGGACCAATCCCACACCTGCAGCATCTGGGTACAAAAGGCATGAGAATACTCATCTCTTGGGTGAGATTTCAAACCAGTGATGACCTATTCAGGCCAGAATGGAAGAGATTGTCTGTGTGAGCTTTGGAATGACCTTAAAACTCCAAGAGAGCGACAGGATGGTTTTGAGGAATAGGCAGGAGGCCAGGGCAGGAGAAATTCCATAGTGTTTGCCTGTCTGTGAGGAGAACTTTTTAATGCTGGGAATGGGACAACAAAAGAGGAAAGATTCAGGCATTTGTTTTCTCTGTAGCCTGAGTAGTACCAGAAAGGTTTTCCTGTTTTGTATGAAACATCAGGAACAGAAGAAATGTATTTGGCTTAAGGATGGCACTAGTAGCTCTGTTGTAGTGAAAGATGTTTCTTAAAAAACTGCATGTTGTGGATAAAATTAATTTTGAATTGATTTGTTTTCAAATTGGTTTAGCCATTCAGATTCAATTTGATCTCTGACATTGAGGGGTTTCCAGACAACTCTTTCCTAAATAACACTGTGGAGCTTTTGGACATTATACCCAAATTAACAGCATGCTGCGTCATTAAAAAATGAAAGAGCTGCAATTTTTTTCTTGGCATAGATTTCTGCAAAGCAATAAAAGACTCCCTATGTTGATTAAAAATATTGTAAAGTGTTTACTTTGCTCTATAAACTTGGAGCATTTCATGTTTGGATAAATTATATGTGGCTTCTTAAGACCTTTTCCATTGTTCTGCTTGTATCTTGTTCGATGAGGGTTTCAGGTCTCATGCAAGAGAGATTTTTGAAGGACAAAACCAGTGCGCCCTACAGGAAAAGCTAAGGCAATGAAGGTATTTGTAGGCAGGATACACATACATTAGGAATCTTGCCTTTAGTTAATACCTACTCTTTTAGTGATGGAAAGTTGCAGTTTTCCGCTGCCCTCATTTCTCCATATTTTACAAGGGAATAAAATTGACCTGGCATGCAAACAAGTAGTGCTGTTCTTTACTGCTGCATTAAAATACTGGAATTTATTTGCTATTAGAAATTTGATCATTATTAGACCAAACACAAGTTTATCTTTTCCCAGTTCTAACGTTCATTCAGAGAAATCTCCAAGCTTCGTACATTCTAGGTGTTTCAACCTCTCAAAATTACTAGTTGAAAAACCACGTGCAACTTCCCAGTGAGCTCTGTGCACACCAAACCTCTTCTTGCATAATCCAATATGAGCAAGAAACTTTCCCGAGCAGAAACTTCAGGTTGCAGGGTTTGTAAAAATGGTTTACAACTGGCTAAAATCTTCTCAGAAGTATTGATAAAAATGCCTTCTGCTGACTCAGCAATAAAGGAAAAGGCAAAGACTATCCCTGCCTTGGGCAGGAGAAGTTGGCACTGGAGTTGTTCTGTGGGGCAGTGCAGGGACTGCACATCTCAGGTGTTAGACTTTAGCCACTCACTGGAGGTGGCTGAAATACAAGAATTTATTTTCACAAAATAGTTTTGTGCTGTTTAATTTTGTCTTTGCATTTCATTGCAACAGAAGCAAGGTTTTCATGGCTTTTGGTGTAGAACATGGATAAAGGGTATACCACATAGGAGAAGCCATCATGGAACAGCTGGTGGATGGACTGGAATCCCATCCTGGTCATGCCATCTACTGTACATCACCAGGACAGGGATACAGATCTAAATCACCAACTTTGTTTTCTCTTCTTAAAATGAAGAATCCCTACTTTATAAAATATCTTAACTAATGCTCATATTTCTACCTGTTTAACTAATGTTTTTAGTGGTTCATTGTTGGTAGCATTCAGTAGATCACTTTTAGGTCATACCCTACTGCTATGCAGGATTATTTCCCAGATATCTTTTATGTTGAATAACACACAATGTCAGACAGAATTGACATTTATGAAAAATAGAAATATGATTGCTAATGTTCTTAATGTGAAATTCTGGAGGCAGTTAGTAAGAAAGTTTAATCAACCATTAAATAATCAATAGTTACTAGTTCACAGAAGGTTTATCAAAATTTTAATTTCTTTGGTTCCAGGATATTGGAAAATACAATTTTCAACAGCCTTAAGGAGTTAGAAGTCTCACTCCCATTGAATTTAAAAGTAATTTGAACATTTTATTACCTCAGGCTTCCTTGATAATCCCAGCATGCTTGGGTTGCATCTGTTGTTCTTTTACCACTGAAAGCAGTGAATTGTGGATTCTAAATTTCTAGTTCTTCAGAAATACATAGATCTGGATAACAAGAAATGAAAACTTTGGTGAGGTAAACTTTGAATTCTTAGAAAACTTTGTAGACAGACTTCTGAAAGTTACATAATAAGTAAATTCAGTTTAATTTTTCTTCTTGCTTGTCTTTAGGGTCCATCTAATTCTGTTAAAGAGACCATGTGTTAAGGATTTCATTTTCTGATTTGTCAGTTGCATAATTTAGATAAGAGAATTCCTTTCACTGGGAAAGATTAGTGACATGAAGACTTTACTGAAAAATATTTTTTTTTCTATTAATATTGCCAACAGAAAAAGTACTTGCAACAGAAAAAGTACTTGCTTTCTCTGTCTCTAGATATCTAAATTTATCTTTGGATTGTTGTCTCGAATTACTCTGGAAAATATTCAGACTAACTTAATAGTCAGTCACTATTTTATTTTATTATATTGAGTTAATCAGTGTAAGTTCTCTGGGAAAAACATTTTCAATGAATAAAATTTTCTGAATATATTTGTTACCTTCACTTTTACTATCATGTTGACCAATAATTCAGCCACCTTTCCCAACTCTTTGACTCTTATGGCTTTTATGTTATTCACAGTCTTCCTTCACTTCAGAAGCAGTTCATATGGATCCATGTGAAAATTGCAGAAAAAAAAGAATATACAATAGCAGAAAAAAAAAAATAATATATTATTGTGCTTCAAGTTTTGGAGCACATTGGAGCATCATTTCAGATTAAACAAATGTGGGAAACACTTCCCAGCCAGGCATTCAAACAACAGAGGCAAACTAGAGCTGAAATGTTCATAGCATGGGCATGAGGTCCTCAGTACCAAGATGTAGGGAGAATCACCTTGTAGCCTGGCAGAGGGAGCATTTTCTTGAAAAGGAGCTTGTGTGTATTTACCCCTTCAAACACAGAAAAGAAATGGCTGTATCATTTCTGAGCAACTGGTCAAATAGTATATTTCTGTGGTTAAAATAAGAAAAAAAGGGTTGAAGGAACCAGCCAACAGCATTGCCCTTCTCCATCCATGGTTAGCATGACTTGTAAAAATGGTAAGGTGGAAGGAAACGCTGCTGAAATCTGGCCCCTCTTCATTGTCTCCTGAAAAAAGGTGCCCTCCTACAGTCCTGAGTGAAGCATGTGAGAGGTAGGATTAAGTCATGTCCTTAGTACTCCCTGTTGCCCAGCTGGAGACTGTGATCTGATAAACATGCCGAGGACTTTCGTACTCTCATCTTCCCTCTCTCCCTCCCTTCCACTCTCCCTCTCTTCCTCCCTCCCTCTGTCCCATCCAGTCTTCACTTCTGTTAGAATATTGCTGAAGGACAGAAAGGAGAAGGAAGAGGAGTCCTCACCCTTTTCCCCAGATTGAGGCAAACTCTCCCATCCCTGGCTGTGGGAGGTACAGCAATGTCCCAGCTCCAGCCTGCTTGGCTTCCTGGGAATCCAACTGGCAGGTGAGGTAGCTCAGCCTGCTGTGCCATCCTGAAATCTCAGGAGGTTTGTGCTGGTTCACTCCTACAGAATGACTGGGAGGTGAGTTGAGGGTCAAACCCCAGATTTAGAAATGCATAGTCCTAGTCAGAAAAAGAGGTTTTGTCTCTGTAGAGTATAAAGGCTCCCTAGTAATGGTAAAATAGGAACAGCCCATCATTACCGGGCAGTAGGAGGAGATCTGCAGGGAGGGCAGTGTTTTCTCCCATCAGGAGACTGGATGTATTCAACATGGATAAGGAACAACTGTGCCAGGCTGAGAATCTGCTGTGGTAAGCCAGAAGTTCCATCAGCAGATTCTATCATGTAGAAACTCTTAAAAAAATTCCTAATTGTCCTTCCATCTGCTCTGCTCCACAGTCCAAATAAAACATGCTGCAGAAGACTGCCCATCTTGTCAGAAGTTGACATTTTTGAAAGAAAAGAGTAGTAATATAAGAATGATTTGTCTCTCAAGAAACATTTTCTTTAGATGATTAGATAACAGTAGAATAATAGAGATCTTTCAAAGCACTTATGCAAAGAGGCCTATTATCAAGCCCCAAATACAGTCTAAATTCAAAAGGCAGGATTAGAGTGCTTTAGTGTCCTCTGTTTGTACTGTGGTTTGTGTATCACATGACAACAGCTGTAGATCAGAGGACAGACGTGCTCCTGGCAAGTGATGGGTGTTTGTGAGCAGGAACTTCCTGGGAGATATTGACCAGGTCACGGGCAGCTGCTTGGAAATTTGTTAAGTAATCTATCTAATATGTCCAAGGAGTAGCACATCCGAATCAATCCATCCAAATGCCTCAGGAATATCAATAAAGAGATAATAAATCTGATAATTCTCTGTGATCTGCCCTGGTGTGAAGCTACTGGGGAAGCCTGGTACAATATGAAGATTAATTCTAGTACACATTTATTAGGGTGACAAATGCTCTATGCCAGAACTGTGGCTGGTGAAAAATCCATTTCAAATTAATTTCAAACTTTATTTTCTGCAATAATCTGCTGTCATAAAACTGGATGGCAAAAAATGGCAATTGCTGAGAATGTTTTCAAAAGGGAGCTAGATCCCAGGTTTACAGAATGAGTTTTCCAGTTTTTTTTCCTTTTGCGAATCTACCACTTAAATTCTGTTCAGCAAAAACCCATTTCTTTCTTTGCTATTGTTCTAAATTTTAAACCATAGTAATGATAAAAATAAACCATTAGGTATAGCATAGTTAAACCAAAGGCTAAAGAGATAATAAATATATTTATATAGTTAATAGCCTCCCCTGATTAGGTACATTAGTTCTAAGTTCTTTGTGAGAAGGAAAAAAAAAATCCCATCAGATGCAGTTCTGAAAGTCAATATTTTTTTGTTTCCTTTGACTGTGTTAGGTATAAAATCAAGTATATAGTCTAGACTAATTATATTATTCTATAATTTATTCACTATTTTTTCCATTTTTTACACCATCTCAAGTACCTTTAGGAAAGAATCCCAACACTGCTGTGTCTGACTTAATGATATGAGAGAAGTGACCTTTCTCAGGGCAAACTGGCACTCTAGGGATTTTTTTTTTTTAATGTTTGAAAATTCAGAATTCTGTTTGTGACTTTCATTCTAAAAATTATCAGAATTATTTGCATATTTTCAAATTAGCTCTTTGATGCTTTGAAGATCAGGACTGGTACTTTAGCCATCTATGTCTCAGTCAGTGAAAGAAATTTGTATTTATTTTAAAAATAAAGAGCAGAAAGTAGAAGTTGAAGTTTCATTTTACAAAAAGAAAAGCTGACCAACTATTAATTCAAACAAAATGCTATTTACACACTTTGAGTCTGCTGCTTTCAGCATTTAGACTGTAGATTTCTTAAAACTTTACAGATTTTTATTTTTTTTTACTATATTCCTAAATTTTTGCTGGACAAAAATCTGACTGTGCCTTAAAATCAAACAGAATACTCTTTGTCTCCTTTGTTCATACCACCATCCTATCACAGTATTGGCCTTTTGTAAGTCTAGATAAGGAAAAATTTATGTTGATAGCAAAGTAGATGATGGAATGCAAGCATCCCCCTACCCTCTGTCAGTGAAGCCTCGTTGCCCAGAAACACAGGCTCCGCTGATGGCACTTCCCAGGCTCTTTCACACTGACTCTTGGAAAAGAGCAAGAGCCCTCCCCATTTCATCCACAATTTTTTTGATAGATCGGTGATCTTCCTTTCTTTTCTGCACCCTTTGGAAAACTCCCAGCCTTCAACCCTCAGGTGCTGGGCTGGGGACTGGCTGAGAAGATGCAGCCCTGAGAACATGGTGCTGGTTCACCTCTGCAAGAGAACAGCTAATGGTTTGAAGCTGGACCATGGTTGGGAGCAGAACCTTACTGCAACTTTCCTTTATCAAGCAGCTCAAACCATGGAATTCTTAGGTGGGCCTTGAAGATTTTATTTATCTTTTATTTTAGTGTGGAAGGCAGAAGGCCATGGATATTTCATGGCAGTTTGTACACTTACCTTAAATAAGAGATTCTTCTCATTCCCTATCCAAGGGAAGAACTGTAATAGCATTTAGCAATTAATGTTTCAGTATCATAAAATTTTGTTTTGGTATTTTTTCCCCATCCCATGAACTCTGTTGTATCTCAGAAAATTTGCTTTTGTTTTGCTTTAGGACAAAAATTTTGATTCCCATTGTAGCTCTTCCTCTGACACCTCACAAGATATTGATTCCAGAGATGTATTTTGCAGCCCTTTCTTAAAGCCTTAGACTTTATAATTTTGAACATAACTTATAACTTCTTATTCTATGGACTCTGAATAATCTTCATAATTTGTATATTAAATGCCAAGTTTGCTCAGCTATGAAGTAGAGAGTGATGGTTGTGGTTCTCATTTCAGCATATTCAGAGTGGATTTGACCAAAGTTCCTTGACACAGATGAATTTGTATTAAGTATTCTTCATAACTGCATTTCCCCCAAAAGATCTGATTTATTTTAGGGCAGAAGTACATGTTTCAGGTTGTTCTGTGCTTTTTATTAAGAGTGATTATCCCAGTGAATGTGAATAGGGACATCAGGTTATGCAAAGTGGTAATGAAGGAGAATGTCCTACTGTGCTATGAGTTTTATATTAAATGGCTACCAGCTGAGGGACTGAAATTTCCATTTACTCCTTAAGCCACATAGCAAAAACAGCACCAGTGCCTGATGGCATTAAAATATGTATTTCAAAGTCCAGAAACATTATCCAAAAAGTAGTTGAAACCCAAGAATTTTACTTGTGCATGGTTTTATGTGTGGAGATATCTGTGTATGCTAATAAAGAAAACTAATTAGAAGTATGTCAGGCTTGTTTTCATGTTTGGATCTCATCTTCAGGGTATCCATACCTGATGGTTTGAACCATGGGTCTCTTGTGGTTTAGTTTCCATGTATGCAGAGAGCCAGACTTGACAAACACTTTGGCACCATTAATACCTTCATAAATGACAAAGGCAAAGGGATCGAGAGCACCCTCAGCAAGGTTTGCAGATGACACCAGGCTGAAGGGTGTGGGTGGCACACCTGAAGGATGAGATGCCATCCAGAGGGACCTGGACAAGCTCAAGTAGTGGCCCATGGGAATCTCATGAGGTTTGACAAGACCAAGTCCAAGGTGCTGCACCTGGGTCAGGGCAGCCCCTGGTACCAACCCAGGCTGGGCATGAACAGAGCCAGAGCAGCCCTGGGAGAAGGAATTGGGGGTGCTGGTGGGTGAGAGGCTGGCCATGCCCCGGCCGTGTGCTCTGGGAGCCCAGGAACCCCCTGTGTGCTGGGCTGCAGCCAAAGCCCCGTGGGCAGCAGGGCAGGGAGGGGATTCTGCCCCTCTGCCCCGCTCTGCTGAGACCCCACCTGCAGGGCTGCACCCAGCTCTGGGCTCCCAGCACAGGAAGGACAGGGACCTGCTGGAGCCAGCCCAGAGGAGGCACCCAGGTGATCAGAGGGATGGAGGAGCTCTGCTGTGAGGAAAGGCTGAGAGAATTGGCATTGTTCAGCCTGGAACAGAGCAGGCTCTGGGGTGACCTAATTGCAGCCTTCCAGTACCTGAAGGGAGCCCACAGGAAGGATAGAGAGAGACTATTTACAAGGGTCTGGAGTGACAGGACAAGGGGGAATGCATTCAAACTGACGGAGAACAGTTTTAGATTAGAGATTAGGACTAAATCGTTTACTGTGAGGGTGGTGAGACCCTGGCACAGGTTGCCCAGGGAAGCTGTGGATGCCCCACCCTGGAAATGTTCAAGGCCACATTGGATGGGGCTCTGAGCAACCTGGTCTAGTGGAAGGTATCCTTGCCTGTGACAGGGGGTTGGAACAAGATGATCATTCCAACCCAGACCATTCTATGATTCTATCTATGATAATTTAACATTTGAGATTCATGAAAGGTGTTTATATTATATTGGGATCATTTGCTTTGTATTTGTGCATAACTAAAATATGTATTACTTTCAACTGAAAAATAAATTTATCTGGTATAAATAATTACTTAATCTCAGATATATCAATTATAAGGAAAAATATTTTATTTCTATTCTACCAGTAGGCACCTGATTCACAAACTTCTTCGAATAGATTACTGAAAAATATTTACTTTCTGTGTTCATTCATGGAAAAAACTTCAAATTCAAAAAAACACTCTGTTGCAAAATATTTTCTCCTTGTCTTAAAATTATATACTTTAACAGTGATCTGCATACATTTAATTAAAATAGAATACTAGTGGGGTTCTGTTACTCCAGACAAACAGGGTAGAGAGATATGAAGTAATTTGTACTTAATACAATAAAGCATTAAATTAGTCTCCTGTAAACTTGACTGCCACTCTATTGAATCTATACACTTTTACAAACTATCTTGAATTTCACTCAAAACCTTTTGAGAAGAGAATGCCTGAAATAATGTTTATAAATTTTGTCTATTTTTAAAATTAGGTTTTTATTTCTTGTGGTCTCAGCTTGCACTAAAATGGTCAACTCCTCCCTGTCCAGTTTTCCTTTCTCTGTGTATTCGTATTTATTCTATATAATCTGTGTGGACTTAGGAGCAGTTTCCACTTCAGTTAATGCATTATCAGAAAAATTAATGAAACTCCAGTTATATGACCGTTAATTTGACTGACATAGATCTCTTTACTTCACTCTTGTCTAATTCTACAGTGCTTATTATCACACTTCTACAAGTAGATGCTGGAGTCACCATCCCTTGAAAGACTTCAAGATGCAGCTGGACATGGCAGTCAGTGCCATGGTCTAGTTGACAAGGTGGTGATTTGTTTTCCAGCATAAATGGTTCTGTGCAGTATTTTGAAATTGATATCATGGTAGTCAACATTCTATTGTATACTGGATACTTGGCAAATACATGAAAGCTTATAAATCTTTACTTCTCTTTACTCTTTACTTCTAAGCTATTATAAAGTCTCTACTTCTAAATGGTGAAAATCGGTTTTTCAAAGAAAGGCACTTTGTAAATAAAAGCCATAAAAACATGGCTTGAACTCTGGGAGTCGATTTTGCCAGCTTGAGGAGGAAGGAAGGTTTTTTCTTTGTTTTTCCATTTGTTTTTGTTGTCTTTCTAATTCCTTTTTCTCCCTAGTGAAACTCTGAGCTTAACAATGGTGACTTGAATTAAGATAATCTTGAATTTATACAGTGCAGTGGTTTTACAGAGTCTTTGTTTCTGAAAGAACTGGCATTGTTTTTTTATTTTACAGGACTGGAAAGTAACATTTTCCACAGATGCTCTTTCTGCTGTGATGCTCCACTCTGAGTGATGCTACATGCAGCACTGAATAGCACTGGCAAAGGGAAGAGGCTTCTTGGAATAAGGTAGGTTCCATTCTTTTCTGCAAGGCCTGATGAAGTTCTTCATATCTACTTTTCTGTTTAATATGAGTGAAGTCAGACAGATATTCCAAGCCTGACCTCACCTTGACTTGTCATTGGTTTTGGTGGCTTCCTCTGTGTTGGTATTTACCCAGCAGAGTAATTCATGAGTCCAGGTTTTGTAATGGGCTACAATGTTCCATGAGCCTTCATTCATGTCACAGTTTTGTTCCAAACCATTCTTGGGCTGTTGTGACTGTTACCTGTGACTACAGGCATGCTCTGTAGTCTCTGTGCATGTGTCATCAGAAAGAGCATATCTTAGGTAACCTTCCACAGCCAAGATTATTTCCTAACAGAGTGGTGTCAGGAGAGTGATTTGAGGAAGGTTTGCATATTTATTATTATTATTATTATTATTATTATTAGGCATAATCTCTGGTCAAAGGGCAGTGCAGTGCAATGAATAGGTACTGCCTAAAGGCCTTGGTTCTTTTACTATTTTCTCACTGGTGGTAAAAGACATATTGAGGTAAGAGTTTGTTACTTAAACATGGGACTGGTAAATATGACACAAAACATGCAATAGACCCACAGCCATCTGGAATGGCAGCTGAGCCCTTGGCAGGATACTGTAGGGTATGCAAAATGCATGAGTTTCCTATGCTTAGCAGTCCTATCTTATATGATAGATTTCTCTTTCAGGAAACTGTAAAAACTGGTTCAATTTAGATTGGGATAGATTGTAATCCCAGATTCAGAGATGATGTTGGAAATGAGGGGGTATCTGGAGACCTGCAAGGAAAGAAGGATTGAAATGAAGAAAGCAAAGAAACAACTAGGAAGAGGTTGGACAGTAAGGGGGTGCTTAATTTATCTTATTTTTCATTGATTGCTTTTCTTACTTATATTCTTTATGAGCTAGCCACTCACCACTTTCAAGTGAGTGGCATCTTTTCCGACTTGTTCTGTTGTGCATTATTTCACAAAAACAAAAGTATTAATTGCTGTGTGCTGAACTGCATCCCCTCATTGTGTACCACATGTAAGGGAAAATATTACGGTCGGTATCTGACATGTGGAACTAATTTGCCTCCGTCGGAGTTCAGGGAGAGGTCTTGGCTATTACAGTAGATGGAAACATCAGGAATTATAGGCACCTCACCTCATGATGCTTCATTTGTAGTTTACATTTGTGATGATATACTATGGATAAAATATGGGGACCATATCCTGGCTCCAGTGAAATCAGTAGGAGTTTTTCTCTTAATTTCGACTAGGCTGTGACCCTGGGAATCTCTACTGGCTCCTGGTGAAAGATTTGTTCTATTCATGCCCCTAACTAGACCTCCTCTGAGGACTTGGATTTTAATATTGCTACCAAATCTGCTTCTTAGGTAATAATTCTCTCTTATTGAAGTTTATTTGTACTTGATTTGGGATATCCTATGCTCAAATGAAAACATGTTTCTATACCTATATTTTTCTATCCTTAAATATGACAGTATTGTGATGGGTAATTATAGACTGAAAATCAGGAAATAATATCTGGTGTAAAAAGAAAGGACTTCAGAACAATTTACCAAGGGATAGGGTGGCAATCCTACAGGTAAGTTATTATAATGCAAGAACTGTGAGAAACAAGGCTTAACTCTGAGAGGAAGACTGGATCACTTAATAGCTCTTTAACATCATCAGTTTCTATGACTGCAAATTCTTTCCTGGGCAGATTGTGGATTTTCCCCTTACTAACAGTTTGGATTTGACAAGTTTATCTTTGTTCATGGATGAAAATATCTACTTTAGTATTATTCTTGCTTTAGTAATAGACTCTTTCACACTTCCACAGCTGGAGCATGTGCTGCCCACAGATCTTTCATAACTTAAAAATCCTTTGACTAAAGGCCACCAGAATTCTTATTTTTTATGTAATATTTTTTTTTATCAACTGATCAGTGGAGCTCTTTGCTCTAATATATTACAGTTATTGTATAGCACAGGCAGAAGAGTATATTAAAATTGTTGTGTGACATATGAAGCTAAATTTTGATTGTCAAAAACATGAATGCTACACCAAAGCTATTTTGTGACTCGGAGATGTTTTCTTAACACAATATTAATTGCTGCTGAGAAAGGGACAGATATGAAGTGGTGAGTGTGCTCTCATCTGATATCTGATTTGTCTGTTTCAGTATCTCAGGTTCATCAGTTCCTATTGGAAGTTTCATTGTATACATGTAGCTTATTTTAGGAATTTTACAATGTTTTTCCTTAGAAATCTCTCCCAGTTTGGGCTGGGTTTTAAGAAGTACAGCTTTTATGCAGTGTATGTGCTCACATGCATCTGTATGCTCTGTTGGGGATTTGAAGCTGAGTGGCAGAGATTTAAAACATCTTCTCTTCTGCATATTCAGGCCCAAGCATCCATATGAATGTTCTGTTACGCTTTGTTACACAAAGTTATGCAGGGAAGGAAGGCCATGGAGGTATTAAGCCATTTTTTGCCTAGTCCTATGGTGCTAATTTACCATTTTCTGCTCCCTGCATTTTAGATAATTCCTTTACAGCTGTGTGAAAAACACATTTTTTTTTTCTTGAATTCCTTTGCCTTTGCTCTCTTAGGTAAGTATTCTGGCTCTGGCACTGCCTCATGTCTAAGATGGTTAACACTGCAGAGGGGATGGGGCTAAAGTATCATGATGTCTGTCTACTATGGGTGTTATTTTTGGATCAACTCACTGAATCAGTATTAATATTTTGCTTTGTTAATTAACTTGCCAAAGCAAACCACTCATTCAGCTGAAAGACTACCAAGGAAACAAGACTCTAGTGTTCTTCTCCTCACAGTTGTTCCATTTGTTCAAGTATTTGAAATATCTTGTAAGATAGTCCTACATTAATTTGTAAAAAACGTAGTATAAGTAAATCTGTTTTTTAATACAAGATTTCATAGTGATAAGAATGATGGAGAGAAAATGATTGAGTGCAATTTGTAACTTGGAGAACACAATTCATTTGACTCCTTTTTCTGTCTAATACAAAGAGTTCATCTGTTGCACAATGTTCATTTTTAATTAAACATTTTATCATCGCACAGCCTTTTATTGACATTCCTCATAATAGAGCTGATAAGATCTTGACCTACTCTTCAATACAGCAATGTATAACTCAATACTCTGGCACACACTGTTCCCTTCAGAATTAAACACATGATTTTCTGATTTAATTTTAAAATCTTATGTACTTTTGTTCCCATTTATTTACTTTAACTTCCCAGATTTATGCCTGTCTTGAGTTATGCATTTTGGATGCAACCATTTCTCGGGCTATCAATCCTGTTTGCTCAAGCAGATTAGCTAGCTGGACCACTTTATTGAGTCTTTTTCTCCTTTCTTTCATTTCTTTTTAAAAATTTGCAATAAGAGATGATTTATCACTTAACCTCGTTTCCTACTCTACCTTTTACATACAATTTTGATTAGGTGTGCTAACTTCACTCACTATTGCCTTAATCACAGGTTTATAGAATTTCTGCTGCCACAGAAATTCCTTAAGATACTTCATGAGAGGAGATTCCTAAAGATGCCCCCGAAGATGAGTAACAGATCTGATCCCTGTCAGTAACCTTAACAAACCCTGTGATATACATCTTCCCAGGATCATGTGTTTAGCCATACTGATAAGCATCCCTGTAGCTTGGCAGGATTTTGTCACCTCCAGAGGAGGTGGAAATCCCAGGAAAGTGGGAATCAATCCCTTCTATTGGTAGTGGCTGCTGTGGTGCTGCTGACACGAGAGAGATCTGGAGACAAGCTGGACACAGAGCAGCATCCAGAGGGAATAAGCCTGAAGTACATTTCCAGGGTTTGCTGTTTCCTACATTAGGTTTCAGTATTCCTCCAGATGGGAAAATCAGAATTCTCTAATATTTTACTTCAGCGAATCACCCCTTCTGAGTTGAGCACCCACCATAATCACCTAAATTTCTGAGGACCATCAGGTGTTGCAAGGCCCAATTTCTCAGTAATCTCCTGACCTCTTGCTGTATCAGTTGTCAGATGATAATGACTCAATTACCCCATGCTTCTCCTTCATATTTTGTAGTCAGCTTTGCTGTTCATCCTTCTCATACTGCAGGCCTGCCACTGCTCACTATAAATGTGTATTGATTTGAGCTGATCATTTTGAGGTAATTTAATACCCATTTGAAATTACTTCATGGAAAAAATTGCAGAAAATGCAGAACTGCCTTGCACTTGAGAAGAGCTGTAAAGAGTGGGGAATACTCAACTGCTGTGGATGTTTTCTTACACTCTGACAGATTTTTAAATCTTGTTTGGTCAGCATAGCAGAATTTGAATAATCACCCAGGACCTCTGACAGTAGGAAGTTACCTTGTGCCAGATGTGTGTCTTTCAAAGTTAAACCTTCCAAGTTCTTTGGTCTTCAACAAGCTCCAGATCTTCATGAATAAATAGGTATGTAATAAATCTAATTAAGTAGTTATTAGATGTCTGAACTAAACCTAGATTTCTGTTGGTGGTTTGGGGGTTTTTTGGTTGTTTTTTTGGGTTTTTTTGGCACAGTCTTTCTCCAAACCTACAAGTATACTGCCATGTTCCTGGAAACATAGAGGAGTGTGTGACTTGAAAGAGACAGTGCTCTGGGTTTTATTAATTGTTCTAAAAGGAGTAAATCTAACACCATATGTAGCAAGTTCATGTCCTGCTACACCTAGCAGGGTTGGAGAACTGGGAAAACACAATCAAGGTGTGCCTGGGGTGCTTAAGGCACTGTCAGCACAGGTGCCACAAGCCACAGGTGCCCCTCTGTCTTGGTTGCCTCTGCCACCCATGCTGGATAGATTAAGGCAAATCAGGGAAGTGCCGGCAGAGGCCCAGGACATTGTTTGCACTGCAAATACAACTGAACATTACATTTGCCACCATCTTTTTACAGAAAGTAATGTAAAGTATTTATAGGAAAGTAAACCCCCCCCAATATCTACTTGGAATGTCGTCAGTGTAAATTTGATAAATATTTTCAAATGTTCGTTTTCATGGACACCATTTTAAATGCAAAAGTTAGATTGTTTTTACTGCAAGGCCTCAAATAAATGTAGATGTTATTTCTCCAATAAGAAATATTTTTTTTATAGTTAAACAAACAAAAAAACAATCAAAACCAAAAAACAAACCCAAAAAGCTTGCCTAGCTGTGGTTTTGTTATTCAAAGATACATGCTCACCAGAGGGAAAGTGAAAGTGGGATTTAACTCAGTCTGTAAACTCATTTCAAAAGTTGTGTTCAAACTTATGTTAATTAGTATTTCAAGTCCACACCCTTGGTCACACTGTGCACATTCCCTGGGCAGTGTAGAGTCTGGCACAGGTAGCAGAACCAGGAAGGACAAGTCCACAGTGGGCCACAGTGGCCAAGATTGGGATGACCTGAGCCACAGAGGTGGCCCTGGCTTTGCTGCTGCCAAATTACCAGCTTTCTAAAACTCATGAAAATTCACACCCACTTCATGTAAAGCCTAATTTGCTTCTGTATACACTCAAGACAGGAAAAAAGTGTGTTTTAAGAAGAGAGGAATTATGTGGCATTGTTGGTTCTGTCTATATTTGTTTAGTGCTTTAGATTTTGTTGGAAGACAAAGTCTGTTGACTGTGTGCTTTGGTTACATTCTGCTCCTTTAGAAGGGATGTGTTGTTTATCAGCTTATTAGCTGACAAAATAGCAGTCAATGTTAATTTTAGAGAACATTATTGGAATAACACAAGTACATTATTTAAAATGATTGGATAAGCCTTATTTTCTTGATGTTTTATTGGGGTTTATCCATTGTAAATCTCACTATTTTATAGAAAACTGTTTAATGATTTATGAAGAACCAAAGTTAATTGCTTATATACTGATATCAAACTCCTGTAAAAATAAGTTTATTAACACTAATAATTTAATTCTACTACATTAATAATATAGACATTTAGAGTGTTCTTTTACATTAAAAAAAATAAAAGGAACCAACCCACCTCAGTATTTGCACCTTTTTAAGTTCACAGACTGTCATATAGGGAATATGTACTGTACCTAGAGTATGTATATGTAAGGTACTGTAAGGTAAAGGAAATAGGAAGATACTGGAGAAAGCTGGCTGTTTAGTTAAGGCATTTAGCTAGAACTTGTATGGCGTGAGTTAACTTGCTGAATTTTACTGTAAAAAATTTAACATTTTTTCATGATGCCCCATGAAAGATGGATACTTTAATCTCCTGTGAGAAAATTTTAACACATTGTTTTGCAGAGCCTGCATTTTAGTAGACCTACCTTCTTTTTAGAAGATGAGGTTAATTTTCTTCCATTTTTTCTTCACTTCTCCTCTTAGCTTCATTTTATGGCAAAAGTCTTTTAGAACAGTCAAATTTGTTACTTCAAATTAGATAAAGACAACAGATTTTAGCTTTGAATCGTGTATATATGACACATAATTTTTATGCAACTTCCTGCTAGGATGTTCTCCTCCTCCTTGTACCCTCATGGACACTGAAGTGCAGTATTGGTCTGTATTTACTGAAAGGACATTCTTCTGCTCTGCAGTTGCTCTTAGTTGTTGCATTTAGTGGTGTGATATGGCAGCTTTCACTGTATCCATAAAATATGAGTGAGCATCAATAATCTATCCAAGAGAAAGGAGTTTTAAGGAACTATTTGAATGGGGAGAGGGTGACTGTACAAATAAAAAAAAAAAAACAAACAGAAGGGAAGTTCTGTCAGTTTATACTCAAGTTAAAAAGGAAGAGGTCATTTGGGCAAGAAGGCCTGTAAATGTCCTGTCACATGGGTAGACAATGCATTGAAATGCTAAATTCCACATGGCATTTAGTGTGTTCTGTGAGTGTGCACATACTGGTGTAAGGAAGCTCCTCCTCTGTTCCCTCTGCAGCTCTCCAGGGATTCATAGTGTGAAATCATAGCCACGCTCACCGACCACCAGATTGTGTGGGGAAAAAACAACCTGCAACAAGTATTTTCTGGAAAGTCCCATTTGAACAAAGCATTTTAACTTGTGCTCCTTAGGCAGTTGCAAGCAGTTGTGGAGAATTAACAAACAGAAAAGGCCTTCTTTTCTCCCCAGCCAGGAAAAGAGCAGAGTTTTGTGCTTTAAGTGACCAGTCACGCATCGCGAATAACGAATTGTGATTGTTCCTGTAGGTCAGTTAAAAATTGTGTCACAGGGTCAAATATGTTTGCATACACTGCTCAAGGACTTGTGGCTAATGAAGTAATTAATAACACCCATGACCTATTTGCAGACACCTGGTGAACAGGTTTAAGGGCTCCATCCTCCACCAGCCCTAGTTAAAAGTGTGTAAAATCTAGACTAGAACAAACTCAGTTTCATCAGGTGATAGGGATGTCCATCCTTAACACCTGCTGTGATATATCTTTTATTGATTGGAATATTATAGATGATGGATTCTGGTTTTGTGAGCCCATTCAGTCCAAACCAGGAGACCCTCAGGCCTACAGAACCCTGAGATACCTGTATTATTTTAACATCAGCTTTTGAGTATGAGATACTATCACAATAATTATATCCTTTGATTAATAATATGCGGTAATGATTCAGACAAGCACTCTTCAGAGGCAGGCAAAAGTCTAATTTGCTTTTCCAGGGGTTTGTACTTCCTGCAAGGATCAAGTTTTTTGTGGTGGCCAGGCAGAAAAGGAAGCCTTGGTGAGTGAAATGATGAGCAGGACTGGTCTCAGAGACTCAGCTTCAGCCTTAAAACTTTCCTTAGTCAAGTGATTACTGCAAGCAGAAATATCTGCCCAAAAGAGTGTGAGGAGAAAGAGGCAGTGGAGGCCAGGATTGGGAGCATGCAAAACTCAGAACCACAAGAGTTTAAATTCCATTGTATATTTAGTGCAGTTACTGTTTTTCTGAGGCTGATATGCTGATCAATCTCTGTGCCATTGCATTTCACACAGATTTTACTTTAATACTCTATTATATTTTGTACCTTCAAAATAAATTTAAAAAAACAGTCTTGAGGAAGGAGTAAAGAGGGTGTTTTGGTTAGAAAACAGCTAGTAAACTTTATGACATCCAGTTTGTAAAATCTTTAGTGTCTCTCCTGCTTTTTGTTCTGTAATTGATTACTAGCACCCCCTTTAACCCACCTTAAAGGGCAAGCAGGAAATTCATGTTTTCGTTCATCAGCCCATCCCTCTGAAAAGCGTTCAATATTAAACCAGTTTGCAAGGAGCAAAGGAAGAAGAAACAAGAGGCCCAGTTAGACCGTGGCAAGGTTAGGAGATGCATGTCTGGTGCCTGCAGCAAATATCAGCTCTTGTTCCTGTACAATTTTTGCATGGGGAGACCAAGTTATTTGGGGTATGGCTCTGTTCTTTCCTTTACGTGTGACCTTTTATTATCTCTGTGGCCCTGTAGTTCATGCAGTGTCATAAAGCTGTGGGAAAATCTTGCAGCTGGTGTTATCAGCTGTTGGAAATTAACTTAAAAATTGAAATATTTGTGATTCCTTTTTGCCTGAAGGTGTCTGTGAGTTTTTAAATGGCTACAAACGTGTAATTATTGTGGTTGTGACTTTGCTCAGCATAGCTTGTGCATCTTTTTCCCTTCTTTCTCTCCCTGTCTTTCCCCCACTGATTTTTAGTGCGAGCTGTGAGCTGGCAATCAGGTGTTGTGCTGGGGGAGGGGGGTTACTTTAGCAGGGGGGTTACATGGCATAATTCCCACGAATGTAGGAGGAGGATGAAAAAGATAAAGAAATTTTGTTTTTCTGAGCTA
Source organism: Chaetops frenatus (assembly GCA_013400775.1). Lineage (NCBI taxonomy): Eukaryota > Metazoa > Chordata > Aves > Passeriformes > Picathartidae > Chaetops > Chaetops frenatus. The sequence goes on along the minus strand of VZTR01013739.1, from coordinate 411,693 downwards.
GAGGATTCTCTGCATGACTTCCCCACTGATGGGATCATGTGCTTTCAGGCTGAGATTTTATTAACAATTCAAATGGAAATTGAGGGCACAGGAGGAGCAGATTCTCACATAAACTTGATCTGTCCATGAATGCAGTTCTCTGTTTGCCCTGACCCTGCATGGCTTAAGACACTGCCTGTGAGGCCTGAGTGCCAGACACAAAGACCGAAATGAAAAGCAAGCACATTCCAGTGGTCTGCACAAAGGCAATGGAGCAGTTTCTAGCCGTCTCCCCAGGGAGAGATCTTATCTCCTTGCAGCTAAAACCCTTTAGAGTGTTTATTTGTACTCTAGCACCCGAGGTTTATGAATTGATACGGATGCCGATTAAACTGTAAGTTTCCTCGGTGGGTCTTTTTGGGAGACACGGAGGTGTTCCGCGTGCATTTTCTTTCCCAAATACCTATCGATATTTAACAAAAGGTCGCTTTGCTTTCCTGGAGAGCAGACTCAGGCGAGTGCTGAGGGAAAAGAGAATCCAGAAAGTACGTTCGTTAATAAAAGTCACGGCCAGCCTTAGGAGAGTTTTGCAGAACTTTGTTTCGAGGACGCAACACCTGTTTTTTGGCGTTTAGGGCAGCGCAGGGGGTCAGCGGTGTGGCAGCGCTGGGGAGGCTGCCCTGAGTAGCTGGAGTGATTAAATGCTGAGTTTATCTGGGTGACCCTGCGCTGCCAAGGCAGAGGGGGACGTGAGGCGAGGCTGCTGTGGCCACATCTGCAGGGCCACCGCCTCCCGCCAATGGGACCATTGGGATGCTGCCTGCCGGGAATTCTGCCGGGCGGGACAGCCGCGGGGTGGGCGACGGGGCTTTGCTGGGGGTTTTCTCTTTGAGGCTGGAGAGCACGTCCCAGTGCAAGGGTGTAATTCATACTCCCTGTCACCGCTTGATGTTAATATTGTGTCAGTACAGCCAGTAAATACTGGAGATTCCTTAATCAAACTATTAAACATTGGTATTTCTAGCTCTCCTGAATAGGCTTCCTTTTATCAAAACTCCCTAAAACAGTAGGAAAACTGTAAAAAAACCAAATGTTTTGACTGTGTTAATTCCAAAGAGTCACAATATTAATTGCCCTAGTTTTCTTTATTTTCTGCCACAAAAGAAAAGGAAAATAGCCCCAAAGCAAAAGCCAGCAAATTTTAGATAGGTAATCATAACCATATGTTTTTCCACTTTTCTTATGGTGTTTAAAAGTTTCCAACATTTTCATACTTCTGAAAGTATTTAAATTAGTGGAAAGAGATTAGCAAGAGATATTGATTCAAATAGTTTTGGTCCCTTAATTTTATGAGTTTATATTATCTAAAATTAATGGTTGTACTTAGGCAAATTGTCAGTAATTGGTGACAAAATTGCTTTATTGCTTTTCTTTCATTTGATGCTAATTAATGGCCCTACATTATTAAGTTCAAGCCTCTTCTGTATTTCTCCTTCTCCATAAATATTCTTTAGTGGTAATGTGTCTGATAAACTTTTTTCTTCAGTGTATGCAGTAATTGCCTTATAGAAATGTGATAACAAACACATTTCTGGCATGATTTATAGAAATGGGATAACAAACACATTTCTGGCATGATTTCTTCCTGAAAGAATATAGATGTTATTTGCTCAAGAGCTTGAAGTCAGTTTGATATGAAAGAAACATTAGTTACATAATGTGTTAATTGATCCATGTGGTAAAACAATAGTTTTTCATAACAAAGTACTTCTTAGTAACTTACCCAGCAGTTACTTTATAAAATCTGGACTTTGCTTTCTTTTACTGTTTAAAACCCCCTTACCTCAATCCTGCTATTTCAGAGTGTGTTCAAAAAAGAGGTTCTTTTTCAGTGGACTAGAATAACACCACAGAATTTTTCATCATATTTTCCACCTGTTAATTTAACTGGTATTTGGTACAGAGCAGTATTTATTCATATTTCTCAAAACTTAATTATTTTAATGATATATATGTACTAAAGTCTAGAATAGCTGCAGTAAATAAAAGCCACTTCTAGTTTTTTATACAAGAACAATGGAAAAAACAGATTGTGTGTTATTTATTTTCTAAGAATTTAGAAAAAGTAATGAATATAGGTCACAAAATCTGATATTTTTAACATCATATATGAAATTAGAATTGTGAAGCTGAATATCAAAATGGCTATTAAAAGGGAGTTCTAGTGGTCTTGTAAGAATAAATTAGTAAAAATTATTAAAGCCAAAAGGTTTTCAAAATATAGGAAGAAAGAGTCTCTAGGTTTTTATAGTTTCACATATACATATTATATATAATTATATATATATATACATATACATATAATATATAATTATACATATTTCTCTGCAGTCTAATCTTGTACTGCTAAACTAAGAAAATGGTATCTTTCACTGGTAGAGGATGGCATCAAGGATAAAATATCATCTCTGTGATTGTTGACAAAGTTCTACTTTTCTTTAATCTCAGGTATACTCAAAGTTTCCAAAATTGTGATATACTAATACTTGAAGTGGTTTTTGTCATCTTTTGTCATAAGTGATGCTTAAATATTTTACTATTTATGTACTAATGAATATTTGTTAATATTTGTTAACATTTCAGTTGTGGCGGTATTTTTTTAACAACTCTTTAGAATCACTGAATTTTATAAAGAAATTGTTACCTCTTTTTGACATGATTTTTAAAAATGTGGTCCCCTGTTAAAGAAGCTTAGAGAAAATAGACAGAGAAAACTTACATTTAGTTTTGCTTGAATGTGAAGAAGATGACATTGCTGGACTTGAAACTTTTATGTGTGCTCTGAGTTTGACCTCTGGAGGGAAGCAGGTACTTCCTTGCAGTGCCTACACAGACTTTATGTTCTAAACTTAAGTATTTTGAGTTTCATCATAGATAATAACCTAACCCCAGCTAAACAGTATGACTTCTCCTCATGAAAGAAAAAGGAGAATAATTAGAATCACTAGAATTAGGAAGAACAGTGGCAGCCTGTGGTCTAAAAAAGTGAATTTAATCTTGCCAGAGAATCTGCCCACAGCATTCACTTGTCAGTGCCTGAAATAGTGTTGGCTTAGGCTGCCATTAAAGCAGCCATTTATGCTGCTTTGCTGAACCAGCCACACAGAAAACCAATGAAAAGGAAGGGATAGTTGTTTGGGGAGGGCAATAGTCTTCATGACAAAGATGACCTTTGAACGATAGCTGAACACGTTCATGTAGGTTACCAGAAAGCAAAATGACACTTCTGTAAATTGATGTTGATAAGGGATTAAATTTATGTTTGTGTTGTGATGAAATACAGACTCATTTGATAAAACATTTTATTACAAACCACTGAGAAGTTTACCACATGGATGGAATTGATTGAGAAGGTTCTGTCTCCATGCAGAAACCTGTGAAATTTGCAAGTGTTCTTGAAAATCCTAAATCTTCTAAATGTCACTTTAAAATGAAGTAAATTAGAATTTCCTTAGAATTGCTTTCCATTTCTTTTGACAATCTTAGGAGCTGTCTTGAGTAATTCATATTGCACTTGTCATAAATGGTGTCTGTACTTGGTGTTTTTCTTCAGATTTTGTTCATGGTTCTTGTCCACTGATACAAGCAATGGAAGAGGAGGGAAAGAGGCCTATTGCCCTCAGCCCCAGTTTGCACTGCCCTTTTTTTACATGGAAAATTTTATGTTTTCCCTGACTTCATAGAGTGGGCACCAAGGTAAAATATTTACTGTCAGGTCTCTTTGGTCTTCACAGCAATGCAAGTGCTCCAAAGGGGCAACCACACCATCCTGCTCTAGTTACCCAAACTGAGAACCTAATCTGGGCTTTTTCCAAGACAGTCTGGGCATCCTTCTTTTGACCTGTTAGAGTAGCCATTTTTTTCTCACTGACTCTGTAAGCACCCTGAAGTCGTGGTGTTGGTACTTCCATGAAACTGTGACATTAGGACTTTCCAGCTTATTTCTCTTCAGTGAATGTTGCCAGCTTTTTTGGCAAATTCAGTGATTTTGATGTTGTTGTGGTTTAAAGGACAACAACTTTTTTTTTCCCTTCCTGGGGGGTTTTTGTTTTTCTATTTCCGCCGGGGCACGGTTTCCGGCAGGGGGTAGAGGGCCCACAGATTGGCTGGTTTTGAGATGGGCACTTCGTGTAGCCACTTGAACATTGGAGGCGTCTTTGCAAAGCTTACATTTTTAAGAGTGGGAAGTTAAAAGCTCCTCTTCGACTTCCATCCGCAGGGAAGGTAACACCGCGTGCCCGGCCGGCCGCTCTGGTCCTCAGGGCCTGGGGGGCTGTGCCGGGGCTGCGGCCGGGACCCTGCCAGTTTCCCCCCCTCCCTGCCTCAGGCAGTGCTGCTGCTGCTCTGGGGTTGCTTTTGCTCCCCCCTCCCTGCCTGAGGGAGAGGAGAATGGAGCTCTAGGAGGGGGGCTCCCGGCCCTCCCCTCTCTCGGGCTGGGCCT
>VZTR01013739.1:374673-403913 GCA_013400775.1 Chaetops frenatus | reverse complement strand
AAAAAAAAAAAAAAACAAAAAAAACCAAACCAATGAGAAGGTCTGTCAATGTAGTACAAAAACATAGAGATTAGCTCCATGGGCTTAAGCAGACCTACATCAATTCACAACCAAGCCCCTTGCCCAGTCTTCACACAGTGGTAACTTCAGAACTAATACATTACTTTTAATCTAACTCACAGTTTTCTGCCAAAAATATGAATGAGTGAATCCTAGAATGCATGGGTGATTTCCAGATGTATTTTTTGCCATCAGACTTGGGGCAGGTTCCTTAGATGTTCTTTAGAATGTACAGGCTCCTTAGTTCCCTGTGAGGAAAGCCTTGATAAATCTCATCTCCTGGTTTTCCTTCCCATCTTCTCTGTTTGGAGGTAGGAAGGCTGTCTGTCCACTTCTCCTCCATTCCCATGGAACTTACAGGGGAAGGGCTTGCAACTCAAAAACCTATGTCCAGGGCAATTTTGGGATTCTCTGCTGAAATGGTGTTACCTGGGCAAAAGCCAGTTGACCAGAACCCAAGTACCTCATGGATCTATATTGGTCGTTCCAATTATCACAAACAAACAAACAAACAAAAAACAAAAACAAAACAAAACAAAACAAAAACAACAACAACAACAAAAACAAACAAACAAACAAAAAACAAAAACAAAAACAACAACAAAAACAAACAAACAAAAAAAAACAAAAACAAAAACAAAACCACAAAAAAAAAAAAAAGCAAACCAAGCTGTGCCACATGCAGTATGTAGGGTTCGTATTCCTGACTTTTCAGCCATTGTGGCTGCTGACAATGTTTCACAGCCTGGCTGTCTCCCAAAGTTCTTTTTCCTGCCCTGGGGAGCAAAGGAGCCCTAGGAGCCACATTTTAACTAAGGGCCTTGGGGCTTTCATGTTCAGGACTGTATTTTCCTTCCAACTGCCATTATTGAATCCACAGTTACCACTGTGGAAGGCATTAATTGCTAACTAAGAAATAATTATGTTTTAAGGGTCTGAAGTTGTAAGGTGTTTAAGATTTAAGCCACATTTTACATGTGACAAAAGCACACTTCTGTTACTCATTCAGATGAGTGTTCTGAGTGCCTGTTTGTGATTGCTGTGTGCTTCAGCTTAACAGTAGTTGGCTCTGTAGAGCCTACAACAGTCTTCTGGGCCTCAGTTCTGGATTCATGGGCTTGAAGATCAAACATCCACTGGGGTTTGAGTTTTCAGAACTACAAAATTTCAGATGAGTGGTTAGGGCTGAGATGAACCAAGTTTTCTCAGAATAATTTGATCTTGTGCTAATAATTAGATGTTTCTGCTAAATCGATCAGCAACAGTTATACTGCCATGGGTATAAATGTCTTCCCGTTGTGCAGGAGTTCTACCAGGGATCTACAACTTGTCTTCTGAGGACTCTTGGAAAGGAATCACTTGAGCAAAGTCTGTCTCCCAGACATGAGGATGCAAGAAGTGCCTCAGGTCCTTCCAGTAATTTCTGTTTTTTTACCTAAAAGCAAAAATAGGTACACTCAGGACTTGGAATAATTCTTGGACCTGCTCTTTGAAGGCTTATCTAGAGTGGGGGTGCTGCTTAGGTGAATCATGGATGTTTCATTTCCATTAAAGTTCTCGAAGTTTGGGGCATATTGAGTATATACAGCTTAAATACTTACTCCATTGCAAGTCATTTTGGAAATTACTTTTAATAAAAGACAGAGTGGTAGACTCTTGTTATGCTTCTATCCCCCCCTCAAAGTGACATTGTTTTTAAAATTAAAATTAAATCATGATATAACATGTTGTAGCAAAGACAACATTGCTTGTGCAACATCCCCTCTTTGTTGAGGAGACTTTCAGTGCTGAACTATTTGATAAATCATGCATTTGCCACTCAGATATGAAATAAAAAATACTAGTATTCATTGAAAGCAGCTAGTGTTGCCCAGACTTTACAGGCAATCTCACAGCCAGTGCTGGTGGTAGAACTCCTTAACATAAAGCAGTTAAAGTGATCTCCTCACTTAACATCCTGACTCGGCATAGTCTGTTTCTTTCTGCACCCCAAACAGAGAGTTTTCTTTGCTCCTTCCTGGCTGTACAGGCTCACATAATGTACCATATAAAATAGTTTTGCGTGTATAATTAGAGTTCATTACACTGAAGGAAGGAAAATATTTCTGGTATAGAAAACAAAAGAAAATATTTTTTAAAATAATGTGACTTTGTGGGAGGAGACTAAGGGGCCTTGCAGTAGCAGTCTAAAAAATGTGTGACCAATGTAAAATCTGACCATGACTTTTAAAATTTGACAGTCTGGATTTTTTTCAGTGGTTCATTGAAGTATATCAGGTTCTAACAGCCATACATTAAATAACGTTAGGAAAGACAGCTGATCTCTAAAATTAGCACTACTAATAAGCTCTAAAAGGAAACTTTTAATATAATTTGTCCACCACAAGCTTCTCTTTTCCCTGACCTGAATGAAGAAATTCCACTGAGGTGCACTTTTGGATAAATTCAGCACACTGACAGCTGTCTCTGGAGCTGAAACTGAACAGGCATTAAGTTTGTAATACTTGAGTTAGGTGGTTTCGTGTCAGTGTCACGCTCTTTGTAGATGCCTGCATTTCAGAATTCCAGAAGCTGTACCACAAGAATTACTTGCTTTGTACAGTATTTTGATCTCAGAAGGAAACAACTATAATGACACAAACCAAACTTGTTTTAAGACATACACTTGAATTTCCAGTTTTGTTTCCAGACTTCAGAAATTCACAGAAGATTGAGGAGAGGAGGGAGGGAGGTTTCCTAAGCATAAGCACGCAAGTGGTTATGGCCTATTGTACTTTTTTTAGAATTGAAATATTTCAATAGCTTGAAAATGAGCCAGACAGACTGTATATTATGAACAGGGGCAAAAAAAAGGGATAAAAATAAATAAAGAGCAGCTGCAGTTGCGTTTGCAGTGCAACAGAGTTAAAAGAGACCTGAAAAATTATAGCTGACATTATGTATACAAATCTAGGAGAAAAGAACCCTAAACTATATCAAGTCTTGCCATATTCTGTTCTGCTCTGAACTTAGGGTTCAGTGTTTAATGTACGAGCAACAATTTTTTTTCTTTTTCAAGTTCTTCTAAAGAATTAGGACTAAATACATAAGACACAAGGCAGAGCTTTAAACAGCTTGCTTGAAAACAGGAAAAGTAAGTCAATATCTAAGTCAGATATGTTTTTGACTATTATCAACTGTAGCAAGAATTTACAAGTAATTGTCCACAACATGAGGGTAAAAAATATTAATATTTTTTAAAGAAAAATTACTTTTTGGCTTGGAATTATTTTTAGGATTCTCAGATTCCTGGATTTTACTCCTTGATATTTAACTATTGGTGGAGTAGGCAATCATGTTTTTCCAATATGATAATCTTTATCACGTCAATGTACAGAGAATATCTATGTTTTCTTAATTATTTGGTAATTAGAACACTTTAAGTGAGAAAAAACTAGAAGTATTAAGCATCTGCTTGAATTTGAAACATATGGCTCCAGAGCATGGTAAACATTCATTCAATTTCTGTGTGAAGGTTTAATAAATAAATACCATTTTTCTTTATTGCACTTAATCCAGTAACCTAAAGATAGTAGAATAGCCTTGTTTAACCTAGCATTTTGATTTTTTTAGTAATAAGTAGTCTTGTCCATTAATCAGAAACTGGACAGTCTTTCACAGACAGTGAAAAACTCCAGCAAAGAGGGATCAATGGTGTTTATGCTTCTATTCCACCTGAAGTTCAGTATTTAACACATGTAGTAATTCTGATTGTCAGAAAATGTCAGATGGTAGACATAAAGAGAACCATATGGTAGAGAAGGAGTATGATAGAGAACCATATGAGTTTAATCTAGAAAAGCATCAATGAAAGGTGGAATGCTTTATGAATTTAGATCTAATAATGATTAGATGGGGTAATGATGATTATCAAGATTTTGGAAATCAATTCAGAAATACAGTCATGTATTTGTCATATTGCTTTAAGGAAGCAATTGCTTAAAGTCATATTGCTTAAAGTCAACTTGCTTTAAGGAAGACAAATACATCCTCTTTATCATTTTTTGGAACAACCGGAAAAATTCTTCCTACTGATTTTTTCTGTGCAATTCTGAAAATCAGTTTTTGTAATTCTGGATAATTGGAAATAGAGAGAGGGAGTGGGGTAAGTCATGTTAGCTACCATTAAATCATCATAGAATCAAAATGGTTTGGGTTGGAAAGGGCCCTCAAAGGCCATCTCATTCCAATCCCCTCCATTGGCAGGGACACCTTCCACTAGACCAGGTTGCTCAGAGCCCCATCCAACCTGGTCTTAAACACTTCCAGGGATGGAGCAGCCACAGCTTCTCTGAGCAACCTTTGCCAGTGCCTCATCATCCTCACAGTACGGTTTTTCTTCCTAATATGTAATCTAAATCTATCTACTTTTAACTTAAAATTATTCTCCCTCTTCTATTATTATGGGCCCTTGTAAAAATTCCCTCTCTCCAACTTCTTTGTAGCTCCCTTCAGGTACTGTAAGAGCTTCTGATGTCTTCCTGGAGCCTTCTTTTCTCTGGGCTGAAAAACCCCAATTTTCCCAGCCTTTCCTCAGAGCAGAGCTGATTATCTTTGTGACTTTCTCTGGGCTGGCTCCAGCAGGTCCCTGTCCTTCCTGTGCTGGGAGCCCAGAGCTGGGTGCAGCCCTGCAGGTGGGGTCTCAGCAGAGCGGGGCAGAGGGGCAGAATCCCCTCCCTGCCCTGCTGCCCACGGGGCTTTGGCTGCAGCCCAGCACACAGGGGCTTCCTGGGCTCCCAGAGCACACGGCCAGGGCATGTTGAGCTTACATGGACACTAACAGTGATAATGGAAAATATAGCTGTGATCAGTGTATCCATTTGATGTCTTTATATTCTAGTAGGAATACTACCTCTTTATTTTGGTTTTAACAGAATAACTCTAGTTCTCAATGGTCAATGTGTGTTTCTACACTGTGCTACAAGTGTTGGCAAACAACAGGAGGTGGAAGTCTATGTGGTGTTGCTTTTGTCCTGAAAAATAGTAGTTCCCAACACTGCAGAAAGGAACCTGGGTTTCCCTGGAGATGTTCAAGAAATAACAGACCATGGTCCTTAGTTCCATGGTTTGGTTGGCAAGGTGGTGATCAGTCAAAAGTTGGGCTCCATGATCTTGGAGGTCTTTTCCAACCTAAATGATTCTGTGATTCAATACACCTTAGAATGGTTTCTAGTGATCAGTATCTTGTATGCTTTCAAAAAAGAATTTTTGGATTTCAGTTTTGTAAGGCAGTCCTTTAAGCATTGTTTTTAAATAGACTTAGTGGCTAGTTGACCAGGGATTTTATATATTGAAATCACTTGTAGAGGGACAACAAATAAAAAACAAAATTAAAAAACACAGCACAGTAAAAATTTAAATATTTTTCTGACCAGAAAACACCTTGTTTGTTCTTGAAGGAGACAAAGAGATGAAGGCTTGTTTGTTCTGTTGGAGAAAGACCAAATTTTTTTTTTTAAATTTTCTCCCAGAGAAGAGAACTTGCAAATAACTTTTTCTGAATTCAGAGTAGTCTTTACAGAACATGATATGATGTTCTTGCATAAGCCCTGATTGGTTCTTGGTATTTAATCTTTCTTGAGCTGCTACATTCTCTTACACTGTGCAATGTAAGTCCCTGAGGAACATAGGGTAATTTTGTGAGTAGAAGAATAATATTAGAAAGTTCTGAAGATATGTCCAAAATCATCAGGAAGTTTTGCCCATGCCTTGTATGATTGCTTGATTCACAGAAAAGCAGATACTTAAAAATGAAAGTGTGGGCAACCTTAGTAGCTGTTGCTCAAGAGGATGGCATTTCACTTTCCCAACAGCACTGCTGTCTCCTAAATAATTTCACAACTTCCTCATCATAAGGCTCACAGGAGCAGAAGGGCACCTGAACCTCACTGAGTCCTGGTGAAAGGAAAGAATATTGTCTTTGTGCAGGAATCTGGGGATAAGTGCTGGAAGAAAAATACAGCTGTTTACTAGCTATTATCAAGAATGAGATGTTTAGTCAGAAGCTTCTCTGAGGAGATGAGAGTGGGACTTTTTTTTCTGTTTAATTTAATTTTCTGCTACTCTATCTTGGGTTCTGGCACTGTGTTGTGTGGCCGAATTGTAAACTGGTGCCAAGTTTTGCAGTTATAAGGTGTTTGGGCATGCTCTTTTTCATTGCTTTGCTTTCCTGAAATTCAGACTATGTTTTGAAGATTTTATTTCCAGAATAGTGTCATCTTGCCAAAATGAAATAAATTATTCTTGCTAGTTTCATAGTTGTAGAGGGGAAAAAAAAACAATGACCTTATACTTTTTCTGCTTTCCTGTTTGGCTGTGCTATAAGCAAAATCCAAAGAATCCAAGATCATCTTCTGAGAATTAAAAAGAAAAAGATTCTGTTTTTAATATTCATTTCATAATTGTAACACTTTCCTTGAAATTGCTGAGAGTAGAGATTTAAGTTGCTTTTAAGCCTAAGATGCTGTCAAACTGCTAAGATATGTATTCAAATATATTGTCATAGACTCATAGGCACCTTTAGGTTGGAAAAGACCCTTAAAATCATTGAGTCCAGCCATTAATCCAGCACTGCTAAAGCCACCACTCAACCATGTCCCTCAGTGCCACGTCTAAATACATCCAGGGATGGTGGCTCCAGCACCTCCCTGGGCAGCCTGTCCCAATACTTGATACCCTTTTTGTGAAGAAATTTTTTTTAATATCCAATCTAGACATTCCCTGGTGCAATTAGAGGCCATTTCCTTGTATCTTGTTGCATGTTATGAGGGAGAGGAGGCCGACCTCCACCTGGCTACACCCTCCTTTCAGGGAGCTGTAGGGAGTGATAAAGTTCTCTCTGAGCCTCTTTTTCTTGAGGATTACCCACCTAGTCCACCCCCCGCCCCCACCCTTGTTCCTCACCAGACTTGTGCTCCAGAACCTTCCCCAGCTCTGTTCCCTTCTCTGGACATGCTCCAGCCCCTCATTGTGCTTCTTGCAGCGAGTGTCCCCAAACTGAGCACAGGATTGAAGGTGTGGCCTCACCAGTGCTGAGTACAGGATCATGGACAGAAGGCAGGTGCCAGGGCTTCCTGGGCACCTGGGCACACCCAGGCTCATGTTCAGCTGCTGTTGATCAGCACTCCCAGGTCCTTTTCTACCAAGAATCTTTCCAGCCACTTTTCCCCAGTCCTGTTGAATGTCAGCAGTTGTCCNGGGAGCTGTAGGGAGTGATAAAGTTCTCTCTGAGCCTCTTTTTCTTGAGGATTACCCACCTAGTCCACCCCCCGCCCCCACCCTTGTTCCTCACCAGACTTGTGCTCCAGAACCTTCCCCAGCTCTGTTCCCTTCTCTGGACATGCTCCAGCCCCTCAATGTGCTTCTTGCAGCGAGTGTCCCCAAACTGAGCACAGGATTGAAGGTGTGGCCTCACCAGTGCTGAGTACAGGATCATGGACAGAAGGCAGGTGCCAGGGCTTCCTGGGCACCTGGGCACACCCAGGCTCATGTTCAGCTGCTGTTGATCAGCACTCCCAGGTCCTTTTCTACCAAGAATCTTTCCAGCCACTTTTCCCCAGTCCTGTTGAATGTCAGCAGTTGTCCCCAGCCTGTCCAGCTCCCTCTGCAGAGCCTTCCTGCCCTCCAGCAGATGAACACTTCTACCCTACTCGGTGTCCTCTGCGAAACGACCGAGGGTGTGCTTGATCCTCTCATCCAGACCATTGATAAAGATATTAAACCTCAACTGCCTTTCCTTTTTCTATGTTGGTCAAGCAGGACTTGTCTTTCATAAACTCTTACTGGCTGGGCCTGATCCCCTGGCTGTCCTTCGCCTTTCACAGCATGGCACCCGCTATTTCACATTTCAGTCCTGTACTGAGTAAATTTTTCTAAGTATATTCTAAATACTTCTAAGGAAATGTGGAAAACAAACCAAAATAATAAGGACTGTGCCTTTTCAAAGAAATTAAAACATAGAACCAAACTTTGTGCTTTGTTCTTTGTGCTTCCTTGACTGACATGTTGTTCAGACTATGTACATTTGGTTTCTTTCAAATATCCTGGACTGGTGGACAAATGGATGGATGGATAAATTGTTGTGCCTGTGGATGCAAATATGTGTTTATACTATCACAGTCAACATTTCTGGTCATTATTATAATACCATTTCACATTGGTGTGTTATCTATACCTGATTCTATTCTATGCAAAAGCAAAAAATTAATATGCCCAGCTCAAAAAAAGTAGTCCTAAGTTTTTTTCTTTGTGTGTATGAGAATATATTAATTCCCTCAAATTAAAGAAGTACATGAAATCTGTTTAGCAGTAAAATTTGTACTGGTCAACTACAGGGATGACAGATGTTCTGTTGGGCGTTTCCAGATAAAGGAGAGCTTGTGTAAATTAATTTCCATTATTACAGGTACCAAGATTCAGTCTCCTTAGGCCTTACCTCCTCTTTTTCTGTATACTTTAGATGGTTATAACTAATTGATGATTGACCTTATTTCTTGACAAACCAGAAAATCCTGAACTAGTTACCTTTAAATATAAAATGATGGCATGAATAATCTCTTTCTTACAAAATGGGTGGTCTGTAGGAATCAGGCTTAAAAACTGTTTATTTGACTCCTTGGGAAAAGGTGGGGGGGTTGAGTTCTGTATAGCAATGAAATAAAATTTCCCAAAAGCTTAATAGTGGCAAGTAAATACAGATGCAGATATCATCAGATGCTCTAAATGACATGAATATCAAAGCTCTGGTCCCCTGGTCTGGTGAAGGCAAACTTAAATCTTAGATTTCTTAGTGTTGATCCATTTTGCTTCTTTATTGATTATTTCTCTTTTTTTCATTAATTTTATGTATGAAATCTTGACTCACAATATAAGTTCAAAAATTATGAATGAAAAAGATGTGGGTAGGAATCTTCTAGATTATCATGCTATAATATAATTTAATATTTGTGGTCCAGGAATGTAATACCTTATCACTGAGTTTAATCACATGAGTATTAGTAATTCATTTCCTAAAAAAATAATGTACCCCTTGCATGTAGTTTTGAAATGGCTGTATATAATCAGAGCAGTTATATATCTTTAGGAAATCAAATCATCCTGGAAATTAAATGCTAAATGACAGAGCATTTCATGAATAATAACTACATATTACTGTCTTTAACAGTCTAAGGAAATAGACTAGATGAGATGAGGACAGTAGTTTAAAGGCCTAGGGTTCTAGGAAGTGACTTTATCTTTGTGGGTTTCTGCCTGAATTCAGAGTTGTCTGCATGAATGCAGAATTATGCAGTCAGCTGCTCTGTTTAGCACATCTTTTTGGACTTTAAGTGGGCAGTAAGTTTTTTTCAGTAATTTCATCTCCCGTTTGAGAAGTTTGTAGTTGTTTGATCAATTTTTACCTGCCTAGGTAAGCCATTGATCACTGACCTGTGCTACATGACTTTTCATCAAATACAAAAGTAAAGTGGACTTTAACATCATTTTGGTGGTGGTGAAGAGGGTTTTTTCCTCTGTGGTAGTTTTACGACTGCTATAAACTTTTTTTTTTCTTTGGTGAGGTTCCAGTTGCACTTGCATGCTCATTTTGTTCTGGAGTATCTTAATAAAATTACTGATGTTAAGGATATGATGACATAAAATTATTTCTTAGAATGGACTTTTGGACAGTTCCTATCATGTTGGATCATCCAAATAAATAAGGAAGTTATAAAATGGAAATGATTTACTTTTTTCAAGGATTGATGTGTATCAGTCTTGCTGCCTATTGATATGCTCTTGTCTTATCACAACAAGCTTTCCTAAATAATGGACCATATTCTGCAACAAATGAGTTACTTGGTATATGTAAAGAGAAAGGGCTATAATGATTTCAACATGGTTTTTAACCTGGAAGGGTAACTAATGGATGTAGAATAGAAGGGAATTTTCTTTCACATTTATTTTTAAAATACTTCTCAGTGCATTAGAATAATGAGCTAGTTACTGGTAATGGAATGAGAATAAACAAGGCCATTTTTATGGTATGGCAAATTAGACATCAATTATGTGGCCAAGCAGCACTGAAGGATGTAGCAGACTGGGAATTAAGCTGTAGTGTTAATTGATTATGAAATCATTTGATAGCCTTTGGTTTTATTGAAATGATTCTGAGAGTGCACCATAAACTCAAAATCCATTATAGGAGAGGAACCACATTCTGTACTGAGGGTAATCTCGGTAGTGGGCCAAGTTCTGACAACAGTGAAAAACTTACTTTGATTTTTGCAGCTATTTTACATAAAATGATTAGGGAATTGTGCATCTTTCTGACCATAACTACAGGTACAATTTAGATCTACATCCTTTAGTTTCACAACATGAATATCTTCGTTTCAGCTGTGGGCATATCTAGTTAAATGACACCTGCTCTTCATCTTTTACATACATATAATTTGTTCCCTTAAATTAGAGGTAAGTGTGCCAAGTACTCGAAGAGGCAGATGAATACTGCATTAGCTGATTAATACTGTCCAGCCTCTGTGCAAGGTGACAGCTCGCAACTTCTTTTGAATGTGAAGAACATTCCACTTTTTGGGCTATTTTTATACCCTTCCCCAGGGTTTCTGCCCTTGGGTTGTGTGGGAGAGCACCACATGGCAAGGTGGGCCACCTGGGTTTTTTAATATCTGTTCTTAGGCCAGAGGTGGTGCCCACTTTGCCAGGCTGCCCACTCCTTTTTTTGTACTTTTTTGGTAGGACTTGCTTTGTCTTTTTCTCCAGTTCAGCCTCCTAAAGCAGCTCCACCTTTTTCATTTCAAAGTTAGAACTACAGCCATAAATTCATAACACTTAAGTTCTAAGTGGTTTACAATCTTCTAGCAGCTTTCTCTCTTGCTGCTCCCAATGCAGGAATCACTGCATTTTGCTCGTGGAAGGTCTGACGAGTTTGGCAGCCGTGCTCATTTTGACTGCCTCACCTCTGCCTTGCACATTTCTCTTTTGGCTGCTTTCCACTTTCTTCTCCTAAGGGCAGGGGACCTAGGGCTGTGGAGAAGTCAGAATGTAATGATAAAAGGAAGATGAAATGGGGAAAAACAGTAGTCTGCAGTGCAAAAAGCATAAAGAGGCAGTCTATAAATCTGCAGTACAGGTTGGAGAAGACAGAGATGAATTATGTGGCCACTCAGGATAGCTGCACAGCTGTGCTCTGTGCAGTCAGAGTTTTGCTCTCTCAGGTGAGTTTTGACATTCAGTTTTACTTCTTTTTCAGAACAAATATTGTCCTAGACACCAGGGATAATGTGCATTTTACTGGGATGTACCAAGAGATTTCAAGTTCTGCTCAGGCAGGAGTTGGAGATTGGCAAAAGGGATCTAACTTGAAGAAAAGAAAGAAGGAAACCCTAGCAAAAAACCAAACCACCAGAAACTTTTGTCCCCCATAATTCCACTGAATAATGTAACCTCTTCATAAGCACTTGTACTGAGCAATAAGACTTCTGGGTGTATGGGATGAGGTGGAAGGCAATTGAGCCAGTCTGACATTATTTGGTCACTAGTGCATATAAATACTCTTCTAGTGCCACTTATACATAGGTACCATACATATCTTTAATGGTATTTAATTGAGATTAAAAAAGCTGTTGGAGTGGATGCTGTGAATGCATATTAGGAATATTACTTAAAACGGTAAGCCTTGATATGATAAACCATAACAAGTCTGAAGGACTCATAATGGCTTATCATGTCAATAAAATGCACTTAAAAATCCCCAAGTGATTAGACGGAGCCATTTCAGTCTATTATATCAATTCTTATGCGCTGAGAGCATGAGAGATTTATTTTTCTTTTCCATCCTCTGTTTAAAAAAAAAAAGAAAGGAGGAAATTAAATCATAATAAGCTATGTTCAAATAGAATCAAGGTACTAAAATAAACCCACAGAAGGCGATTTATAAATTAAGGAAGGTAGTAAAAAGTTCTTTCCAAGCAGAGAATACTCTCATGTTACACTTGGTCTCTCATTTTTAAGCACCACAGGATGGCTGTTGGGTAGAGTATGTGCTTGCACCAAGGTTCCTGTTGAACTGGCAGGAAGTGTAAATTAAACATATTGTCACAAGAAATCAGAATAATCTTGGCACTTATAACAAGTGATGACCTCCAGCACTTGCACACAGGGAAAATTGAATTGACTTTATTACCCCATGTGGTAGTAAATGCTCAGCAACAGCTGTAGTAGAAGAGGGTGGTGATATTTTCTTAACCTCATACTTTTCCTGAGTGATTTTTCCAGGCATCTTCTTCAGGGGATGGGCAAAGGTTAAGGACAGTTTCCAAGGTCTTGAGGGTGACAGGGGCCCTGATGTTTGTTGTTACCTCTCCAACAGCTTCATCCAGGGGTAGTGGCTCTGAAGCAGAGGTTTGGGGGGTAGTTTTCCATCCTGGAGAAGCTCTGTCAGACTGTGTTTCCCCCACGTGTTCCTCTGCCTCTTGTCCATTTGGTCTTGTCACCTGGACTGGCCTGTGAGGCTCACTTAGATCCAGCAGGCTTTGGGAGATGGCAGGAGGATCTGCCCTAACAAATGACCTTTGGTGAGAGAGATGAACTGATTTCGGATGTGGTTGCTGTGCTGGTCCAATGTGCATTTTAGCCAGGGGAAAGCCTTGTGTGTTAATTTGCACCGCTGAGTCAGGAAAGCTTGGAATTGTTTTCTGCTAATAAATGAATAAAAGTCCCTTATATCGCTTATTTACGAGCTCTGAACTGGATTACATAGCTGCTCTGTAGCATTTCGAATAGACCTGAGCTGCCTCTCTGGGGCCAGCTCTGCAGATGGGTCTGGGACAGTCTTAAAATAGCCCCTGGGGGCAGATTGCTGGTGAAATTGGTGTCACGGCTCCCCGGGCTGGCGCAGTAGCCAGAGGGAGAGGCGGGGGCTGCTGAGTGTCCTGCTCTCAGCTGGCAAGCTTAACCTCTGCGGCGCACACGTTTCAGCTGTTTAATGTCTGACTAGATGGAGAGCATTCTGGGAAAGTGAATTTTCCTCTCCCAACAGTATCCCTGCTATCTCACTTGCAGATATGACATCCTACATTTAATGCTATCCTACCTACCAAGCTGTCCAGCTTCGTATTCTCAAAGCCCGAGTCGTGCCTCTTCCTGCCTGTACAGAATTAACCTCTTCAGTCCTGCACCCCACTCATTTGCTCAGGATGCCCCTGGGACAAGGATATGTGGGGCTGCAGATTTTGGGAGATCCTTCAGAGATGCAGCTGGCAGATAGGCAGGAGAAAAAAAATAAACAGGTTCAGGAGGTGGGGAAAAATGAGCTGGTGGAAGCCAGGGGAGGGAAGCAGTGGCAAGTAAACACAGCTGAACAAGAGGAAAAAGATGTTTATGTTTGCTTGTTTAAGGTTTGCAGTGGGGATAACTGCAAGTCTGTCAGGACAGTTTCTCCCCTCACAGCGCTGTGAACCCTTTGCCTATTTACGTGCTGTTCTATGTGAGTAAGAAATTTGGCATTATGCAATTTTCTTTGACCGAAATGCATCCAGTGAGACTTGGCAGGGATAAACATAAATGGTTCATGAGAGCCTCAGTTTGAGGCTCAGCTGAAATAACAAGGCAGAAGAGCACTTTCCCACCTGTATGTGCACACGTATGTACGTAGGTGTGTGCAGTGCTGGCTTCTGCCCAAGAGAGGAGGCTGCTGAATGAATGGCCACTTGGCAGGGACACCAATTTAGGAGCGACTTAAAAACATACATTGGATTAGAAAGAGAGATGGCACCCTAAGAAACATCCAGAGATTACATATCTCAAATTCTCAAGGCTGAGGAAACCTTGGACACTGAAACACAGCCTCTGCCTTGTTGTTCAACATTGGGCTGCACATTCTGGAGCAATATTCCAAGATTCATTTTTCATTTTCTGATATCTTGCAGGGGATGGGGACATGTAGTTAAACAAAGTGATCATAAAAGAACAAATAAGGAACCAATGCTAAGAATATTCAAGATAAGGTTTTATTGTGCAGAAATCTCTGGACAGGACATTTTTCAATCCGTTCTCTTATTTTAAAAATATTGTTTGATAGTCTTATGTTTCAGGCAGCCAGAAAGAAAATAATGTTTTAAAAACCCCAAAAATTCTAAGATGCAGGAGAGCATATGTTGAGAAAGTAGGCTGGGAACAAGAAGAAGCCAGCAAAATAAACCTGAATAAATAAAATAAATTTAAAAATACCATAAATAAAAGTACTCATTGGAGTTTTGCAATTTTAAAATCTGATAGTATGTCTAGATTTTAATATGTTGAACTAGAAATGTTAAATTATGAACATTTAAAATTATTATAAAAATGGCTAAATTACATCTGTCCAAATGATCATAACAAATTCTTTGGGAATGTAGGGAAAGACATAATATTTCATGGTTTTTAAATACTTTGTCTTTGTGTCCCCTAGGAGCTTCAAAAGAGCATTATGAGGGAGAGAAAAATGAGAGGAGCATGTTTACAAGTATTTCTAAGGTGATAAGAAATAGTTGTTTAAGACAGAGTGCTTAAATACATCGTCTACATTCATCACATGTGTCTGTATGTGGATGTTGTACAGCTTATGTATCATGTAGTCCTGTCTTATTAGAGTGGTAGAAATATTTGTGGCTCAGTGTGACTTTGGCACATAAAGCTGTTCTTTAATAGATAATTTGTGTTATTTACTGAAGAGCAATACTTACACAGTGGCATAGTATTAGTAAACAAGTGTTTGCTTTGTTTTGGTTTATGCTTTGGGCTAAAAAACAGGTGAAGCTGGGATAAGTTTGTTTGTGAAAGCTTGTTGAATACTAACGAGAACAAAAATCATCCCAGTCAAACTGAATAAATTCTGTGGATAGTATGAAGGATTTTCAGTGATCCATATTGTCCTTGGACTTGGCTGTTGCATTGTACTTTAAATGGAATTGATTGTGTGGTTGTAATGAAAGTAACGGATTGATTTCTATACAGAGTTACACAGAGTAAATAGAAAAATGTTCTTGTCTTGACCTGCATTCATAAACTAAAAGTCAGTGGCTTTTGACCTAATCCTTAATAAAAAATGCAAATGTAATATAGGAAATCGGAAGGTTTCTTTAATTCTTAGAAAAGCTACTGTTTGTCAGGTTTTGCTTGTGCACTTTCTTGGATTTTAATTCATTTTGTTTAGCTATTCTAGTAACTGTAATCTATTTTTCTTCAAGGAACTTGTAGTTTTTGCTGTTCACATATTTTTGGAAAATATAGTTGACTGTTTCCTCTCTTATTATTCCTTTTGCCTTAACTGCATGGCATTTCCCTTTATCTAGGTAGAATATTTATGATTTTTAGTAGCTTCTCTGTTGAACAGTGTTAGCATAGCAGTTTTTTGAGTATTTTTAAGTTGCTACTACGTGCAGTATCATAGATTATTTCTAAAAGATAGTGCTTTCTGAACTGAATATGCAGATTAACAGCTTTGTGTTGTAATAAAAGGAGGAAAGCTGCTGATGTAAATAAGGTGCAAAGTTCTTTCTATTTGAATAAATCTAAAAAAATTTTATATTGTTGTAATGATTATCTCAGCAAAAAGCCACAGAGATATTTATGNTTTTTTTTTTTTGAATTTTTGAATGTGTGAGATTGTGGTTCGGGCCCCAGTAAAATGCACAATCCAGCTGGTAAATTCTCTCATTGAGCTGTAAACCAGGGCTACAATAAGCAAGATCAGAGTTGCTGCACTCATCAGCTTCTTGGTGAATTTTGTGACTTTATTTTTGGTGCTTAGAGTTTAATTTCTCGCTGGAGTAGAGCAGCGCATTGTGGCGCCGCACAAACAAGAAGAGCAAAACAATAGAAACCCCAACGCACCGACGGCCACCGCTACTCCATTGTAGCTTCCAAAGGCACTCTATTCTTCCCAGCCCACTTGATATCCTGCAGGTTGTGGCAGTACAATTCACAGGAAAAGCTTAGACATTGAGCTTGCACGCTTCTTGACTCCATTTTAAACCCTTTGTTCACACCAGGGTGGCATTTTTTCACACCACATGTGGCAGCTTTGACTCCTATCCAGCTTGTCTTATAGAATCAAAGTCTGTGATTTCTTACATTCCCAGTGTTGTCTCCTGAGTTGGTGTATCCTTTATTGCTCCCAAAATATAACAAATCTTAATTTCAGTCTTAAGTTTTTAAGGCTTTATAGGCTATGGGATGAAACAACTGTACCTGCACACTTAGATTTGGTTAAAATCAAAGCTGTTTGCAGGGGAGGGGAAAGAGCTCTTTTCCCCTCCCTCTTGTCTTTAAAAAGAATTCTCAACACTGGCAATTAAAAACTATGTGGTGAATTTGGTAAATATTCATTCTGCCTGATGTATCTTTTGCAGGAAAGAATTAAAATAATGTGAATAAAATAGTATATTTTTGAATTTGTAAATTATATGAGTGCTTGTAATTTGTTTCAGTATTAAAACATTATTCATCTTAAGAGATTCTTTTGTTGCACACAGGAGTCATTCTCTTGTGCTCTCTTTTCCCTACTTTTCCAAAGACAACCTTCATCTGCAATTTTGCTGGAAGTTTTGTGATATGTCAATAATAAATTATACTTCAAACTAATTTTGAAGTAAACAAAACAAGTCTACCAATATGAATGCCCCTAAAAGATACTTTTTTTTTGAAAGCTTATTAATAGAAGATATATTGCTTAAATTAATGCCGTTCAGTGTAGCTAAAATGCCACTTGACTCCTGAAACAAATGCTGAACTATATACGTCTTACTAAGAAACTTTGCCATGGATTGCAAGTGCAAAGTGACAAGGCAACAATAACATTTGGATAAAAATTGTCACAAGAATGAATGTAACTTGTACTTAACACTTTTTGATATATTTTTGAAATGATCAATGAAAATTAAATGGTTGTATGATTTGAAAGAACATTCTCAGTTCCATGTGTATTTGCAAATCTGTACATTCATTGTTGCTGGTTCATTCAGCTGAAAATAATAGAATAATTTCTCCTTGGCACATATGCTAGCCTGTACATTGACATGACACCCTAATAAATATTTTGACTTGAGAGCTGTTGTTTGTTGCTGTTTGTCAGGTGGTTAGAATGGTCTTTTGGCTGCCGCTCCCCTCGCGAACTAAAATATTAAAATGTATGCTTTCAATCTAGCAGCTTTCTTACTGCATTTTATACATTTTCTGACTGCTCATTCTATCTCTAAAATATAGTACTGCTGTGTGCTTAATGCATACTGCTTATTCACCGAATCAACCTAATTGCTTATGGTGTTTATGAAATGCATTGGTTTTGTGTTTGCTTATGAGAATGGCATGAAATTGTATTATGTAAGAGAATAGTTCAGGAACAACCTCTAGAAAGACAAAACAGCAAAGTTCTTTTCTGGTTTAGAAAATATAATTAATAATAATTCTATGTGTTTGTTTTTATGCCATTTCCTTGCTGTTTGTTTATGGAATATTAGATGTTAAGTTGTTAAATCATCTTAGCTGATACAGCATGTAGCAGCACTGAATAACAGAAAGTCTGTTCCAATAAATCTTTATTTTGTATTTCAGTCCAAAATCTCAAATATATAAACTAACCCCTAGCAATAATTAATTTTCAATTAGAAACACACTTTTATTAGCTCTGCTCCTAAGCTTTTATTGTGTAATTTAAAAAATCTGAAGTACATGAAAATAAAAATGTACCTCATGGTTGGTTGAGATTTTTTTGTGAGATTTTTCAAAAAAGATGAAAACTCAACACATTTAGAATTAATATCTAAAAATAGTTTTATTTTGCATACTAAATTATACAAAATTTATAGAAATGTTCTTTGAGAAGATCAATAAATACTCTAATAAAATTATATTAAAATGGATTTTAAAAAGTTACCTATTAATTTAAAAAGTAATTAATCTAAATTGAAATTTATATAGACAATGTGACATTAGGACACTGTTTATTTCTTTTTCTGTCAAGCACCTTAGCAGTTTCTGCAGTTTAACTAGCTAAAAAGTCCAGGTAATCTGAATGGAATTTTAGATCATACAAAAAGAGGTATTTTAGGAAAACTGAAACTATAAAAAGATGAAACCTTTCAGAATGCAATACAGCAATTTATGCTAAGCACTTATTTCCCAAAGCACGCTATAAGGAAACAAACATATAAAATACTCATGCAAGCTTACCCATTTACTGTTTAAATATTAAAACAGTGACTCAGAAAAGCAATGTACACACACTTAGCAGAAAGTTATTTTACTATCACAGTTATCTACATCTAAACTTGACATCACACAGCAATTTTTAGAAGACGCAAGTATGAATTTCTTGGAAGAAAGACAAGTTCAGTAAGTGTATCAAAATTAGTTTACCTACTTTCACAGCGCATAATTACTGAAGAAAAGGCATGGTCTTATTTCATTTAAGTGTCATGAAGCAGAAATATAGAATAAACATTTGTCAATATCCATTCCAGAAAATCCCAACTTTTATTTCTCGGCATTTCTTACTTTTCCCCATGTTTCTTCAGACCCTCTTCATGTTAATATTCCTTCTGTTTCCAGAAAAGAGAAAGGGTGGTGGGGGGAACCCCAACAACAAAACCCCACAAACAATCAGCAAAAGCATAATTGGTTTATATTGCCTTTCAGCTTGTGGCCTGTCCTCGTATTATTAAATCAGATCATACATACTCCTCTAAAATTCAGCTTGGAGTAATCCTCTGCTACTTAAGGCTGGATGAAAAGAGTACTCATTGTGAATTATGTTTCATCTGTCACAATAACCTTCTTTATTCTTTAGTGCACCTCCCCTTTGCCTGCGGCAATTAGAGAAAATAGGTATGCCTTGAAGTATGAGATAGTGGTATCTCAAAAATATATATACTGATGTCATATACAGGCAACGCTGGGTTAGCAGCACCCTGAAGAATATATAAGCCCTTTTTGATGCAATCCAAATTTTGTTAGAACAGAAACTGGCTGGCATATTTTACAATGGGTAGGTGCTGATGGCTTTCACTAAATTATTGTTTTTTCTACAAGCAGCGATCAGAGATTTTGCCATTTCATTAAAAGAAGAGTAAAACTTGCTTACCGATATCATTTTCCAAGTTAGCTACCATTCTGTGGGGTTTTTTTTTAATTCGAAGGTGTTAGAGAATCTTTTTCTTCACTCTTCCCTGAAATTCCTGGAGTTCTGTTGAACTCTTTGACTGAACATTTCAGCTACATTTTCTCAGTGGTTTAGCATGATTTTTGAAATTTCTTGCAGTGGTGTGGACATTTAACTGTTTCATCTTTATAACAAAATGCATATTAAAAAAAAAAAAAAGACCATTGACTATCAAAAATGTTTTTTCACTAGTATAGAAGAACAAAACCCTTTGTTATCAGATGCTAATTTTTCAAATTATTTGTCTTTCTGTATCAAGGGGAAAAAAAGCATATAAACTCTTTTAAGGTTCCAATCAGGTTATTTTATCTCTTAGAATATCCATCTTTTTTTTAAAGACTATCTACTTTATCGTATTTAACAAAATAACTAAAAGCAATATTTTTTGGATTTTTTTAACTTTTTGAATTAATCTTGGAAGCTTTCCAAGTTCATGTTTGTTTTTCTCCTCTGTTATTTTTAAAGCCTTATGGCAGCAAACCTCCAGTCAGTTTCTTGTTTTGAAACCCCTCACGATTCTGGGCTGTTCATACCGATTCCAAATCAGCCTCCCTTGCACTTTAAGAGGGCTGATGTTCAACTGGGAATGATTACAAGAGAAAACACCTTAAAAAAAAAAATTAAGTGCTAAATCGAGCAGGTTAAAACAAAGAGAATCTGCTGTGAGGCTGGTCTAACGTTAAGACACTGTTATTAAAGTTCCTAAGAAATTACTATACTACAAAAACCAATAATACTTGTGCATAAAGGAAGAGAGTTTGGCCCACTGCACAGGTTTGGGCACAAAAGTGCTTGCTAAGCTATCTATTTCACACATGCAACGACAGAAGGTTCGATATTCATTCGATCGATGACTGAAAAGGCACAATGGCAAAATCGGACGGACTTCTTTTCAAATACAGATCTCCGATGTCCCCCTACAGTCTGCAGTCGCACGGCTGGTGGTGTGGCACAGACGGAGCAAGGGTTACATCAAGGCTGTTCTCTGGACCGTGCAAACAGTCTAGACCAATGACCTGCAGCATCGTGCCCTTTGAAGAAGAGGCAAGTTCAGTCACGACGAAGAAAAATCAAGGCGTACCCCTTTTAACAATAGGGAGCAGCTCGTGGCTGCAAAGAGGTAAGCAGGGGTAAGCAAAAAAGGCATCTGCTTCCATGGTTACAGGCCAAGCATGGGAACCTTGCTTTTGAAGAGGGATGGTTCTCAGGCTCCCTCACAGGCTATGTCATGCATTATAAGCGAAGGCAGGTTGAGCTGAAATCCGCAGAGTTATTTCAGAGTAAAATGATACGCGAGCACATGGCTGTTAGCAAAAAAAAAGTCACATGACTGTTTAGAAGCAGCCTTGCACTGTTTCTGAATCGAGCCTTTCGTTCGGGGCAGTTTCTTCTTCTTTTCTTTTTTTATTGTCTTTTTTTTTTTTTTCTTCCCCTCCGCTTTTGCAGCAAACTAGGAAAATTGGGAGAAGGTTTATACAAAACAAACGTTTGTTTGATAAACAAGATTCTGGCTATTTGCCTTCTCTAAACTGAAAAAAGGTCAAGGGTCAATGTTTTTTCATGACAGGGCCACAAATCCTTTTGTTAGTGTAGCTTTAGCCATTTAAAATGCCATTTAAAATAAGATTTTGCTTTTTTCCCCTAATGCATATTATTATAAGTTTGACAGAGTATGAAAGTAATGAATTTCTGTCTCTCTGCAATAACTCTTTTGTTCCAGTATTTTGCCAGTTCTTTTTCTTCATTTTTGGGCTCTACAATGCTAATTTTTGAGCTATACACTTCTAGAAAAGACAACTAAAAATGCACACAAAATCAACACATAATAGTCCTGCTGCCTTCAGGGACGAAAAAAAGAGAATTATCTGCAGACATAGGTAGTAAAAATGTGATCAGTGACTATAAGCCTGTGGTGTAACCATTAACCTTTGAGGATCATTATGTCTGTACTTTGTTTCTTTTTGCTTTGTTATTCCTTCAGCTGGGACGTGTTACATTTCCTCCTGAAAAATTAAAATGTGCAGTGTATTTGTGTTGGCATAGGTGTGCTTGTTTTTTTAATTGTGTTTCTTACATCTGTTTTGTGACATTTTAACTGTTTGTGGTTGGTTGCAAATTTTGATGGCTTCCTATTTTATTAGAATTTTGCTGTTAAAGAGTTTGCTTTAGTAGCTTCTGTTACATACTTACTATATGATGGTCTGTATTGTTACAAGCTACAGCATTTGTCTTCTTATTATCAGTACAAGATTAATTTTATTCCCACTATTCTTGTTAAAATTAGGGAGGGGGGTTGGGGGGCAGTGGGAGGGAAATGTCTGGCGAACTGTGGAACAGATTTAAAAGTTCCAGAAACACTAATAATAACTCACATAATTTCCATCAGTATTTTTTCCTGCTCTTTAATAACTGCAGAGACCTGTGGTACCTGGTAGAATTTGTATTGCTGTCCTATAAATGTAATTAATAATTATGAGTGTATCAAGGGCAATATTTTCTCAGTGTGTATTCTGAACTTTCGTTGATCTTTAGGACAGTTTAACTGAGGACTGAGGATTGAGTATATGAAATTAAAGAATGTGTGTGAACTAACTGTATGTTGCCCTCAAATAACAACGGACTTTTTTGAAAAAAAGTTTTGGGCCTACCCTGCACTTCTGTGGGCCAAAAGTATCCAAGAAAAAACCCCTAGAATTGCATATGAAAATATAAACATACATAGGAAAATATAAATATGCAGTATAAGCAATTAAATAGTAACAATAAAAATTAGGAAGCCCATTCTCTTAAAATGTTCATAATCTGGATTTATTGTATTAAGTCTGGATAATTTTTGCCCTGCATATTAATTCAGTTTTCAGTAGGACTTTGACATGATTGCAAACTGTACCTTTTCTCCAGAATGTCCCGTTAGTTTAAGACAAGAATCTGTTTGCTGGTCTCTTGTGTAGGCTGTTAGATGTAATAGGACATTTTGATATTTCATCTGAACTGCAGATGAATATTAATAATGGTAAATATTTTCATATACTCACTGCACTTTACAAATTCATACACTGTGTAGAAATGTTGTACCTTCAGCTTTATTTAGGCTCTGTGAAGTTCTTTGGATTTTTATAACCTATAATGATAAATTAAAAGATTAAATAATCTGTCATATGTACAGAATAAACAGTGGAAAAGATAGTGTTGTATTTAATATTCGAACACTACTTGAAATTATTCTCATTCAACTTTTTTTTTTTTTATATAAAGAAAGAGATTTGCTACTGGAAGGAAGATTTTTTTAAAGGGGAAGGCTTCCAGGCTTCCCTTTTGTCCATTTTAATGTAATTGATAAGAAAATAATTTCTAGATTGACAGAACCCTGCACAGTTTACCAGGGGGAGGATCTGATCTTAATTATATTCATGATCATTTCTTGAAATAATTAGTCTTCTCCTGTAAGGAGCTGAGGATAGAGCATTGCAGTGAAAGATGTGCAAGACTTGGTGTTGAAGGGAAAAGTTGCATCTCCGTGAGCAATGAAAGCATGATTGTGAAACCATGAAGTTTTATTTCCATTGGCATTGTTGTAGGGTGGTTTTTTACCACGTGCTGATGTCTTGCCCCAAAGCACACATGATCCTGTCTGTCTTTTGTTGTCAACACTGATGTTCTGGAAAACCTTAGGTCTGTTGCTTGAGCAATGGGCCAACTTTGCACCTGGTTCACTCAAGCTAAAGTTCAGGCTGCCAGTTTGAGGCCTTTTATTCCATCTCAGCCAGTGGTGACTAAGAGCCAGAGATTTCTCTTTACTTTTCTCTTTTGGCCCATTCATTTAAATGAAGGAGTAAATCATCTAAACATCTTATTCCCCTTCTTAAATACCTTGAAGTTCCATAAGAAGCACCACTGTTTTCTAACCTCCATTGTGATATAGAAGCCAATTCACCTTCTCTGAATCAAGGTAGAAAACAGGGAGAAGAAGGGATTTGTTGGTTGGTTTTTTATTTTTTAATACTGAAAATGCTTCCTGGATGTTGGTAAGTTCTGTGGTTTGCATAGAAAGGATTGTCAGGCACAATTCCTTTCATAAACAGTGCAATTCAGGCCTCTGTTACTTTCAGAACAATTTTTATTTTTTTCACCAGAGAGGTAGACAAAGATTTTTCATGGTTTGCTCTAGGCAAGGTTTGCTGTATCACCAGTTTATTTACAGGAGTTTTACACAGAATTGCTCACTTGAATATAAAAAAAAGTGTTAGCTCTGTCATAGTATGCCAAACCAGGACAAAGAGACCATGATCTTCTTGCTCAGTGGAGATGAGAGTTCTGATGTTTGGGACCATCTTTAAGCAATTTGCACTCTGGTTTTAAGCAATTTTGACACTGTACTTATTTATGGTATGCAACAAGGTTGTAAATCATCATTTCATGGACAGTAGTTTATCATGTTGCACATACCTAATAATCTACTGGATAAAATAAAGGCAGCAAACACTAGATTAAACCCCAGGTTTTAGTCTGGTGATACAAGATGAATTACAGTTGACTGAAATTTAAGGAAAAGGCACCTTTTTACCCAATGTTTCTAAAGGTGCTGCCAGGTTAATCCCCACCAAAAACCCTTTGATTTTACTCTCCAAATAATCCTTTTCTACATTTCCTTAATGACACAGAATATTCAAACCAGACTGTGGACTTGCTAAGAGCAAGGACTTGGAGAAGCCCATGGAGCAAAGAAACATCAACGCTTAAAACAGTCTTATTTGAATTTTGGTAGCATGTGAAAGCCTCTGGACATTCCTCCTCAAAACCAAGAACCCTGATATTTCAGTGAAGTCAGCAAAAATTATTTGCTTTTGGTCCTGCACATGGATTTGCTTTGTTATGAGCTTGGGAATGACTGACTTCATCAGCTTTGATTTAAGATACAAAACAAATTAAGTGTCTCTGGCTTGCGAGTATTCTTCTTGGTCTACAATCCCCACCACAAAAAAACCTTAGAAAGTCTGATTAAGTTGTTGCCCCTTATTCAAGTCTCCTTCCAAATGAATTGAATATAAATAACAGATGGAAGATGAACTCTCAAATGACCAGAAAGTCACATTTTCTCAGTGTCATAGTTCTGTGATGTTTTGAAATGGAAGTTGGTCTGATTGCAGGAGAATCTCAAGTGTATGAGGTTCTTTCCAGGGCTGGCATTTTCTGAGCCTCTGTTACTGATAAGTAAAAACCCCTTTAATGCTTATATCCTGTTCATAGGAAAGGAAACTTTAGCATTACTGAAATAATGTTAGTCTGAAATAACCTGATATCTCTGGTAGCTTTTTAACAGAGACACGCTGAACAACAGCAATAATAGCTTTGTTCATGTGTAGACCCTGGCTAAGTTAAAATCGCAATCACAAGAGATATGATCTAAGGACAAAAATATTTTCTTGTCCTTTTTGCAAAGAGATGGTCATGCCAAACAGCTATAGATTCATAGAATAGTTTTGGTTGGAGGGGACATGAAACATCTCAGAATTACAGAATATTCTGAGTTGGAAGTGACCCACAAGGATCACCAAGTCCACCCCTAAAGCAAATGGTCTATACAGGGATAATATTCATGGCCTTGGCATTATTACCACCATTCTCTGACCAGCTGAGCTCATCTCAGGGTCAAGATGAGCTTGTTCCAATCCTCCTGCCATGAGCAGGGACACCTTCCACTAGATCAGGTTTCTCAATGACCCATCCGACCTGGACTTGGACATTGTCAGGGATGGAGCATCCGCAGCTTCTCTGGGCAACAGGTCTCACCACCCTCATAGTGAAGGATTTCTTCCCAGCATCTAACCTATAGGTATTCTCTTTTAGCTTAAATGAACTCTCCCCTGTCCTATCCTTACAAGCCCTTGTAAAAAGTCGCTTCCAGCTTTCTAAACCTCCTCAAGTATTGAAGGGCCCTAGTAAAATTTCCCCCAAGCCTTCTCTCCTCCAGACCTGACAATTCCAACTCTCTCATCTTCATAGGAGAGTTGCTCCAGCCCTCTCATCATCATCATGGACTTCTCTGGGCTCTTCCCAACAAATTCACATCTGTGTTGTTCTGAGAGCCCCAGAGCTGGACACAAAACTCCAAATGGGGTCTCATGAGAGTGGAGTACAGGGCAAGAGTCACCTGCTGGCCATGCTGCTTTTGATGCAGCCCAGATTATTATTTGCTTTCTGATCTGCTGGAAGATGCATTATCCTGAAGTAGAAAACAATAGAAAACAAGTAGAAAACAATGGAGAACAAGTAGAAAACATGGTTACTTTTGCCTTTCAAATATTTTCAGCAGACCATCACAATGATTCTTACTTAAAACATGCCTTTTTCTCAGCATTTTTTTTTTTTTTTCCATATTTGATTTTTTCCCTTCCCTAACTAAATAGTTAATCATGACAGAGGGAGTTTTCAGGAATAAAAATTTTCTATTTTATATACAGATAGGCCTGTGGTAGAATTATTACATCCTGTTTCAGAATCAGGGGTAGAAATTTGCCTTTTATTTGTATCTATTGAAGAGCTCTGGAAGTTATGCATTACTGAGAAGAAATTTATTTGTAAATAAATTCATTTGTAAAGAAATCTTGTAATAGATGTACACTTGTGAATAGGGTACTTTGCAAACTATAGCAAGCATCCAAATATTGTGCTTAGCACTATGTGAAAGAATACACAGGAGACTGCAAAACAAGACCAGTCATTTCAAAAAAGAGAAACTTTGAAAAGATCAGAGTATATGCTTAATGGCACTTTTAAGAACATGTTTATGAGAGTTCTGGCCTAAAAAAATTAGAATTCTCATAAAGAATTAAAAATCTGAGGACTTTTGGTTTATGGGGGTGTAGTGGCATGATGGTTGATAGTCTGACATTAAAAAAGTATCAGAAATCACATTCTGGAAAATTCTGTCATATTTCTGTAAAATGACATCCCTTTGAACCTGCTGTGACTGGCATTTTGGGTCTGAATGGTAATCCGTTTCTCTTGTAGTCCCCTGTCATCCATCATTTTTGGATGTGTGATGTTAGAGGGGACATCCTACGTGTACCCTTCAGTATTTGTTTATGGACATCCATGAATTGGTCCATGCGCCTGAACTGTCTGGAATTTAATAATTTTGGTATTGTGGTTCAAGGAGTGAAGTTGTTCAGTGTTTTGCCCTTCTGAGAGTTATTCTGATATTTGGTTTCTGAGCACCTAGCAGGATAACAAGTGTTCACAATAACTTCTGCTTTGGTGATTAACTCTGCTTTGAGTTGTTTGTGCTTGTGTTCAGCAATCTTCCAAAAATTCTAGAATTTTACTGACAGTGATTTTAATGAAAATTTCCTCAGTTACCCCCTCTGATAAAGAGTTTTGTCTTAGCACTTTTGTCACATGAATAATTGTCCAAATGCTCGTAGATAAGCAGGGTTTTTGAGATGTGAAGAAAACCTTCATGACTTTGTATTGGCCAAATCAAACTCCTGAGATATTCAGTCCAGCCTGTTACTTGCTGCAAAACCTATTTAACTGTAAAACCTATTTATCAGTACTAGCACTTCCTTCACAAAGCAAAGAAAAAGTGCTATAGTGGTTACCTTTTTTTTCTCTTTTATATTTAGAGGATTTCAGGTAAATTCTTAAGATTCAATAGTAGTCAATTTTTAAATATGAATCCACTGTGAGATCATATAGCACAGTAACTACCTTGATTTGTCTCTGGAGGTGAGGGAAAGTATCAAATTCCTTCTGATTTCAATATGTTCTTTCTGCAAAAACATTCTTTCATTATTCCATTGGAGAAGATAATGGAAATAGATAATTGTGCCTGTTTTTTTGTTGGTTTTTAAAATTTCATTTTATTTTAAAGTTTATCATTTATTATTAAAATATTTTAAGCTTTTTGCTTAGCAGATGTAATAATGAGGTTGGATAGAAATGGCAAAAAGCATCCTGCCAACTACTCCAAGTCTACATCCTTTTTTTTTTATGATTGATCAAAATTCAGCATATTTTAAAATACCTGCTCCTCTTTGTCATGTGTTAGTCTAGAATATCAATTTCCAAACTGTAATTCTGTCAAATTGTTACATAAGCACTTGATTTCTGAGGGGAAATTTTGCTACCTCTAATTACTGTGGGTTTTTAAATTGTACTAGAAGAAACATTTTCAATATGTGATTCAAAAGTACCAGCAATGAATAATCCAGAGAAAACTTCAGAACTGAGAGACTGTGGGAAATAGAAAAAGGATGAAGTCTGAAACTTACTTATGTACATGGTTATGGTTGCTTCTGCTATTATCTGCTATCTCAAGATTTTTTAAAGGAAATGAAGGAGCTGACTATATTAATAAACCTCAAAATAAGCACTTCTTGATTCAGTCTAGCTCTCTCCAGCTGAGGTATTTGTTTAGGCATGGTCAGTGAAGAGTATTTCTAGGGCACAACAGATTTCATCCAGTCAGAATCTCTAAAAATAGATCAGATGAATCACGCTGTGAAGTGTCTCTGTTTCTAAAGGACCTGCAGTGACTAACTCAGAGATGCTTCTCAAAACTAGGTAAGGGGCATTTCATCCAAAATAACTGCAGTCCCAGTGATCTGATATGTCCATAAGCCATGTTTATGCCATTTAAAATAGAATCAACTTGGACCTTTCAGGTAATGAAATGAAATTATTAATGCTTCCGTGTGAGGCACTGCAGCAACCTCCCCAGGAATGCTGCCAAGCATTTGGAGTGCCCAGGTGTAGGGAGCATGAACTTAGGTGTAGCAAACAGAGAAAGAAATGGGACTAAAACAAATAGTATGAAGGCAAAGGTTATTGTGAAGATACTAAAAGCTTTATTTCTCCTCATTAAAATAAAGGCCAAGAGAAAAGGTACACAGTGGGAACAGGACAATTGTGAGTGAAGGAGAGCAACCTGATCTGAAGAACAATGTTGGGACAGAAATAATTGGCAGAAAATCAGACTGGAAGTTAGAAGATTTCTAGCCATCAAAGCAGTAGTGTTCTGGAGGAGACTCTCAGTAAAGTGGCCAGGACTTGTTTTTCCATACACGTCTAACACTGTTTGCAAAGTGGAAAATGATACACTTTATGAAAGGGAATGTGAAACACCGTTGCCTCTGATAGCAGGAGCTTGGACTGGATATGCCACCACTTTGATCCTAGAAGGGGATGTGTATGCATGACTGCACTTATTGAAGTGACAGTAATTATGCTGTAGATATGCCTATACTATCAATGTGAATATGTGGTGGTGCTTCTTTAAACTTGTAATTAATACTAATTGAGCTCTCAGAGACTGAAGGGTTCCTCGTTTAAAAATCCTGTGCTTTCTCTGAGTGTAACAACGGTTTGCTAACTTACCCCACTTCTTGAAAAACTCCATGTTAATGAAAAGAAGGCAGTAAATATGATCTGTTGATTACAAACAGCTCAGAGGATTTCTTACTGGGCAAGCTAAATATCTTTTGCCAGCATAATGGCTACATGTGTTTTTCCCTTAGTATTGTATTTATTTTACTAGACATGTGACTGTCGATTAATACTTTCCCTATATATTCTGCTAAACACAACCTTTGTTTGCTGTAAAGATGTTAGTATGAATGAGAAAAAATATAGATTTTGTGCATGAATTCATTCTATATGTTTTCTAACAATCCACAAAGAGGAAAAAGCATTTCAAGGTGCTAAAATTCAGTCTAGGAAATTGGAGTTGGTAAAATCCTGGATTTATTTGCATGCAGAGCTCAGCATACAAATAAATGTGCATGCAGCAGGAGAATGCCCCCAGTTTGAGATGTGCTGAAAGGTTGTGGGGCCTGCAAGACAGAAGATGTTGTAACATGTTACTTTGTTGTTTCTGCTACTGTATATGACAATTCCCTTAAATTTGTTAAAATTGATCAAGCCTTGTAAAAAAAACCAAAACCAA
>VZTR01013739.1:358921-374659 GCA_013400775.1 Chaetops frenatus | reverse complement strand
CCCCCCCCCCCCCGCTTCCTCTTTTTTGTTTTTATATTGTGTAGTTATGGGACATAACACTATGCCTTTCTTTGAAACAGGTTTACTTTTGAAATACCAGGTGAAAACCAGATTATTGCACCAGTCCTGTATCCCTGTTCTGATGTGCTGTGTCTATTCCAGGTGTACAGCTGCCATTCCATCTCCCAGCAGGACCGTGCTTGCTGCTCCACAAGCTGCAGGTAAGCCCTGGGAGCACTCCCCAAGGTTTGTGTCCCAGTCACCATGAGCAGCCCCTGGCACAGGAAGCTGAGGGCAGTGCAGCTGCTCTCCATCCCAGGGCAGCTCTCCCAGGACAGTGAGGGGACGCTCCCTCTGCATTTTAAATGGCTCCCGAGGAGCTCAGACCTGGTGCTTCTCCTCAATTTGCAGGGCTGGGTTTAAAATCAAAATGGGTTATTGGACCATGTAGTTTAACCTCTCGAGCTTTTACATTTTGTGCTCTTATGCCTTTGCATTTTTTCTTTGAAGTGGGAAATTATTTCTATTTAATCCACTATTTATCTCCATAGCAAGAGTGATTATTTCATGAAACAAAGTATCAAAATTTGTGCCTTTTACCCAATTCAAATTTGACCAGCTTCAGCTTTGAGCTGAATTCAAATTCAATTGAATTTGAATTGAAATTCAAATTTAAGTTCAATTGTTTTCTCCTGGCTCTTATAGGTAGTATTTGTTTTCCTATAAGGACTGCTACATATTTGTTCAAGCCAGCTAAAATAGATCTGAGATCTCTTAAAACTTTCACTGTAACACTTGTTCTCCAAAATTCAGTATTTGTGTCTCTTCCTTCACCTCTATTTTTTCCACATCCTTTTCAAAATACACAGAATTCTCTAAAGGTAACTTGGATAATTACTGATCCTTCAGTTAGAGGAAAAAGCAGTTTTCTGTCACTTCTACATCACTGTCCCTTTGAACATCACAGGGTTGTGCTAAACTTTCTATGCTGGGACTTTATGTCAAATGGGAAATGCCTGTGTTTACTCTGTCCCCTTCAACAATGACTCATTCAGTTTCTCCTTCCAAGCCAAGGATGGATTTTGAGTTCATGTTTATTCACAGAAGTTTGCATTCTCCACTTCAAATCATTTTGGTTAGGTTCATCCTAAAGACTACTTGATACCTTTGCTTTTCCTCTTTCTTCAGGAAGAGGAAATGACATAAGAATGACTTATTTTTTATGGTGGATTCTGCTTATCCTTCCAGCTGATGTGAATATGTAATTTAGGAAGGATAGCAAACCATAATGAAAATTTTATGAACAGGTCTTTTGAACTAAAATATATCTTGAGAACATCTTCAGTTCAAATGTCACTGATTTGGAATACTGCTCATCCAGTACACATCCATGTAAATGGGATTTGCATTTTGGTATTAAAAGTGCAATACTCAGGATTATTACCCACGAGTGTGAAAGACAAGTATTACTGGCATCTTAGTATTTAATTAGTAGAATGTATTCATAACCCTCTTTGCTTTATTTTTGTGGTCTTTTCTTTCTGTTACTGCGCTTACTAGTTTTGTGTATCTAGAGAAAATTTTGCTTTACTTTCTGCTGAAAAAAACCCCCAAAACATGGGAAGGAAAAAAAAGGATCTGAATCCCTTCTTGTAGGATGGTGGAAGCCAGCTGTCCAAACAGAGTGCTTATTTGGGCATAAATTTATTTGGAAGATGAGTGTGTTTTATTAATAAGAATGTACACTTTAGATATTATCTTTGCAGTCAGAATAGAGCTGAATATAAACCCAGTTAATCACCCTGAATACTAATATTAGTAGAATGGGAGGGAAGTTCTCTTTTTATAAAATGGGACATTTTCTTCTGGAAAAGTAGAAATTAAAGAAAT
This sequence comes from Chaetops frenatus, assembly GCA_013400775.1. Lineage (NCBI taxonomy): Eukaryota > Metazoa > Chordata > Aves > Passeriformes > Picathartidae > Chaetops > Chaetops frenatus. The sequence continues at coordinate 372,769 of VZTR01013739.1, read as the reverse complement.
AAAAAGGGAACAATGATCTTTTGGTTAGAATCAATCGATGAGCTGCTCCTAGAGGTGGATATCCTACAGACTAGTCCCCATCCACCAGATTACATTATTTTTTATGGTGCCTGGACTATGTTGGCAAAAAATTTCATGCTTTTGCCAGGAGAAGAAATTTTCAACTCCCTTATTAAAGGCAATTCAGCTGATGTGTAACATAGTATGTACTATATTTTTGGTGTAGATGTTATCCTAGGCTTTTATAAATCAAGATCTGCTCACTGAATACTTTTGTGAAAAAATTATGCAAAAGGTATTTATCATTTCCCCTCCTCTTCTTTGGAGTCCTTTAGTCTTTCAATCTATAGCATATATTGTAAAATTTTGTTTATTATGCAATTGACCAGATACTTCTGTTTGGGAATTATTCTTGGAACAAGAAAATGATTGGAAATAATACCTGAGCTTCTCCAATTTGACAAAATTACAGCATACTGAAAAAAAAAATATGGAAAAATATGTGTTTAAAAAAAAAAACAAACTTGTAGGATATGCTGATCAAAGTTGAGCTTAGCAATTAAGCTAAGAAACTTTACCATTAAATAGGATGAAACCGGAATAACTCTACTGTACATGTTCAAAAATTCAGCATTCCTTCTTAAGGAAAATCCCAAATATAAAGTATGCCATTGTTTGCCGTGCCTGTGGTGACCAGTCCGGGTTATATTAAGTTGAAATTACTGCCATCTGGTGGGGAAAAGGGTGTCAGATCCCAACAGTTGGAAGCAATTCTGTCCGGATTACACCCTCTGCACCTGTGTGAATGATGTGTGTCTGTGTTTGTATAGAGATGGATATAGATACATCTACGTATAATATTAGCATTTGGTTGCTGATTTTGAAAGAAATGTCAAATATTCAGTGCTGCAGATGACTTGCTGAATCGGAAATTAGTCAAGGGTCAAGAAATGTAGGAAAGAAAACAGGGAAAACTTCATAGGTAGAAAAGATACATGTGCAGTATGTGTGGTGTGGTCCTGCCAGCGTGCCCACACTCCTGGAATAGATTAACACTGATAATCACATACAAGACTTGTTGCCAGAATATTTCTTCACAGATGGAGATTTTACACTTTGTGCAGCATTTCATGTGGCACTTCCTATCATCATTTCATAGAGTTACAGAATGGTCTGGGTTGGAAGGGAACATAAAGATCATTTAGTTCCAACTCCTGCCATGGGCAGGGACACCTCCCACTAGACCAGGTGGCTCAGAGATCCATCCAGCCTGGCCTTGAGCATTTCCAGGGATGGGGCATCCACAGCTTCTCTGGGCAACCTGTGCCAGGGCCTCACCACCTTCACAGAAAAGAATTTTTTCCTAATCTCTGATCTAGAGCTACTCTCTGTCAGTTTTAAGACATTCCCCCTTGTTCTGTCACTACATGTTTTTTTGTCTCTCCATCTTTCTTGTAGACTTCCTTCAAGAACTGGGAGGCTGCAATCACATCATCCCAAAGCTTTTTCTTTTCCAGGCTGAAAAATCTCAGTTCTCTTAGCCTTTCCTCACAGGAGACATGCTCCATCCCTCTGATCACCCTGGTGGCCACCACTGGACTCTGTCTTAGAGATGACCACCAATTATTCCTGCAAAAGCATCTGTGCTAATTCTGCCTCCATTCTTTGCTTAAACTTTCTCTTTGGTGCAGCAAGTTTGGTCCTTCTTGAGTCTTGACATATACCTATGTTGACTATTGCCTGTTTCTTGAGGGATCAGCTCAATAGGAATTAAATTGTAAGAGTAGAACATCAGGGGATGCATATTAAATTAATTAGGTTTTCTCGAGCTAAAACTCTTACATAGGATGATAAGTGAAGTTGTAATAGAAGTGAGATACAGTTGTGGAAGGCAGTGTCAGATGTCTATCTGCAGTAATAACTTGCTAAGTAACCATATAGGAATAATAACTAGTGTCCATAATTTGTTCTTATTTTATCATTATGGTGTCTTGAAGGCTCCTAACAAGATTAGACCTGCTTTACGTAAAAATGTTAAATAGGGTTTGTCCTTGTTGTATACTGTGTTTTCTCCTGGTGGAGAACAGTAAAAGTGGTCCTTTGTTCTTAACATGCAGAATAAATTGCCATTTTCTCTATTAGGTTTGTATCAAAAGTGTGTTTTTAACTGGCATATTCAAAGAGTGAAGGAAAAGTCAGGGTGATCCAAGAGTCCAATGGGGTGCATAGTGGTGCAGTCAAATGCCAGGGGCAGAGTGACATTATGTTCTTCTTTAAAGGGATAACTAAATATTGCCACTTTGTTCTTCTCATCTCTCATAATTCTTGTATATTTTCTTTAAAATTATTTTTCACTTGATTGATCTTTGCTGTCTATTGTTGTTTTTTGTTTCTTTTTGTCTTTCTCCTTCTTCTGCACTCTCTAGGAGCCAGAATTCTGTCCAGATAGCATCTGTCAAAAGGAAAAACATTGACCTTGTAATACTGTCATTCTGCTTTTAAGACTACATTGCACATGCAGGTGTTTGATTTCTTCATAGGTTTTAGAGGAAGTACTTTTTCATGACTTTGCAATGTAATTGCCTAATGGTTTTTCAAGGAGACACACACTTTTCACGTAGCAAGGCTCTTACTGGGAAGGTCTAACAGTAAGATGCTGAGTGGTTACATGAACAAATATTAAGTAAATGCTTGGAATTCAAGCCCACAGCTTGAACCATCCAGTGCAAAGAACTCTGTCTGATAAAGTCTAGTTTGCACAAGACAGAAAAGTGAACAGCTTTCAGAAGGAAAATGATCCCTGGTTTTCTCTTCCAGCCTTCAACTCAACATAAAATTTACTTTGATCTGTATGAAATGAGCTCTTGATTGCAAAACTGGCTGATTTTTATTTTCACTGCTGCTGACAGTAAAATGACCATCAGCAAAGACTTCTTTGAAATCCTGGTGACACTGAGATGCAAGATTTCTGGAGTATGTTGTTCTTTTTGTTTACTGGTGTATTTTTTTTTTTTCATTTTCCTCTCTCTTTCCCCTTCCCTCTCCCTCCCCTCCCCCCCCCACCCCCAGGATAGCTTCACATATTTATTTGTAATCACCAGTTATTAATAAGCAATTTGATAGCTAGATAGTAACTGTGCTCTGTTCATAGGATAGCTAAACTGTGAGAGAAGGTTTTGTAGGAAAAGATGAAGTAATGAGAGACAAATCTAGGAGGATGTCTCTTCTGAACCAAAAACTACCATCTTCTAGAGAGTGTTAGGGTGGGATAGAGTTTAAAGTTATATGATATGAGTTATAAAGTCAGTGTGGAATGAATTGAAGTATCTCAAATTTCACTCCTTTAAATAAAAACTTACTATAGAAATATCCTTACTCAATGAGAAGTTGATTCAGAAATGAGTGAGTCCATCTCTTTGAGTCCATTATGGAGGAAATCAGAACAGAGCACCACAGTGATCACAGCTACATTTGAAAATATATGAAGTGGATGCGTCTTTACAGGGAACACTCTGACTGATAGATGTGATATTTGTATTTGATAATTGCATCTCCATTCTTGGAAGTATTTAAGACATGCCCAGATAAGCTGCTGCAAAACCTGCTCTCAGACCTGCTTCAGATGAAGATCTTCATTATTGACATGGATGAAAGGATTGAGTGCACCCTCAGCAAGGTTTGCAGATGACACCAGGCTGAGGAGTGTGGGTGGCACACCTGAAGGATGAGATGCCCCCAGAGGGACCTGGACAAACTCAAGTAGTGACCTGTAGGGAGTTCATGAAGTCCAAGGTGCTGCACCTGGGTCAGGGCAGCCCCTGGTACCAANGGAAAGGCTGAGAGAATTGGCATTGTTCAGCCTGGAACAGAGCAGGCTCTGGGGTGACCTAATTGCAGCCTTCCAGTACCTGAAGGGAGCCCACAGAAAGGATAGAGAGAGACTATTTACAAGGGTCTGGAGTGACAGGACAAGGGGGAATGCATTCAAACTGACAGAGAGTAGGTTTAAATGAGATCAGGAAGAAATTCTTTCCTGTGAGTGAATTGAGGCCCTGGCACAGGTTTCCCAGAGATGTTGTGGGTGCTCCACCATTGGAAGTGCTCAAGGATGAGGCTCTGAGCAACCTGCTCTAGTGGAAGGTGTCCCTGCCCATGACAAAGGTGTTGGAATTAGATGATTTTTCAGGTCCTTTCCAACCCCGGACGTTCAATGCTGTGACTCCAATATCCCTACCAAGTTAATTTATTCTGTGATTCCATGATATGAAAGCTAGTCTTCTAAAGACAAGATTTTTGCAAAGAATAACGATTTCAGTATGAGATCATACTTCTTGTCTTGAAGGTGATGAGCAGCTGAGACCACTTTTAAAAAATTACCTTAAACTTCAGGTAGAAAATCACAGTAATGAACACAGTTTATGCACACTGGAACTTTTTAGATCCTTTATAAAGCTTGTCTCCTCAGCCTTTCTAAGGACTGTTTGGGGTGGTGGGAGCCACTTCCTATGGAAACTGGTGTGCAAGGCACAGTTCTTTTACAGAGCTTTGTCTCTGACAGAAACACAGGACGTATATGCATTTACTAAAATAAAAAAAAAAGAGAAGAAACCTTACCAAAACATGGTATTTTATACTTAGCTTCTCCCCAGGGAAAGAGGAAATGAACAAACTATGATAGACACTACTTCTAGTTCATAGTAGACTACTGAGGGTACTTTGATAACCTGGTGCTAAAGGCAGTAAAAAGACTATATTTAGACATGTATCTAATAGATCACTAAATATTTTTTATGGTTCTTTTTTGTTTTTTAAAGCAAATGAATTTAAATATATTAGAGTTTTCAGGCTACCAGTGCTTTACTTGAAAATTCTGTGTGCTAGCAATCTGAAGATCAATAAAATGCAAACAATAGTTTCTGAAATCCTTATATCATCATCTCTAGTTTAGAGGGAACACCCTCTCTCTGGGGTGGAAAAGTAATTTAGTCTAGGACACAGCAATTTTGACTGCTCTTGTACAAATATCTCAAGTAAACAAACTTTTCTGTATTTCATGCTGTTCTTATTCCTGTAATATTTGGGGAACTTCAACTCTTAAGTTGTTCAAGTTAGTTGAATTCAAGAAGCACTTTAAATTGACATCTTGTTTTCTACAGATGGGGTTAGGTTAAGTTCTAGGGAAAATCAGTTTCAATAACGTGTCACCATGATTATATTCCTTTCTCTAGTGTGTTGTCCCTCCATTTAGAAAGGGGTGCACAACACATCTGACTTTAATTTTACCTGATTTTTAGTCTTGCATCTTAATCTAGAATGATCTCTGTCCTTCAAATTAGTATTTTATTTATGTACTGCTTTAAAATTGCTGATAGAAGATGTAGGACTGACCTCTTTTATGAGTTTTTTATTTTCCATGTCTTGCCCTGCACTCAGAATCACAGAACATTCCATGTTAGAAGGGATCCACAAGGATCACTAAATCTGACTCTTAAGTGTGTGGCCCATCCCTTTCCTTATTTCCAGCGTACTTAAGAGAGGTATTTTTAGTATCCTGTGCAGCATCTGAGAACTCTCACGACTCCAGCAAAAGAAAATAGGGGGAATGTGTTTTGAATGCAGAGAAATAGGTACTCTAAAAAACATCAGCTCATGGGAGGTTTGTTTCAGGTGCCCAAAAGAAAGTAACCTTGTTAATTTTCTGCCAGCTGAAGTGAAGTGCTGTGGTGCTTTCTCACACCATGGTCATGTGTAGGGATGTGCTGTGTTATTCTGTCTGAAGTGAAGAAGGTCTGTGGAGTGCTCGGGTAGGACAGCATTGCAAAAAAAAATTTTTTTCAGAAATTAATCATTGCATGTGAAGATTCAAGTAATTTGAAAAATATCTTCAGTAAAGGAGCAATAAGACCAAAAAGATGTGCTGAAATGGTATTTAGACAATGAAAATTTCTGTTTAGATTGTAAATTGTGTATTGTCCTGGAAAGGTTGTTTTGCAATATGAATATAAACCAAGACTTACCATTCAGAATTTCTTTACTGTTTGTTCTTGTTTTTTATTTTTTAATGTGTTTTCATAGTAAAATATATGTATGTATTATATATGAAATATGTATCTTTGTGTTTATATATCATATAGCAAAACCTCATATTTTGAAGCTACTTTGAGGTTACAAAGTTGAACAGCAGGAAATAACCTATAAATAGACACAACTGAAAATTAACATGTATTATAATTTAATTTTTTTAATATATTGAATGCTTCAATGAATAATTTTTCTTCTCATTAATATTATAATGGCACTAGGAGTTGGATATAGATTCTAAATTTTCTCTGTACATGATTACTGTTCCAAGATCTTTTGGAATCTGTAGTGTTCATCAGCTTTACTATAGGCTTCATTTTGAGAATCTTCTTAGAGATCATTGTTGAATATGATATCAAATGAAAATTTGGAAGAAAACAAGTTTTTTGAGGTTTTTTCAGAGCTTCCAGGAAGGTTATGTTCCTTACTGGGAAGTTTAGTGTTTTGGTATCTGATTAGTCTTTAAAATTTTGTGATTTAATTCATCTCAGCATAGTTATAGTGTAATGGATGTCAGTAGAATAATTTTTAAGGGATGATTTCAAGCTCAACATGTTTATGCATACATAGGCTCTAGCATCAGCACACTATGAAACCTCTACAAATAAATGCCTCATCATTTTTTATTGTTTTTTTTCTTTATTCACTGGTATATACAGAGATATCATTGTCTTATTCCACAGTGATCTATGTAATTTTTATTGGCATGGAATTCCACCTTTGCAAAACCAAAATGAAGACTGATTCACAAAGTAGGTCATGGAGAAAAATGAGGAACCATTAAAAGAATAGGACACTAGGTGAACTTTATAGCCAAAGTTAAGCACTTTTCCTCCTTTATTTCATTCACAAGAAGGTCATAGTGCAGAAAGAATGGGAAAGTTTGATTGTTTATCTGATTTTGCTGAAGAGCTCTTTTCATGGAAGACTATTGAACTTAGAGCTCTGAAAAGACACATAAATATAATCTAAATAATAATTAAATGCAGGTGGAAGAAGATATACAGCTGGCCATGGGCTAATGTTACAAGCAGTCTGAGCATCCAGTTGGCACAGCTGTTATCTCAATATTTGGAGTTCAGGTAAATAAAAATGTTAAATAACCAGGATATTTTGCTGAGAGAATCTCTGGTGTGAGACTGAGAAAGTGATAGCAGGCTAAAACATAGGTAAAGGTGCTTTTACAGCTGTGATTCCCTAGTACAATGGGAAGCATGTGAAGTAATAGAGAAAATTTAGGTGGGTTTGAGCATAAAGGTTTGTCAAAGCCAAAAAAGGATGACATGACATAATTGACACGTAATATTTTGGAACATTTGGTTGAGAATATTAATGGGAAAGGCCATACCTACAATTGGTGAAGTGAATATCCTACCTAGATAGACAAAGAAGGAAATTCATTAGTCCTATCTTGAGGGCCAGCTGTTAAAGGCTTTAGAAGAATTGAAGAGGATTTTATGGAATGGACTCGTGTGAGACCAAGTTTTAAATTTTTGTTTTAGTGATGCACATCTTGAGTTGATGGCCAGATGTTCATAGAGATAACTGAAAAGTAGTGTGTTTAATCTGGATAGAGAAATGCTCCTTCTAAAAGATTAAATATAATGGAGGATGGCATGAGTGTGTGAGTTACAAGCTGGCTGTCTCTATGTATACTTTACAGACTTGAAGTGTTGCATATGTTTGCTTTTTCACTGATGTGAGTGACATCTAGTTCATTTTTTGATTGGTCTTCTTTGAAGCCAGGTGGAGTTTGAGAGACATCTGATAAAAATTAATTCACCAATACTTGCATCATAAGCTAAGAAATATTTACACAGACTAAAAAAAGTTCCCTTCTTAATGTTAGGAAGACCAGACAAGAGTTTTTCTAGAGGAAAGTTGTTTCCTTGAAGAGTAAAAAATAAGTTCTGAATAATGATTAATGAGGAAAACATGTGAGGTAGTTTGGTTTTAAACTTTGTGGCATTGACTTTGCAATCATCTTCATTCTGAGCTGTTGTGAAATTGCACAGACAGTGAGATGCGGGTCAGGACTGGGTTTGAAGGAGAAACAGAGCAGGTAAGCAGCCTCTGGATTTACTAGCAATTTTGTGTTTTTATGTAGCCAGTGCTGGTCAGAATGGGGAAAGTGCCTGGTGCTGACATTTATTCATCCTTTCAAATGAAGAAAAGAAGATNAAAAGAAGATTGCTGGGATTTTTCTTTTTTTTTTTTTTTTTTTTCCTAGAAGATGTTACTGCAAATGTTAGAGAAGAGTTACTTGTCTATTTTCAGCAACGCTAATTTTCCAGATCTGAGTTCTGTTGGCTTCAGTTATTGGAATTGAATACCATAAAACCACAAAAAGCACAAGAATTCAGTATTTTATAAGAAATCAGTTCGAATTCATTTAACTGCATTTGGTTTCATTTAACTGTATTTGAAAACTTTAGAGCTGAGGCTAATAGACCAGCACCAAACTTCAGGTCTTGTTCATTTATATTAAACATACATGAATGATATATAAACAATTGGGTTCACTCTTTTTTTTTTCCCTTTTCCCCTTCCCCTCTCTCCCCTCCATCCAATATGGCTAAATATCCAGTCCTGGCAAGAATGAGAAAATTACTTTGTTTCTTGTTATTGCTTGGTTATCCAAATTCACTCTCAGCATCCAAGCAAGTTATTCCACTGTGGCAAAACAACAACAATCTCAGCTGCTTCATTGATATTTTGTGTTCCTTACATTTAAGGAGATTTCCAGTATAATTCCACAGAAATAACTGGATTTAATCCCTGCATCTTCGTGTGAATGTTCAGAAGGTAATTGAAGGTAGCTAAGGCTATGAACTGCTTTCATAGCCTCCATTTCATTTACAGAGGTTAGCTGGAAGCAATGGGCAGTACCAGTACTCAGTAATTTTGGGAGGTTTCCTCTCTAAGGGAAGTAGCATGAAGATCACGCTAAAGGGACAATGCAAACTCTGAAAAGTCAATATAAGATGTCAGTTGTATGTAAAACATTTTTTAGTCCATTGTGTTGCTGTGCTGAGCAAATGTGTGTTACACATTTGATTGGAGTCGGTTGTGTCCTAGAAACCTGTCCTGGCTTTAGTTTCTGCAGGACTCAGCCAGCTGCAGTCCCCTCCAGTAAGAAGAGGAAAGGACTCTTGGTTGTTCTGCTTTGGGGCATTGAGGACATAAATGTAGAGACTGACTGACTGAGTGGCAGATGTATTCTGGATGGCTGCATTTTATGAATATTGTATTGTTCCAGTTTTAGTTGTCATCTGTTCCCTATCCTTTGTCTCCTCAGTGTTTTCACAGATGACAAACGTTGTCCAGAGGGACTTTGGAAACATATCTCATCTTTGAACTTTGTTCAGTACATCTTTGTTGAGTATAAGATGGTCATCTGAAGCTGAGTGTGTTAAAGCTTTGAGGATATGGTGTTTAAAAAGTGTAGGTAGGAACAGTGCTGAAGAGGCAAAACTAAAATAGAAAATAGGATACTTCACTCAAGCGTAGTGAAAACTGGAAGCATCAATAATGACAATCATAGGGGAAGCTGCTGTTTAAAATGAACATCATCAGCCTGGATAACCACATGAGACTTGGAGCAAAGAGTCCCTTTTCTTTTCCAGGGAAGAAAGGTAGAATGGCAGAAATTCATCGTCTGAGGGAAACAAGTGAAAGAGACCATTGAATACTGACAGAAATGTTGTTAAAGCCCTCTCAGAGCACCCTGGCAATTTACTGTGTGCTTTCTCCTCCAGACTTTCAGCAAAGGCTGGGCATTGCCTATTTTGCATTAATTAAGCTATTTATGGCTATTTTCCACCTCTATATTAAAATATACAGCAGCATTACTAGACCTATTTTATTCACGTACTGAAAAGGCAGAGAACTAAAGAAAGAAAGATACCAAAACCAAGGTCTTCAAAGTACCCAAATTCCACCAGAAAGGTTTTGCCTTGCTGGTTTGTGTATCTGTGGCCTGAGGTGTCAGCTGGCAGTATAGTTCCACAGAAATAACTGCAATGAGGGGTTCAATTTGCATCTGACATCTCAAGGCTGGTGCCATAACAAGTAAGACCTCTTTTTGAGTTTTTGTTGTGTTGATCATATATTCTTCTTTATAAAATTAGTTTCAAAGTGTTGTAGTTGGTGTGCCATAATAGTTGTCATTTGAATTGCTATTTTTTTTTTCCATTTGGATTTCACTACAATATATGTAGTAGAAATTTTTGTCAAAAGAACTAATTCAAGATTACATCCAAACATGAATAGAGAAAAAATTCCAAATGTTCCAAAGTTTTCCAAAACAGATTTTTCATCGTCTTTATAGTTTCTACCTCAAGTTAATTATTATTTTCTTACACAACTGTGCAACATTATTCATGATGAAACAGATGGAACTACCTGAAATTTTATTAAAAACTGTATAATGGCAGCTTTCTCATGGTTTGGGGGAATAAAGGTCAGCTTGGCCACAACTTTATTTTCTGTACAAAGCATATAGCTAAATTCTGAATACCTGAACACCTGAATCCACTTTAAATTCAGATGGACCTCTTTACAGTAATGATGCCTTAATGTTTTAAGCTTCTTAGAACAGTTTTTCCTGAAGTGTGATCATTATGGATAGTAAAGATAATTATGAAATTTATTATGTTTGAAATCTAGCTTGTTGAACGCAATGGTTTTTCAAATATATTCTGTAGCATAGGTGGGTTATACAGGTGAGTGACATAACGCACCTCACAGCTCTTTAGGGGCATTTCCTAAGAGATGTAACCACCTGAAAAGGAATGGTAGAATTCTAGTTTCCTTTGTTCATAAAGTTCCTAGAGCAAGACAGTGGAATTACTACAGTACCACATTCCAATTAGTCTGTCTTTAATAAGGAGAAAAGGAAAGATCAAGGTGATGAGACTTGCTGTTGCAGCAGGCACTGCTAACTTCTGAGATCTTTATCTAACACTTTTATCTTCATTCTCCAGCCTTAAATCTTCATAGCCATCTCTGCTCTGTGGTGTTTCAAGCAGGTGTGAACTGCAAGCCTTCATCCAAACATTACAGTACAGAACAAAAACCAGGGGCAATTAAATCAAATGCACGTTTTTAATTCAAATGTACATTTCTGAAACCATCCAGCACAGACTGTGGCATATGTATGTCCTTTTCCATGGAACATCTCTGACAGAATAACACATTATATAATACTTGTCTGCCTGCACTGCACAGAAAATGAGTTTTGCTTTCAGATGTGTGCATTTGGCTTGTGTAGTGTAAGGAAATGTCTTCTCAAGACAAATATGCCACTGCTTGCCTTTTGAAAAATACTCATGGAAGGCCTGAAAGGATACAGAAAACATTTTCCCAGCACAAACAAAATCCTTGTTATGTAATTTCTTTGGCTTCAAAAATCAAGCAAGCTGTTTGGTTCTATACTGGGATTTTGAACCTGCCAACTCTGACAGCTCCACAAAACCATGTAACTGCTGTTTGGTTGTGTCACAGCAAACCTCTCTGCTTAGTTTGCTTTAACCTTGTCCTCCAGATGAGATTCAAAAAATGCTTCCTCTTCAAAGGTGTATCTGTCAGCAATTAATGGGAAAGTCGTACCATCTGTGCTCCTATAGAACAAGTTACATATGGTTTTTGTTATAAGTGAAAAGTAGGTAAGATTTTGATATTATGAATAAAAAGAAAAAATAAGAGAATTTCAGGATTTTTTTTGGTAGAGATTTGTGAGGTTTTGGTTTGTCAGTATAGCATATTAAAGTATATAAAGTACTAAAAAAATTTATAGTTATTTGTAAGAGAATTCAGATATTTTTATGGCAATTACTCTAAATATTTTTTGTTCTGAATAATGCATTTCATAACAAGGACTTCATTAAAATACTTACATGTGGTGTTGGGTGAGTGAAGGAGGAACTTTTTATATTTTACAAAATTTTCTTTCTTACTTTTATCTTTAAAAGGTCCTGTAAACAGCAGTTGTGTTATATACAATCATAATATTCTAGACACCCCTCTATAGATTTCAAATAAATATCTCCTTATTAAATATATTTTCCAACATCCCAAGGTGTGTTTTACTTTCAACTGTTTTAAAAGAAATAAGCATGCTAATCCTAAATTAGTATTGCTTTAACTTTTCTCATTTTCTAAGGACCACATTAGCCTCTATAATTTTGTTTCTTCTAGATTATTTTATTTAACTTTTGGTCAGTATCCTCATCAACACTGCTTAATATCTCAAAGACCAAGTCCTTAGACCTACTTTACAATAAACAGGGGGAAAAGTCCTTATCAGCCAAAAGTTTTTTTTGGTTGGTTTGTTGCCTTTTCCTTTTTCCAGTTTTAAACTGACCAGACCCTTCCCACATGGGTGTGCCTCTAAATCCCTTCCAAATTAAACACAGAGATATAAAACCAGCATGCAAACAATAGCAATTGAAGTGCATCTTATTAATCCCTTCTTGCTTTTCTTCATGAGGATCCTTAAGTGTGGCCTTCAAATATTCTAGAAGAGAGGAATGCACTTAGATGCACATCTTGCTTTCTCATGTGACCTGTATTGATTAGAGTTTTAATTGTAATCTTTTAACAGTAGAACACTGGTTCCTAATCTTCCTTGAAGTCGTCATCTTTGGAGGGAGCTTGATTAGAAACATATTTTAACCCATCAACCTCTTGCCTTAACTCTGAGGGAAAAAATGTACCTTGTGATTCAACCTGCTTTTAGAAATTTTGATCTCTAAACATGTGGTTATGTAGCTTTTTCTCATGCTCCAAACTGGTTCTTTAAACCCCCTCATCCATCCAGATACTATGTTGCCTACCTTATATTATTAAATAGAAATAATTTTCTTATAGTAATGATAGGAATGAAAATAAGACCTATTCCAGACCCTATAGAGCTGAACACATCATATAGCTTTTTATGTACAAGTGTCACCCATGAAATTGTTAATTAACTTCAGGAGTATTAGTTTAATCTAGCTGTGAATTCTCATTGCAGTGAACATCAAAGGCATGAAATTAGTTGTAGTACTTCTACATGTGTGTATTTGCCTGTAGGCATAAATACATGGCAGCTGAAGGTTTCTGAGGCTTGAATTACTGTTTTGGGGGCTTTTTCCTCCTCAAATGTGGTACGATCAGATCCTGTAATATTGAAGAAAAGCAGAGAAAACCAGAAGCCTTAGAAAATGTTGATAAACAAGTAACAGAACAGGCAAGATTTACTTCCTTACCATGACCACAATGATTTCCCAGGCTGGTATGTAAGTGGAGTTTTGGAAGACCCTTGGACAGCTGCCACTAGTTAAGAATAAAATCATTCAAGATGCGGAATAATCACAAATATTATGCCAAACCTTTCAAATTATCTAGCCATGGTATGCTGCGAGGAGAAGGTGACTGTGCATTATAATATTGCAACTTTTTAACAGAAAGCGCCTGGAGCAGATGAACCAGATTGGTGGTTTTTAATGAAAGGGAATACAGTTAATCTGTGTATACTTTCATTGACAAGGTTCTGCACTTAGGAGTGCAGCACAGATGGTATAAGCAATGAATACTTATGTCTGACTGTAATTGATCCTATCAACAATGACATACCTTTAACTGGGTTGTATCGCTTTACGTCACATATGGTTAATTAAGTAAGAAGGGCCCGAATACACTAAGGAGATTTTTGTGTTTATACTTAGGAAAACAGTCTAGACAGGTGTTAATGTAAATGAAGTTAGTACTTGTCAAAGGTGAAAT
>VZTR01013739.1:324589-341149 GCA_013400775.1 Chaetops frenatus | reverse complement strand
CTCTTCATTTGACCTATAGTTTTTATGGAATGGAGTCCTCAGCACTACTGAGTTTCTAAAAAATACACCTGAAACCTCCGATGATGAATTTGATCAATATTGGCCAACAATTTTAAGAGGTTTAGTTGACACAGATGCCCATTATGTAGTTGCATGCACACTCAGCTCCTTAACCTCAAAATCAAGGGAAAAAAATGAATGTGTTGTTTCTAACAGAGAATCCTTTTGAGAGCAACCAGAGATTTTATACAACAAGAACGGCAAAAATACTTAGCTGTACTAATGCTTTATTTATTAGATAATAAGAAATCTAAACAGTTTTCTGGAAGGAAAGAGATTTGTGTTTGTCAGCGAAGCTCTACTCGTTACTGGTTCCAGTGCTTCCCTGTGTCTCTTAATGTGCTGCCCAAAGCTGAAAAAAGTCTGTTTAAAAGTGAAAGAAATGCCAGATATCACCTTCCTCTCCTGCAGCCACACTGGAGCAATTCTGTCAATATGACCCATCCTTACAAACAGAAGCNATATTCAGGATGCTTACTACCATCTCCTCAGTAAAACAAAGACAGTTCATGACCAGTGAAGCCTGTTTGTTTGTGAATACATTTTTGGAGATTAATGGAACTTTGATGTTTAAAAGAATATGTGAGTCTGGTGGAAATTTTCTCCATGAAGTAATGAAGCAGTTAGCTCTTTTGCTTCCACAGATTTTCCATGTTTACTCATGGGAATNTTTATACAACAAGAACGGCAAAAATACTTAGCTGTACTAATGCTTTATTTATTAGATAATAAGAAATCTAAACAGTTTTCTGGAAGGAAAGAGATTTGTGTTTGTCAGCGAAGCTCTACTCGTTACTGGTTCCAGTGCTTCCCTGTGTCTCTTAATGTGCTGCCCAAAGCTGAAAAAAGTCTGTTTAAAAGTGAAAGAAATGCCAGATATCACCTTCCTCTCCTGCAGCCACACTGGAGCAATTCTGTCAATATGACCCATCCTTACAAACAGAAGCAGGAATGAATTTTCAATGGACTCTTCAAGAAGGAGAAGGTTGTGCAAGCTTTCTGCTGGTTACACTGTGTTTGAATGAAAAGCATTTGTGTTCCATGCTTAAGTGTATAATCTTGTCTTCTTTTATGACAGTGTTTAAAGTGTCTATCTACCGTAGTTTATCTGCATCCTGATCTTGTCCCGTCTTGGATATGTTCCTTGCTGGCTTCTCTGAGAACACCCTTCCCTTCCTGTCATTTTCAAATTTTGTCAGTTGATTTGGCCATATAATCTTCTCTTCTGCCTCAAGGAGCTGGCAAAGCTTCATTCCAGCCTGTATTTTGTTTTTATATCTTGTACTTCTGTTCTTTTCCAGCCATGCTAAGTTCAGTGTTGTTAAAGTCTTTCTAGAGATATTACTGCAGTTTCACCTTTAGTGCAAGGCAACATGAGCTGTGAGTTCACAGGACAAACACTCTCCTTGTTGAGGATTCTCATTTTCTTTAGGGGGCCTGCAAATTCATCTTGTGATGAATATTTGTCTGGAGAGAGAGAGGAGAGGGACTGCAAAAACTGTCATGTTTGCCTCACCTATTTGTTATTTTGAGATGTCAGAATTCTCAGGTGTAGGTAGCTGCATTTCTTGTACTAATTGCACATTCTTTCATGACATGTCAGATATAATGCAGGTCTGCTCTTCCATTTCAATTCTCATGTTAGATAGAAACACTGACATTTGTTGAACTAGCCATTAGTCATTTCGTTTGTAACGCATATTCATTTTATGGTGAGTTATTTAAGATCTTTTCCAGGATCTTTTCCTAAACTGTTAATGTACTTGAGGACCAGTGAGAGGGGAGGGTAGTTAGTAAGATTTGAGCTTGTGTAATATGAATGACTTCCACTGGGTTTTGGTAGGAGGCTGTTGCACAGCTCATGGGAATCTGTTGGTGCCAACAGCCTGTGACAGAGCAACAGGCTCAGCTTTTACAGAATAGATTCTTTTGGGGGTTTTTTTGTTTTTTTCCATTTCTGTTCAGTAATTTTTTTCTCCATTATCTCTTTTTAGTGTATATACTGAATTGGAGATACCCAACAGTACTTACTGAAGGCATTCACATGTCATGAGCCAGACTTTCCACACACTTTTGCATTAACTATAAAGGGTTGGCTTCATTCTCCATGCCTTTTGCTTTTAAGTGGGTGTATTCTTCTGATTTTTTTACTAATTGAGGAAGTTATCATGACATAAAATTTTTGAGACTAGCCAGCAACTTTCTGTGACAATGTGAGAGGAAAGTTTTGGCTTAAGTTTGGGTGTAAATGCTGAAAACCTGTGGATGCCATGTTGGACCGTGCAACATGCCCAGTGGTTCAGAAGCCTCCATTGATTTTAAATGTGTATGTGCTTTGTTTCTGTTGCTGCAACTCTTCTTTGACTTTTTTTGAATTAGAAAAGATGTGCCAATCTCCATGCCATACGCCTCTTACTACTAATGCCCATGTTTTTTTTTCAGTCTCATATGCTTTCATATGTAAATTGGCTATGGAATTCTACCTTCAGTTTTAACCTGTAAAAACTTCATTGCTTAGGGTGCAATTTGCACTGGTGTAATTTAGATCAGAATCTGGATGCACGTGTGTGCGTGTGTGCTCCTATAAACATGTAATACCTGTTTTTTAACACATATGTATATATATACACTCTTTCTTTTTACAGTTGAAAATGAGAAGGAGCATCTGCTGATTAATTATATACAGATCAATTTTAGAGCAACTAGCAGGAGGAAAATAAATCAGTTGAAATAGTAGGATGGTTTTTGAGTCATACATACATACACACACACACACACACACACACACACCCTTTTACAATATATTCTGATTCTCCTCTGTCCCAAGCAGGAACTTTTTTCTTCCCCTGACTTGCAATTCTGAATTTTTGCGAGCCTGAAGTCTAATTTTTAGTTGACTTTGGGGAAAATGGAGGCAGAGATATTGTTAAAAAAAAAAAAAAAAAAAGGGAAGAAATCCCCCCACTAAACAGCTACCCCAGCCCCCACTTCTGTACCACCAGCACAAACACAGAACATATTTCAGCAGAAGTGCCCCAGCTCTATCATATGTGCTGTGCAGAGTCATCATGGCCATGGTGCATAGCTGAGAGCCGGAAAGCAAACAGCTGCTGTAGCCTGATTTGAGTTAAAATAGTGTCAGTGTTTAGTCTGGCGCAGTGCTTCAGGAGAGATTGGCAGCTGGGTCAAACAAAGTCATTCCATTGGCTCCCTTCCCAGTAAGCTTCTGCTAGTATTTAGGTACTAGTGCAGCCTAGGCCCCTTTTCTCAGGGATAGCCTAACATCTGACCGCACCCTCTTTGCTTTTTAAAAAATGCCTTTTCACTCTTTAAGATAAATCCTCTATTATACAATCTGCCACTAATTGTGTGTTAAGACTGTTTTTCTCTCGAAAGCTGACGCATCCTGCTCTCAATGTGGTCTAGAAAGCAGGCTGTTACAGTGCTGGATTAATAAAAGGGGCCTTTATGGTTTGTGAAAGAATATCTCTGTGCTTAGGCAGGAAACTTTTTGATCCACAGAAAAGCCAGACGACATCTAGGTAAGGCCGTGTATCAAATCTGCTTTTATGGGAGAGTGGGGCAGCGAGCGCTGTTAATTGCAATTGCCTCAGGTTTGCATGCCCATTTTGATAGGCTTTTTAGAAAGTTTAGGAAATAGCTGCCTCTGTGTCTCGAGCCCTTTCTCTCCTCCCTCCTCCTCACTCCTCCTATGCCTTTACTGCTTGCAAAAGCTTGTAACGATCTGCTTAGTTTTCGCTGGAATACGCGCGGACGCTTCGCTTCTTTTTGGAGAGGGGTTTCTTGCAGGGGCGCAGAGCAAAAAAGTTCTGCTGTCGGACCCAAATGCTGTTAGAAGTGGAGTGGCTGGGGAGAATTTACAGGGAAAGCTTTCCACTGTTACAGACTGCCTGTGCAATCATTTAAAAGTAGTTGAAAACTGCTTTGAACTAACAAGGGTTTAATTATGGAAAAGTTTAACGTGGCGATGGAAGGAATATTAAGTAAGTTGTCTTTGTCTCATACTTTTTAATTTTAGTTGTTGCTTTAGCCTGTTGGGTCACATTTTTTGTCAGCGCTGAAGGCTGCCATGAATTGGTAATGAGGGCCCCTTTTTGCACATGATTTTGGCACTTGGCCAAAATCAACTTCCCAAGGCAAGCTTTCTCTAAAAGAACCTGAAGCATTTTTTTGTGATTAGGAATCATGTCTGAAAGCTGCCACAACCAGTTGTGTAGGCATGTCAAAATGACTTTATACAGTATATCTGAAGCATTTGCGGGGGGGAGGGTGTGTTTTTTCCTCGTGTACCAAATTGTTGCTATTATCATTCTAAATTTCTGCAGCTTACGCACCTCCAAAAACCAGGCTACAGAGAGCTAAGGCATAATGAGGATCGTTGGTATCTTTGTATTTTTCAACATGCCAAAGCAGCACTAATTGTCACATTTAAGCAAGATACAGTATTAGGGGTTGCTTAAAACACTTGTGGATGTAAAGCAGATGAAACTTTAAACTTTTAATCTCAGTAAATTATGCTCAGTGAACAGTAAGTAATGATATTTTCGAGAAGTTTCTTTGTTTGAATTGTATGAGTGGAGCTTTTTGATATACCTATTTAAAAAATACATGTCTGGAGCCACTGGGGGAAAATTTTCAAGGAAAATCTTGGATGTGCCTTTGGATTTATCCCATTTCCTTGAAATCTGGGTATGGGTCTGATCTGCGAGACAGGGAACAGGAGCTGGGTAGTCCTTTGTTGTTAAAAAGGGGGAAAGGGAGTTAGTCTAAACATTAATAAGGAGCTACAAAAGTTCATGTTTCAAGTATGCTAGGAGTTCTGAATTTTGTGGAGATCATCAGTGCAATAAATGGGTGATTATTAATTGCTGATATTATATAAACAAGTTTGGCACTGTAAGTGAATACGTTATTATTGTACACTTGAACGTTCTGTGAATTTACTCTGTGAATTGGAAATTAAGGACCTCCTATTACGTGCTGTGTGTGCTCTACTCCCAGCGTTGTTTCCACGTGTGTTCAATGTAAAGACAAAATGCATTAGGCAGCACTTTTGTCAGGTATTTTTATTTTACCATTCTGCATTTGTGGCTGTAGCTGAGGAGTAGCTCGTTCCTTCCTATGTGTGTTGCTTATTTATAAGCAACCCCATCTTTCGGCAGCAATATCGATATGGAACAGCCTTTTTGCACCTTCCCTGCCCCTGCCCCCAGCCTTGATCCCTTTGGCTACTGTTAAAATGGGCTTTACAGGTACTGTCTTCTGTTAAATTGTATTTTCTGTAAGGTGTTGGGGGTGTGGGGGTGTGTGTGTGTTTCCTTTATTACATAATGCAAGACAGCTACACTGGGAGAAAGCTCGGGCTTTACAGACTCCTCAGAATCGGTACTTTCCTGTAACTTGCCTGGGAGAGTTTGCTCATTGTTACATTGCAGCAGGCTGAGTTACAGGACTCAAAAGTCTCCTACAAGTTTAACTATAGCACATTATATTTGCAATGAAAATAAACAGACAAGATGAACATATTGCAAAAGAAGAGATGCACAGCATTAGTAAAATAAAACTCATATAACTTAATTGTATTTTGCTGGGGCTTTTGAAAAGTTTTACGACGGGAAAAATACGTCACTGTTGAATCCTATTTTAATGTAAAGCAATGCCAGAAAATGATCGTACTTGGTGCAAATGTAAATGTGATAGTAGAGTTTTTGCAAATCATTATGGAATTTATTTGCTGGTGAATGGAAGTAATTAATCCTGGGTTACTGAGTTAGGTACTGTTAATTTAAAATATGCATATACCCACCTTGTTACTGCAAAACTAACTTTAAAATATTTTATTGTGATACTCCTAGCTTTGCCTAGAAAGTTTTACTGTGGAAATAATGAACAGATGCTAGTGTACTACTTTCAGAGGTTTTCTTTTCTATTTTGGTTGATGAAGGGCTGTGTTATAAATCACAGCAAGTTATTCTCCAAAAACTTTGTGAACCGTTTTTAAATCCAGAATATTTTTTTTTCTGATAGCACAACTGAAATTTAAAATCTAATACATGAAGTAACAAAGTCTTTCTTAAAAACCTAAAACATTATAAATTTGGCTTTTGATTGCAGACACCAAATTAATATTTTCTTTCATGAAGAAATCTATTGTGTGTATGAACTTACAAAAAAGTCATGTTTTCATTGATAAATCAACATTCTGAGCTCAAGAGTTTAAAGTTTAAAATGCATAGACACTGCACCCTATTTTTAAATCCAAAACCAGTAGATTAATATTTCTTTATAAATAAGTTGATAAATAACTGGTTAGTTACTTTTCCTGACATTACAAAAGGTGAAGAATATAAAGTATTCTCCATTGTACCATTTTTATTTTTAACATCCCTCAGGAATAATGTGTCTCTAATCTTCCTGCTTGGAGGGCTTTATGTTTTCTATTTGTTTGCAAACACATCATGAAAGAGTGCAATTATAAAGCTTTACTTCGTTGTAATTTTGTTTCTTATATTCTGCTCCATAGAACTGCTGAACTCTCAGTTACCCATTTCAGCGCAGTAAATCAATATATTTTCCATTCAGAAAACAGATTCTTGCTTTTTAGTTGGTATTTTTATTGAGCATTAGACATTAATATTTCATAATTTAGTAATGCAGTGTGTTACATATTGTTATGCTTTTGAATAAAAGTTACAAATGTATTGATAAAATATTTTCACTATATGAAAGAAAAAGAACTCTAAACATTGTGGAACACTTTCGGTTTCTCAAGAAAACATTGATCTTGTAAAAATAGCTTTATTTCTCAGTAGATTTTTTTGGGTGTTTTAAAACTTTAGAAATTAAACAGGGCTGTTATGTTTTGTCTTATGGGTTTGTTGGTTTTTGGGGGTTTTTTTAGCAAGGATTTAGTTCATATAAAATAAGCACTTTGTTCTATATGTTCTAAATTCCAGCAATGAGATAAATAAATTGCTGGATTGGATGGAACATAATTATTGCATTTTGGCAGAACTTCAGTGAACTCTGCCATGAAAGATTAATGTGCACAGTGTGCTCTTAGATTCTAAAGTAACAGAGTAAGATAAGGGGAGTGCATAACAGGCTCCAACCTTTGTGGTTTAGAGCAAATAGAAAACCATGGGCAAATGTTAACTTTTGGTATAAACTGCTAATGATAATGTTTTGTCATCTGGGTGATAAAAAACTACAGGAGTAGACAAGAAAATCCAGTTTAACACAAATTCTCTCCACTTCTTTCTTGCTCTGCTTCCCATTTTTCGGTATTAGAGTAGCCACAGTTGTTGTGTGTTGGTAGGAAAAGGAGAACAGAGCAGGCAGGGTAACTGCAGTAATGTAATGTTCCAATGGAATCCCTCCACATCCACGTGTGCCCTATGTGGGTTTTCACTACAGTCACGATTTTGGTTTGTGATAATGGTGCATTGATTTCAGAATACCAGTAAAATTGTACTGGCTGGATGAAGGCTACATGGAGTCATGGTAGTGGTTGTTATTATTCTCTCTCTCTTCTTTCTCTATCAAACCTTGATTGTTTAAAGCATTTGCTTCAATTGACAATTTGTGGTTATAATCACAAAATCTTATTCCTCTTGGCTTTTAAATAATTACTGCACCCAAATACTGATTTTAATTGAGAACAAAGATGCATTGTTCTGCCAGTCAGGCTCCCTTGGCAGGACCAATAGGATTGCAAAGACTTTTTGGTATTTTCAGTCCGTTCTCTATAGGGGAGAACAGGCACGACATCCACCCTGCTCTGGGGAAAGCGCTGCCACTTTGCCGACTGCTCCCTGCTCCTGGGAGCAATCCCTCTGCCTGCTCAGCCTCTCCAGCACCCTGAACCTGAGCCCACACGTTCTCTCTTCCTCAGATATGTGCAGCAGCAAGCACCAGCCCCTGGTGCCAGAGCTGGTTTCCAGTGGGCTCAGAGATGGTAGCACCATGGGCAGGCTCCAGTATGGCTGCAGACATGGGGGCTGCCTGACTGGCTGGGCATGGGGACATGGCTCAGTGCACCCAAAATGCCTGGAATCAGAGGAAGTGAGGCAGGGAGGATGCATGGTAGGATTTTTCCTCTGTTTGCTCCTTGCTTCCAGACTGTTAACCTACTGCTAAGGCCGAGTGTGCTCAGCTCAGTGTTTTAAAATGGCAGGCATCCAGAATCTTGGATCTATTTCATGACTTCAAAGACATTTCTTCTCTCCTTCCTGGTCACATCCTTAAGCTCATGATGACAGCGTTATGAGTGGGATAGTTAGAGAGGTATAAGGGCAAGAGACTGATCCAGTGCCCATTGCAGTCAGCAGAGAGAATCCCCCTGACTACGTGTCTTTGGATCCCACACCCTGTGACCTGGCTGCTCTTCCCCCTTAGCTCCTGGTGCCACTAACATGACTAGCATTGCCAGCCTGCTCAAGCAGCTTCCTCGTCTTCATTGGCACTCCTCAAAGAGGAAGGTTTACTGAGTGAAAGGCTTGAATGTGCTTTCCTTGTGTTGTAAAGAAGCAGAGTGCGAGTCCTTATTTTGCCCATTTACAGTCGTTTCCCTTGTCTTTCTCCCCTTCTGGAAATGACTCTTGTTCCTGACCTTGATTTATCAATTCATATCACCGTTTCAAGTGGAGTTCAGTATGTGCAGCTACCTGTCTTCCTGTGTACCCCCATTAAAATACTGCATTTGTGTATGTCCAAGATGAAATGAATTTGCATTCTGGGCCTATTGTTTTGATAATCAGGCACAATTTTATTTCAGTAAGGTTGATTCCACCTTCCACAATAAACGATTCTTTTATCTTTTTTTATAGTACCGCAGAGTGCTTCAGTCTTTGTTTTCCTTATAAATGTGTTTAGTTGGAAAACCTTTAACAAGTTATACTCAGAGTGTGTCTGTATTTTAAAGTAGACACTGATCCTTTTTTCTTTTAGGTAATTCACAGGAATGAACATTGTTTTCAAGAATGTAAAACTGTTACTACAGATAACTAAAGAATAGTAGTTGGAATATTGTGCCTTCTTTGCATGGCTAATAAATGTATTTGCAGTGTGAAATCAAGTTATGCTTTTACAGCAGTGGGGTTATGGACTGTTGAAATACTCAATCTTAGAAAGTTATAGATACATTTGCAAAAGTTGTATATGTGACCGAGTGAATATATAATTTTAATGCCTAATAGTTGGCTGCCAGGTGTGGCATGTGAGGCTCCGAGATGACCAAACAGAAAGGTGCATTACAGCAGAGGCTGCTGCTGCCTCTCTGCTGAGCCGGAGCGTGCTGCCAGGAGCGGGGGCAGCGGCTCCCGGGGCTGCTGAGCCGGGGGCACCGGGCCCCGCTGCCCCGGAGCAGCTGCGGGACAAGGAGGGAGGGAGGGAGAGCGGAGCCAGGGCAGGAGCGCAGCCGCGGCGCTTGTGACCGCACACAGCATTTGCTCTGCCTGGTACAGAGGGAGCACAGAGGCTGGTTTGGGGTCTGAGCTCTGCTCTGAGCCTTCCTCAGTGCGGGGCCAGTGTCTTCCAGCTGTCTTTCACCCCTTGGCAGAGTTATGTGGGCAGAGCACTGAGAGAGGTATCCGTCCCTTGAGGGAACCTCTGGGGCTTCATGAGTTACAGCAAAATTTAAGACCAGAATATATATATATATATTTTATACACAGAAAATATGAGACAGGTGAATGTGGGTTCTCAGATGTACAGCTATGTGGAAACCTTTCTTTCAAGCATGGTAGCGGATTATGAAGCAAAATAAAGGAATGTTTGGGTGCTTTTTAAGCTACCTGCACATTGTGCAGGTCAGCAGAGCAAATTAACCTAAAACATAATCTGTAAAATGATGGACTTTGTCTTTTACGAATTTGCACACCCTGGTGTCCATTTCTGAGGAGTCTGCCCCTGGGCATGCCATGTCTCCCAAGGGCTGGGCGTTACAGATGTCTGACCTTTCCCTTCCACTGGGGCATACACAATCTTGCATGTCAGCATTACAGCCTTCCAAAATACAGAAAGACTGTTGTAAAGAAGAAAAGTTTTGCAGACATCTGAAACTCTTTTTTATAAATTGTGACAGATGAGGAACAGTGATGTAAAAAAAGCTGTTATTCTTGGGTGGGGCAAGAGGGAGTAGGGAAGGAAGGTTTGAGTTTAGAAAACCCAAGCTAGTCGTGTAACTCACAATGTTTGCAACCTATGAAAATATTGATGCCAGAATTGAAATTGTGTTCTGCTGTCAGGTCACAGCTGAAATTGCTTTTTGTGGTCTCAGAGCACAGGTGAAGCAGCAGAGTATTTAACTAAAATACCACTCTATTAATAGTAGGAAAGAAACAAGTACTGGAAAGGAATTCCAAATACTGACAAGGTATCTCATTTGGGGGACATGCATTAGTTTGGTAAATTCCAATTCCCAGACTGGCAATAATGATTGTTACTGTATACTCTTTATGACTTTCAGAGCAAGAGAAGCCAACTTGAGGAGCATGCATATTGTGATACCCTCAGTGGTAAGTACCCTAACTGCAATCAAGTTTATTACATTTTTGTAGAGTAGAGGCCTTTTCAAGACCACACTTGATGCAGCTTAGTCACACAACAGCTTCAAATGGCATTCTGGAATAATAGGGCAGTAATGCGATACAGTCTATAATGAAAATCAGTGTAAAGCACAGGTGGCTGCAAGCATTTGTGTGGTCAGATATAAAACCTTCTCTATGGGTACAAGCTACTGCTTTCCCACTTGAGGAAAGTATAATTAAAAGTGGTTTCCAGATGTGCTGGCACACATTTGCCATTTTTAAAGGGGAATTTTGCAAATACAAACTGAACCGTATTGCATTCATAGTTACAAAGCTGTTGATGGTTTTTCAGGTAATAAAAAGGTTGGAGGCATCAACACCCCCACTGTAAAATAGAGGTGTTATTAGAAAACAGCATTTTGTGTTCTTAGGGTTTTCTGTGAGTAGTTCATTGCTGAACTGTGGCAAATATGCAAAACTTTTCTGGGCAAAAAAGAACACTTATTTCATGAAAACATGGGATTTGATTCCTTGCTAATAATCTCATTTTTTTATCAGCCAGATGTAGCAAATTTGTATGGTTTTGCTTCTTTGTTTATTTTCATTGCAGTGAATAAATGATATTGTAAAACAGTAGGATTCTGTTTCCTTAAACAAATTTTCAAGATGTGGTAATAATCAAGAAGCAAGAAAAAGATGATATGTTGAAAATAGACATTTAATTTCGCTTCACACAGAAAGTAGAAAAGACCGCTACTTATAGGCTTCCATGATGCATCCTTAGTTAAGTTATCTGGAAGAAAATAAATCATTAAAAATTTAGAAAAGGTGATAGGCTTTAAAATAATGCTGAGAGAAGATTACAGATCTTTTGTTTTAGCTAAATAAACAACATGAGTGTCCTAATATCCCACTGAATTTGGTAAAGCTACTATTTCCCCTCGAAATATTGTTATTAAAATAAAATCCCTGTTTCAGAACTAAGTTTTTGCCATTCCAGAAGTTTTAGTTACTGCTGCTGCTTGGAATAAGCACAAGGGAAGAACGTTGTGCCTGCCACCTTCTTACTGACTCTTCTTCTAGCATTCCAGAGGTACTCATAAGTATGATTTTGAGTTGGTTTTGAAAAAAATGAAGGATGTGATCTATTAGTCTGAGGGTCTTGTACTATTGGCCCGGATGCCAAATGATGAGAAGAGATTTTTTTAAGATGTCCTGTGTAATATTGCCAGACTTCTGCACGTATTTTCCTTACTTACTTCCACAGATGTGACTTGTAGGCTCCCTTTTCAAGTGAGAGTCTGATCCTTAGCAATTATCTTAGGGAAATGCTGACACTGAGTAAATAAAATGGATTTCTGAATATTTCTTCTTAGCTGGACTCTTTCATGTAGCAGTTGCTTTTTCCATTTAAATCTTTCTTTCTTGACTACTCTGAATCTAAGCTCTTTTTTTGAAATGTGTAAATATCAGAATAATATGCAGAAGATTTAGTCAGAAAAATGGCCACTGAGATCAAATAATTTTTAGTATAAAACTTAGCATGTTGTCTGTACTTAAGTTTTTGGATTAGCTTTTCTGCCTGACACCTTGTAGGTTCATACAAAGGCATTGATGGATTCAGTGAGGGATGCAAAAAGCCACCTCAGTAGCAAATTGCCCTGTGTGTTTGATTTTTCTGGAATAACATAATAACTTGCTGTGGTCCTGGTGCTGCTAAACAAGAGTGCTCTGACTTTAACAAGCTGGCTCTGAGACAAAGGGTCCAGATCAGCTCATTGCATTGGGCCTGTGAATGGGGTCTTCTTGAGGATGCAATGAAATGGATGACAATCAATAAGAATATTAATAATGTCATAGTGAAAATGCTGATTTCATCAATAGTGGCTGCCAGCACATCTGAGGTTTTTTTTTTTATGCATATACATTGTGATGGCTGTGGTATTTTATAAATGTTCTATTGTGGCATGAAGACTTCAAATTTGTGCTTCCAGTGACTGTTTTACAAGGTTGTATTTACTAACATGTGCACATGCATTTAATATTAAACCACATTTAAATCACTGTTTGCCTAGGAGGTAGGATTTTAGCACTGAACTGTTATGTTTGGGTATTTTTCTGGCAAATTGCCATTTGACATGAAACTTAGAAAGGTCTAAAAGAATACATTCAGATGTGAAAATGTGCAAAATGAACACTACCTGGCACTTAAATTACACTCTGCTGCAATTAAGACTTGTTAATAGGCACTCCTCTAAACAGGCTGCTCACATCAGAGACCAGCCCTGGCCAGATCCTCACATTTAGTACAGAACCATTTTGTAGAAAGGTTCAGTTTCCATAGAAGGTCAGGTGAGTTAGACAAAAGAAGTAGCTTACTGAAAAATAGATTATTTAAATATTGGGGAGGTTGCATCCTTGGCAACTGCAGAATTTTGAGTGCTTTTTGATTATTCACATTCTTATTGCTTGAAAAGTAAAGTGCTGCCCTGAGTGGGGGAGATGTGTTTTGGGGCTGTGCATCAAGGGGCATGAAATAGGCACTTTGTTGGATGGAGAAGATCCTGCCCTGACTGATAGATTCAGGAGACAACTCACCAAAGATGAATTTTCCCTAAAGGGCAGCAAACCTGGCCAGTGTGGCTCAAAGAGATGAGGCACTGCTCCTCTGGGGTATAAACCTCTGCCAGACATACAGTACAATTCTGCAAGAGGCCAGCGGGTTGATGACTGTAAGAGGAGAATCTGCCACATATATATGATACCACTGCTCCTATGTATTGACAATTTGGCAAAGATTTCCTCTTCTGAACATCTATATCCTGTTTTTTGGGTAGTATTCCAGATTCAACAAGTGCAGTCTATTTCACCCAGAAAAGGAATTGAGAGTCCCTTCTTGATGCTGCATTCTATCTCTATTTAGAATTTTTTTTTTTTAATGGGGGCTTTGAATGGTTGATGTTAATCTTTTCTTGAAAATCAGGAGTGCTGCCAACAGTTTTTATACCCCACAGATACCTATTTTTCACCTTAAATTAAGGACTTCTGGCTCTGGCTTCACAATCAGTTGCTAGAAGAATACAGTCCATAAGGTTAGAAGTCATTTGCTATGGCCCTGAGAAGACTAAGCCACAGGAAAAAAAAAAAAAAGAAAAAGAATACTCTTTAATATTAAGACTGACTTTTAAAAGGTATGTTCCTAGGATGAAAAAATTCAGGGAGGAGAAAGAGAGATTCAAAATATTGTTATAAATATTCTTCAAATATTTTGATGAAATGTCTTTACAGAACTTGAAGACAGATCAAAAGTAATTATCATGAATGTCAAGAATTTTTTGAAGTTTCAGAACTTTCTGATCTCTGAAATAGAAAAAAGAAACTATGATTTATCTTATAAATAAGGGTCAAGGGGAGGGTGAATCAGATCAAGTTATATATTTGCTGTCAGCAGATACTGAAATGTTTCATTTTGTCTTGTTTTTTCTACATCTATATTGGTCTTTGGGAGGAAAAAAACCAAAAAGATAATTTTGAACTTTAAACCAGAACTTTTTAAGCTTGAAAATATTTAAATAGAATATTTGAGCAATTTAAAAACCCTGTCTGTTTTTTTTGTTTTTTTTTTAAGACAAGTGAATTGACAGGTTTCTTTTCAAATAAATTTATTTTTTGAGAAACAGCCTTTTTTAGGCAAAATTGTCTAAAATATTTCCTTCTTACTCTCACGTGACAAACGTATATTTTGCACTTCTTCAATAGCTGTGCTTGTAATTTTGTACAGTGTGAAACATTAACTAATTATCAATTTAATCTGTGCATTTTCATGTTAATTCTTAGAGAGAATGAAGTACATGATAGCAGAAATACATGGAAAATCTATTCAAAGGCTTTGGCTGTGGATAGGCCTCATATGCTCATGGAAATAAGACCACCTAAACCACCAGAAGTTGTGTGCTTAGCAATTTACTTGTGGTCAGTATGTGTTACACCATTATAAATATGTTCCATGAGACCTGCACACAGATAGTTACACTGCAAATAATCTTGAATACAGCCATGCATTAATTGCTGCTCTGAGCTTTCATCTCCTTTGGGTTTTCCCCCAGTGCCTGGGAAACCTGTGCAGTGCATGTCTGTGAACAGCAGCAAGACAGAGTCCTTGGGATACCAAAGGTGTTGTGCCAAGAAGGCCCCATATCCTACTGTCCAGCTGGGTGACTCTGATCTCTTGCCTTCTCCCAGCAGCAGCCCTCCATTAAACTGGGCTGAAACCCCCTGGTATTTTCCTGCTTCCTAATATCATCCTGTTGAAATGTTTCAGTGTTGTTTAAGGAAGGCTTAAAGGCCCAGCTCTTAATATTGTTGTCATTCAAAGTGATTGTAGCCTGCTTTTTACTTTTCGTGTGAAGGAATATCTGCTTTCAGCCAGAAATGTGAGCCCTGAGCCTTCTGTTCTTGTGCAGGGTCATCAGTTGTGGCAGTAGCACTGAAGACAAATGTATCCCCTCCTCTCCTGTCTTGCACAACCATTGCTATTGTTTGCTTATCAAGTGCTTCAGAGTTGAGGTTGTTTCTGATCAGTGTTGGTTCAACTTCTAGATGTACAGAAAAGCAAATATATTCTGAATAGCATTTTCACTTTTCTGTGATACAAATAAGAGAAGTTTTTATTTTGAGCTATCCAGTCTCTTGTTAGAGCCCCCTTCCAAGTCCAGATGATTAAATGGCTATTGTTTATCTCTGAGAAAAGAGCTTTAGCTGTTCAGAACACGAGTTTCTCTCTCAGTCAGTAGCTCAGTTAAAATGCATGTCTGTGCAGTGTGTGCAGTTGCTATTGACAGACACTTCCTGTGAGCTGGGACCATGTTGGTAGTCTGGAGCATGATATCCCATTTTGGGCACTGGACAGCAAGAAGGGGGCAGAGTACAGTGTCAATAATCAGAGATCCTGAAAGTCTGATTTACAAGGAATGTTTGAATCAAATGGAGTCATTAGCAAAATGTGTTAGGAAGGACGAGAATAGCTGATGGTGCCTTGTGGACACATAGAGGATCCCTTGTGTTCTCTTCAGCCCATTTTCCCATTCCCTCTACCATATTCCACATTCTCCTATTACTTCACCCTGCCCACCCCAACAGGCACAGTTTTCTATTTTTTCAGGGGGAATTTATGCACAGTGCTTCTCGTTTTTAAGCTTATAAAGAGTTGGTCAGGAAAATTTAACTTCTTTCATTACAATTAATACCTCGTGTTCAGCAAACTGATTTGTAAGGCAAGAGCTATTTTAGGGGATGACATTGCTTTCAGCCTTTATTATTGCTCCTATTTCCAGTTGTATTTCCTGGTGTAGTGCCTGAATCCTTCCATTGCTTTCTGAAATAACAAGGAACAACCTTTCTGGTGCTCTTGGTCCAGCAGCAAATTCTCTCTGTTTTTTATTTTTTTCTCCATCCATTGTTTCCATGGGCATCTGAAATGTACCACTGAAAATTCAGTGTGAAAGTCTTGCTTAAGAAAAACTTAAATAATGGAAAGTTCTTATCCAGAAAATTCTGGATAGNGATAAAAAACACCTGTTCCTCTTGAGCAACCAGGTGTCTTCCTCACTAAGTGCTGACTGTTTGCCTCAGTGCTCCACAAAGCAAATTTACTGACCCTGTCTGCCAGGAAGTTCTCAAACTGGAAAGCAAACATAGGATGGAGACAAAATACACCAGGGCATCCAAACCAGGTCTGATATAGCAAATAGAAAACATCAACAAAACAACAAAAGAAAAAAAAAAATATGGAGTGAGGGAGAAGATGGTGTGTTGGAGATGTTTGTTTTTTTGAAGAAAATTCAAATTTGCAGTGTTTTGAATACAACAGAGGGGAAAAAAAGAAAGAAAAACCAACCCCAACTCTGTGAAACACAGCAAAGAAGGTGCTAAAGTTAAACATAATTCATGA
>VZTR01013739.1:272543-323499 GCA_013400775.1 Chaetops frenatus | reverse complement strand
AAAAAAAAAAAAAAAAGAAAACCAAACAGAAAACCTCCAAGCAACCCAAAACTCCAAGCCCTAACCGATTATAAATATTTCAGCTTCCTAAATGGCTAAGAAAGTGCCCATGGGAAGAACCTGTACTTATAGTATAGTTAAAGATAAATTGGGATTTGAACATTGTGGTAATTTTGTTTGGATTTTACTTTAGCTTTTTCTTACCACTAAGTGAAACAGACATGTACAATGCTAAGAATGTGTGTCTAATGCTAAACAAATCCCTTTGTACACAAACCATGAGTGCATGGAGTCTTTATTTTGCCAATGGATTCGGTAACATACTGTGATTAAGCTTTGAGAACACACAAATGATGAACCCTTGATAAAAATTGTGAGCTGCAAAGTCTTACTGTGTAAGCTAGAGCTGCACTATGGTACTGTATCTTCCTTTAAAATATGATGGATATTGGACACTGAGAAATTCATTAAATGCAGTCAAAGTTATAATTTCTTGTCAAAAGTGCTCGAAGTAATGTTCATATTTTCTCTTTAGATGTGAACTGGGGAGCTACTAGGGCAGAATTTGTCCCATGACATGATAAAAAACACCTGTTCCTCTTGAGCAACCAGGTGTCTTCCTCACTAAGTGCTGACTGTTTGCCTCAGTGCTCCACAAAGCAAATTTACTGACCCTGTCTGCCAGGAAGTTCTCAAACTGGAAAGCAAACATAGGATGGAGACAAAATACACCAGGGCATCCAAACCAGGTCTGATATAGCAAATAGAAAACATCAACAAAACAACAAAAGAAAAAAAAAAATATGGAGTGAGGGAGAAGATGGTGTGTTGGAGATGTTTGTTTTTTTGAAGAAAATTCAAATTTGCAGTGTTTTGAATACAACAGAGGGGAAAAAAAGAAAGAAAAACCAACCCCAACTCTGTGAAACACAGCAAAGAAGGTGCTAAAGTTAAACATAATTCATGATGGAATAAAGACCATGTGGTCTTAAAAAATAGCAAGAATGTGGGCAAGGTAAGGATTCTAGAGAGAAAATTAGGTAGAAACAGGTTTCGTATTACTACAGATCAGTAGGAACATGAGGTTACTGAGTACATGGTGTGCACTAAAACCCTCTGTGCCCTGAAAACTAGAGTTTTCAAAAGCAAATGTAACTCTTTGCAGTTATATCTAGATAACATTAATACATGACCAACTGAACACCAGATCCAGGTTCATAGTTAGAGATAGATTTAGTAAAATTAATCTTGTTGAAAATGTACAGTAGTACCACAGAATGTCAAGAGAAATCTTGGAAAAGAGGTTTCTAGCTAGTACTTGTTTATTTTTAAGCAGTGTAATCCACTTGAGTGGTATGNAGAAGAAGCTATTTCCTTTAGTAAACTCTTTGATTCCATATCAGCTATAGTCCTCCCAAGTTTTTCCAGCTTTTCACTGCTGATATAGCACAGTTGGGTTTTTTTTCAGGTGTTGGACAACACATTTGATGTGCTGAGAACTTCTATTTGTATACCTTAAAGATGAACATCAAGGTCAAAATTATGATACAGCCAGTGCAGGAATGAGGCCGTATCTGGTCTTGCTGCTGCCCTTCTCTGCTGGGCTTGTATTTAACTCAAAGTATAATTTGTCTTCTGAGCACAAAACTGATTTTTTTCCCCCTTGTGGCAAACTGCTATTTTTATATCGCTTTTAAAAATCAGGGAAATGCTGAGAAGACTTGTTATTGCCAAAAGAAAATCTCATAGAGGATCAGTATCCAAAGAATCAGAATTTAGAAATCTGAGCCTACAGTGGGGTTTGAAGGACACAAGGGTGTCTAGAATAGATGTCAGGTTCATGATGAGATT
Source organism: Chaetops frenatus (assembly GCA_013400775.1). NCBI lineage: Eukaryota > Metazoa > Chordata > Aves > Passeriformes > Picathartidae > Chaetops > Chaetops frenatus. The sequence continues at coordinate 321,648 of VZTR01013739.1, read as the reverse complement.
GTAGAAATTGAGGAGCAGAGAAGGAAACAAATAGGGGTCTGTTGTGGCCAAAGTTATGAAAGAGAGAGGAGTAAGGGACACCACAAGGAGATGGATAATCCTGGGTAAGATTTCAAAGTTTTCAGAGCACACTCAAATCAAACCTCTGTGGTCACTGACATTTTGCCTGTTACAAACCAGTGCAACATTCCATCCGAGAAGTGTGTGCTGAAAAATGTGTTTTAAGCTGAAATACTTTGTTAGAGTGTGTTCCTGAGTGATGAGCCAGTAAGGGGTGAGGAATCTATGATGCAGCCTAGGAAGTGATTGTGGTGGCACAGGAGACTGGTGATGCACAGCTCTCAGACCAGGAAAACTGGTGGATGAAATTAGAAGCAGAGCTGCTGCTTTACTCAGTCTCTGAGGTGGTATTTCTGCAAAACAATATAAACCAAGATTTTTGGTACTAAGAACCTGAAATGTGCCCACCAAATCCCCAGTTAAATGTTAATATTTCTATCAGAGATACAATTTTAAAAATGTCCTGGATTGAATCATGTGTCATCTTACAAAAAATCTTCCAGACAAAAGCCGCTTTCCCCCTTATACCCAATATGGGTAATGAGACAACTGAGAACAGGAAAACAGCTTTCAATGGGAAATGTAGGAAATACTTGAAAAAATATTTACAAAACAGAAGAGGAGGCATCAGGCCTATTATCCTGGAATTAAAGTTCCAGTTCAGCAGTTTTCTGTTTATTTTCCAGTCATAAATGTTTGTTTCTGGTTTTCTTCTTGCTAGCTATATGTACCCCAAGTCTCAGTTAAAACAAGAAAAGAGTCTGATTTCTTTTGTTCTGTTGACTGTGTAACAAATGTTCTCTTCTCAGCAGCTTCATGTGATATCACAACAGTTAGAAAAATGACCTATAAAAGATGGTGTGCACTATACCCTGGTGGAAAATACACCAGAATAAAGTTGAAAGGATTTATTTCCAATGTGCTACTTGAGAAGAAGTTAGGAAGGAATTGTGGTCTTGTTATACAGATTATTTTCATTTATTTTGGTCTATTGATGGTCAAACACTTCAGGCTTTACCTCTGAGAACACAAAAGTGGTATCAAAGTGATTTTCAACACATTATTAGCAGCAGGCAAGCAAAAGACCTCTGTCTTAAACTAAGAATTCAGTTTTGAAATAAAAGATTTCTGTATCTAATACCCATGGGCTTTTTAGGATATTTTTTTTGTTTTCCTCCATAACTTACTGGTTTAGCTCCTGCTCTTACCTTTGTTTTTCTTTAGAGCTCTTCCTCCAAAAGGATAGTGCATTTAAAATTCAACATTTAAGAAATAAAGGCCTGTCACACTAGAAATCTGTAGTGACATCACACTCGGGTTATTTCTGCTGGCCACTTCTTCATTTTGAAATCCAGTTGGGAAGCGTTTTTTCTGGATTTTGGAACTGTCCAATGCTCCCTATAATACCACTTTGGGGCATCTAATTTTTGTCCTGCTTCCATCTTGGTATGTTCTGCCCAATCCCTTCCTATTGCTCATTCCCAGTGGTGTTCCTGCCTCTTTTTCCTTGATGGAAACAGGGGCTAACCTTTGCATCACACAGGCACTGGACACTCCTCTCTCTGTTTATTGACCTTTGATTGTTGCTTTTGAAAAGCTTTTCCTAATAGTGGTTAAGAGGCATAGCTTTGGGTTTTTTTAAATACAGAAGTGACATCCTGTCTTAAGGCTTTTCTGTTAAACTAAGTTATTTGAAGTTTATGTTTATGCAGGTAATTAAATGAGATCCTTGTGTGTTTTTCTTACAGTGCTTTAGCTCAGCTGGGTCTGCCATTACTCATGCCACACAGTATTTTCTAACAGTTTGAATTCATTCCTTACTCTTATAGTTCAGTTGTAGCTTTTGAAAAGATTCCAATGGTTTCTAGGATAAAAAGTTTCCTTACTGTGCCCTCACTGGTGGCAACGAAGTAGAAATTAATAATAATTCATTAAAATCTTTTACCTTGTGATATTGTTCTCAGACACCCATTTTGGAGAGTTGGGGGAATATTTCCATAATCTGGTGTTAAGAGACAGTTCAGAAAATGAGGCAATTGGAATTCACCTTTGGAAAAGCCCCTCTTTGTCCATTGATGGGCATGGAAATGTTCCTTCTTAAATGAGTAAATAGATACCAGAAGCCAAATTATAAAAAGCATTGCCCTTTGTTTTGAGCTCTTGTAATGTGTGCTATTAAGCTTGAGGAAAATTAGAGGAGATTCTCATAACTGGCCTGAGGTAAATTTAAAAATTCCCACCTCACTCTCTTCTCCAAGAGTTAAAGTAGTGCATAGTCTTCTTATACTTTGAAATCTGCAGTGTTTTTTATTTAGGGACAGTCCTGCATGACTCCAAACAATGACCTTCTGTATTTTAATCCAGGAAGAAGAAGTTCTGTGTCCCAGAGAACATATTGCCCAATGACATTTGCTGAAAATTTGTACATAGCAAGATTCTAATTTATGTATCTCGACATACATTTTTAGTCAGTTTTGTTCCTGGAGACCAACTCCTACATTGTTATAACTTCTATTATAAATCTAAGAAAATGTCAATATTCCATCTGAAGGACAAAGCTAAACATAGAAGATGGGTTTTGCCTTTACATATACAGTGTTCATCCTATGAAGGATGCAAAATTTTCCATTTTTTTGTGTTTCAAAAAATAGCCCAAGCATATAAAATAAGAGTTGAAAAAGATGTTTGTGCTCAAAGGATTGTCCTTTGCTCTTCCCACTTTAAGTTCCTTCCCACTTTTTTCTGCTCATTATGAATACACAAATGGCATCCTTCAAAGCCTTCTGCAATATGTTTTTTTCTGAATGCCAGTCAGATAATACATGAAGAGCTCTGCTTCATATCAGAGATGGGAATGGAGGAGAAAACCAGATGTGGTTGGAATTGTCCCTGTGTAGCTGCAGAATGGCATTTCAAAGCAAGCTGGTCTCATCAGAACCTGGGAGCACATTTACAGTATCTTTAGGCAGCATCTCTCTCTAGGAACAGAAACTCTCTGGTTTTTTGAAAGAAGCTCTTGTATTGCTTGTAAAGAATTTCTAGTATTTCATTACTGTGACATAGAAAATAAGTAATGTTTCTTTAGGTCTGCAGGTAGAAGATGAAACCAAAAACACTCCAACAGGTGCAGGTTTGGGAAAATAATGCATAATATTCTGCAATTTGCAATTGCTAGATCATCAAAGAAACCATACAAAAATCTGAGAGTGGCAGGAAAATTTTTGAGCTATTGAGATGTGTATATATATATATTTATACATATTGCTTCAGCAGTGTTTCCTTGATTTTTTCTCATTAAAAGCAGTGTTATTGGGATAGTTTAAAATAATGGGTATCCTGAGCTTATTATATGGACTCTTGGAAGTCAAATCACCACACATTTTAGGAGAACAATTTTTAAATTATAATGTCATGCTGTGTGTAATGACTTTCAAGCTGTGCAGAGCTTATATTTACAGGTACAGGTAGGGCAGTAGATAGAGCTTGTAGCTGTATTAAGTTTTCATAAATCTTATAACAATAATTAAAGCTGATCTGCTTTTTCATGCTAAACATGGTTCTGAGGTTTCAGTATGTTGTGAAACACTGGTTTCATATGCAGTCATGTGTTTCTAATTCAGCTGGTTTAATTACAGGAAATTTAATGATAATGAATAGTAACAAAAAATAAAATATAAAGGAAAAAAGACAAAAGAGAACTTAGTTTCCATCCCAAGAAAAGAAGCCTTTTGGTAATAAACTGGAGGCTTTACATTGGAAAATTCATTTGTTGTACTTAGAGCATATATGCTAACTGTTAGCAGTAGTCCTTTATTTTGTTTTGGCTTTCCTTTTTATTTTTTCTGTGGCTCCCTTTTTATGGCTACAAATATCTATTTAATAATTGGGAAAACATGATGGTAAGGCGTGATCCTAAACAGGAAGGCAGCTGGTGCCTTAGGAGTTTGGTAACAGGATATCAGATTTTGTCACTGCCATAAAATCAGCAATAAACTTAGGCAGTATTTTGGCCCTGCTGAACAAGAGTTTTGCCATTGATTTCAGTAGAGTCAAAATTTCATTGCTGGGGTGTGATAAGTAATAACCTGTGTCAGAGTCTGTGACAAGCAGAGGGAAGCTGCCTCTTTGGCTTGCCTTGGCTGAAATGTTTGTAGTCCCTGTGTCTGTACCATAGCAAGATCCAATATCTGCCACTTGTGCCTTTCCCAGCAGACTATCTGATGGTGGAACAGGCACAAAGGTATGTAGTCTTCTGGTGGGTTGGTTTCCTTTTGTTTTCCAAAACTGGTGGAAAAACATTTTGAAGGAGTTGCTGATGCTCTGTCCTCTCTTCTTTAACTTTTAGTAAATAAGACTTTGGTATCCCAGTTTTGTAGGGCATCAAAGAATGAAATTTCTAAGAAAGAAATCTTCAGCAATTGGCACCAAATTAAGCATAAGGATGATAAAGTGTGTGTGATCCTAGGCCTGGAAAACTGTCCAGTTAAAATAGCAAATGATCCAATTAAAAATAAAATACAAATTTGTGCTATTGTTGGGGAACTGGGGAGATTCACAGTGATTCACTTGGCCAAGAGCAGCAGCAGCTTACATTATAAAGGTTTAGTTAAAAAATATCTTTGATATAGAGCATACTCAATTAATTATGGTGATCCTCATGTCAAATGTTATAGCTGATGAATTAGCTTTACCTAAACCTGTTGGTAGATTTATTTATGGGCTGGATATCCTGGCAACATACATAGATTTAGGACATTAAGAAAAAATTAAGAAAAAAGTGAACTGCTAAGTGATGTAGCAGCTCGTCTGGTAGTCCTTTTTTTGGAAATAGAATCAATCAAGTTTCAAAAATAACAAACTTCCAAAAGACTGCAAGTTCCAAGTAGTGTCCAGCAGTCACATTTTTAGTTTTCCACACCTTTTTAAAAATCAACTATTGAATTGATTTTGAAATTGACTGAAACTTCCTTTTAACTTCAATGTAATTATACTTCCAATTTAAGAGTTGTTTTTTCATAGCCCTTCTTATGGAATGTTCAGTAGCAACAAAGATGTTAGAAACTTTAAATACAGTAAAATTTTGAAACCTATTTTGTAGCCCATAGTGTTGTTTGAAGAACAAATGAAAACCTAAAGGTTTTGCTTTTCACACCTGAAATGCCTTAGGTTTTAAAGAAATCTCAGTGTTTTTCTTTGAAACTTACCAAAAAAATCTGGTATTTCTAAACCCTGAGGATCTAAACTGAGTCTCACCCAGTCATTTCTGGTTTTTCTCTGCATACTTTTGAGCAAAGAGACTGAGATAATAAGAATTTCTGCCATCTTTCTTTTTAAGTTGGAACATCTTGATTTGTTTCCTTGTTTTGTCATTCTCAGTGTCATGCCCTCAACTGCATGCTAAAAATTAACTAGAAAGATGAGAAGGCATGTTTGCAAGCTAATGAACTTTAGCCATTTTAGTTTCTAGTGTTTAAATACAGCACATTATGTGCATGATATGTGTACAAAACTAATGTGATACAGTACAGAAGATGGAGCCAGGCTCTTCTCAGTGGTATTCAGTGAAAATTTGACAAGCAATTCTATTTAAAGCTTATTTGAAAAAAAATCCCAGCTTTTTACCTGGGGTTGGTCAGCACTGAAGAAGGATGCTCAGAGAGAGTGCAGCCTCCAACCTCAGAGATATTTAGAATCTGATGGACACAGCCCTGAGCAACCTGCTCTGACTGACCCTGCTCTGAGCTGAGTTAGCCCAGGCAGTCTCCAGAGGTGCCTTCCTGCCTCAGTTTTCTGTGTGAATCTGTAATACAGTCTTGGCTAATGTAATAACTTTAAAAAAATGTGGGAGATTTTAAGCTAATAGTCTTACAGAAACACAAATCAGCCAGATTCTGAAATTGTATTAGTTGTACTTATATGATATAGAATATAGAGATAATATGTATTTAGGGCAGTATTGAAAGCCAACCTTAAAACAGAACTTGGTATTTCTGTTACTAAATTAAAAATCAAAGTATTTTTTTATTGTCATCATAAACAAGAGGATTCTGAGAAGTAAAACCATAGAAGTTGAAAAAGCTGAAAAGTCACAATGTTATTACCGTGTTTAAAACCATGTCCTGGAGGCAGACATTAACCAGCTGAAAAGCACGTAAATTAGGATATTTTAAAGTGCTGAGTTGCACAAATCATTCATAAAATTGATGTATGTTGACTTTCTGCTTTTTTTCTTTTTTTTTTTTTTTTCTTCTTCTTCCATTAAAAGTGTGTTTTCCCCTTGAAGCTGCCCCAGTCTTTTAGGAGCTGTGCTCTGTCCTGATTCTGGAAACTTTGGTGTGCATTTATGTGGAGTGCTAAAGATTTCAGTGGGCTCCAAATGTGAAGTGATGATGTTGTTAACAGATTTATTTCTTGTACTGGGATGGCACTCAGAGCCTGAGCCCAGAGCCCCTCACTGTGTAAGGTGCCCTCAGCACAGAGCAAGGACTTTCCTGCCCTAGGAGCTTCTCCTCGAGCACAGAGTCAGGGTGAGCTCCCCAGCAGCTTCCATGTGTGACATTGGTCTGCTTCACTTTCCCCCAGCTTTCCAAGGGACACTTTGGGGTATATCTTTCCTTGGATTAATTATACTTTTTTAGGGAAACTGTCCTTGAATTTAAAAAGGACGCAGAAGAGAGGAAAATAAATTAAGGAATGGAGTTACAATGTATTTGGAGCATTGGAATGAGCAGGTGGAGGAGTGTGTCTGCTATCTAACACTTGGATAGTGTATTTGCATGCCAAAAACTGTTTTTAAAAAAGATTAATTGTTATATACTTGCAGTAGTTGATAATGCAAAAATTCATTGCTTCTTTTTTTTTTTCTTTCTTTCTTTTTTTTTTCTTGTTTGAATTCATAGGCACTATATGCCTATAGCTGTGTGAGACATGGCTTCTAAAATGGTGCCCTTGTGCTGCATCATTAGCTAATGTCCTCTTCAGCAAACAAAGGAAAAATCCCAAATTTATAAACAGTTCTTTTGCCTTTAAATTAGCATTGTATATTTAGTATGTATCTGTTTACCTATTTTCTTTATTTTCTTCTTTTTTTTTTTTTTTTTTTTTGAATTNTTTTTTTTTTTTGGAATTGTGGTTTGAAGCAGTAAACCAAAGCTTGAATAGCATGCATGGACATGTTTTAATATATTCATGACTGATCAAAATACAGTACAGAAATCACATATGCTGCTCTGTTGCAACTTTCAAGGTTCAATCCATCATTCTGGAACCCAGGGGGCTGAGATTTGACATCCTGCCTAGAAACCATACTTCAGATTGGCTGGAACTGTGCCATCTCATGTTCAGGTTAAAAGAGCAGCTGTAATTTGTCTGGGTAGCACTTTAACTATGCACAGCAAATCGTAAAACCCATTTTCAGTAATAAACTGGAAGATAAAATAGGTCCATTTGCTTCATTTCCTGATCCGTACAAGATTTTCATCATTTTGATACAATACCTCTTGGAGTTTGATCCTATAATGATGTAGATTTCTGTAACAATCTTTCTCAGATTAGCAGTTTTATTTAGCCTATATACACTATGTAGAAGATTTCTCTTTTGGCATTTAGAGGAAGCCTTTTTCTATTGTTCTTTGGAACTGAAAATATGAGAATAATTTTGTAGTAGGAGTTAAGTTTATATGTGATTGCCACAATAAATAAACCCTGATTGTACTCTTTTTCAATTGAAAATACCAGATGTGAAAATACTCTATCCTGTTCTCTTTTTTCCCCTTTTATGTCTTAGTGTGGCTTGCTTGCAAGGGAGTAGCAAATGTAAGTATTCCCAGCAATACAGTGGGATGGGTTTTTTTATATATGTCTCTCTCTCTCTATATATATATATATGAAATTTTTATTTATGGCTTTGGTTTGTAATTATTTTATATTTCAACATTTAGTGTTTGCAAATGTGAATTTGTATGAGCAGCAAGAAGGGAAGGGAGGGGAGTTTTTCTGTGTAATTCAGGAACTGAAGAGAACTCATCCCAGGATAGACTTTCCCCAAGGGATTTGCCACTAAGCCTGGTTGTGGGGAGCCTGACCACAGGCAGCCCCACTCACCTGTACATGGAGGCTGGGGCTTCTGGTTCAATTCCTTTTGGATTTTGCAGAGTTTGTGTTCCAGCTCTTGATTTTGATGCAAGTCTGCAGAAGCTTTGTGTGCCACAGAGTATAAGAAACAGCTTTAAATACCATTCTACTTTGGTGAAAAAGTAATGTCTTGACCATTAAATAATTAGCCAGTGCTCTTTGAGTCCTTGGTTCATTTACTTCACCAGCCTTCCTATAAGTGTCAGATTTCTGGCTTTTCCTTTTCACAGAGCCATCTCTGTACCTGCATCTCTACTTGGACTTCTCTCTTTCAGCTCCACAGACCTCTCTCTTTCGGGGCATGTTTTCAAGACTTAGAGTTTGCTAACCCCAAAGGAAAACCCCCTGCCACTCTTCCTAACCCCTGTGCTGCTGCTCTGAGCTGAGGAGTCCCATTCACAGATGCTGCCCAGGCATCACCACTGCAGCACCAGCGAAGGCTCTTTCCCCTTCCCTCAGTACCACGGGGCTTTTTGACACTGCTGGCAAGACATTTGTCTCTGTTACTCCATTGTTGTAGCTCAGCCTACCTACTGAAAATACTTTCTTGCAAGATGCTTGTTTCCTTTAGCCCTTTGAAAATGCCTCTGGATTAAGAATTTATGCAACTACAGTGTACTTGTATTAGGCATGTAATTTGCTGGGGTAGCCAAGCCAGGGAAAATGAAACGTGTTTCTGTATATTCCATCTTCCCCTACCACAGTGAAGCGAGAGCAGGCTGCAGGGTAGCATTGTGTGTCTTGGTGGCCACACAAGCACTCAGTATTCACTGGAGACCTGGAGGTACGACAGCTGCATATAAATATGCATAGTTGGAGAGATTCGTGCTTGTGCCTCGTTCTAGGGCTGACTGGCTGTGGTGCTGCCACTGCAAATCAATGAGCGTTTCCCTCGTCTATCAGCTGCTCCCTTGCTTAGAAGCAGACAAAATGGTTAAAGCACCAACAGCCCACAGAGGGCTCCTGAGTGAGGGAGACTTGTTTGTTACAGCACTCAAAACATTTCCCTGAATCTACAGTAGCTCTCAGTAGATGAATTTAGCACTCAGCAGATTAATTTAGCTCCCAGTGGGCTGGATTTAGAAAGAAAAAACTAATATAGATGAATACATTCTGTTCAGCCAGCATATTTTGTTTTGCAACAATACACATGTCTTATTTGAACTGCAATCTGGTTGGAAAGCATTTTGCGAATGGTGCATTGGTCATAAAAATGAGTCATGCTTGCTCATTTTTTGAAAAGCTCTCATCTACTGCAGATTGAGGAAAAAGGTATTGAGCAATTCACTGGAGAAAGTATTGGAATTTCAGCCATCTCTGATGAGCTCTGGACAGATTTTAAGGTAGACTTTCATATTGTGTTGCAAAAAAAAGGAGCAGCTTTCCCTTTGTTACCTATGTATTTCAGATTGTGATGTGCACCAGCCTGCTCCCTGGGGCTTGGCTCATCTGCCTTGTGGGCAGGGTTTCCTTGGGAGGATTTACAGGCTGGAAGCTGAAGGTTTATCCAATGGCTGTTGGGAAGAGTAGGATAAAATCGAGATACAAAATCTATTGTTTCATGACTTCATTATAACTCTCAGCTTTCTTCCTTAACCTAGAACATGTCACAAGGAAAATGAGACTAGATTGGTTATGGATGATAACAGGGTGACTACTTGCTTATGATAACAATAATATTTACTATTTCAGGAGCTAGGGAACTGAATAAAAAGATAAAGATATAAACTAAAAATATCAAAAGAACCAGGAGCTGATGAGATCATTTGAATGTAAAATGGTCAAGGAAATGAAAAGACAAATGTTATTATATGACAAGCTGGCTTTCAAAAATGTTATCCTCAGTAAATGAGTATCTCATAAGACTAGCTTCCAACACATCTTCCAGAGCTTTTCTTGACAAAGTATTTCTACTACCAGCAGCAGAATGATGGTTATAAAACATTCTTTCAGTCTCTCAACATTTTTTTAAAAAAACCACAATAAAAATGGGCTGAAGAGCAAATAACTCCCTTCAATTGAGTTGGTGCAGATCTAATTCACTCGGGAGGTTCTCTGCTGCTACTGTGATGACTGCTTTTTAGTAGTGATTCTCAATCCTATTTAATCAAAGGACTACTGAACCTTTTGGAGAACACAAACCACAGACCTTCCTCTAATGACAGTGCAGTGGTTTACTTTTACCAATAGATAAAAATGAAGCAAAACTTTGGAAGCTCTTATGAGTTTTGTTTTCCCCACTTGTTTGTGTGCTGGTTTGCATGTGCAGAGATATGCATGTGTTTTCCTCTCTGTTTTTAAATCCTACAACATTTTTGGAGTCTATCTTGTAAAATCTTACCGGCTACCAGCAGGTTTTAGTCAGTACGTCAAGGAGTGCTGCAGGGAAATCCACAGAACGCTGGAGGCCTGGTTCCTATGTTTGCCAGGAGCCTTGCCCACCAAACCACAAAGCGTTCTGTGCACAGTTCCTTCTAGATGGTAAATTCTGCTTTCAGTAAGGGACTGAAAAGTGGAAAACTCTCAGGCATCCCATGGGATTTTGCTAGTTCTCCTGTGAGGAGGATGAGGCAAAGCAGTGTCTCTGGAGGGCACACAGGTAGGCAGTGGTGACTCACCATGCCTCCTGGCTCCTCTCTTTCAGGATGAACAGGAGTGTGTTAGGAGTAAATCCTCCTGCTTCAGGAGGAGTGAGAAACCACTATCCCACGTGGACTTTACTGGGAGCTGCAGGAAGGGGCTGGGGAGGGATTGGTACCACAGTGCCCTGGTAACTCCTTGTCCCTGGCTTTGCCCCTGCAGCCCCAGCCCCAGTGGACAAAGAATGAAAATGCAGAAGACAGTGTGGGTCACACCGGAAGCAAGGAGAGGCTTCTGCTGACTGGGGTCCAGATTTTTCTTGGTGCCAGATTTGAGTCACACAATCTTTTCTTCTCCTTGGTTCTGTTAACGTGGTTTTGTAGATAAACAGGAACCCAGGAAAGCTAATGGTGAGTCACAAAGATGCAACTGTACTTCTGCAAGGGCTTTGTGAGTGCTGTAAGGCTGAGTACCCTAGAGCATTAACCTCTACAGATATATTGGGGGGGATTAGTAATTAGCTATACTTTCAGTAGTCTGAGATTTTTTGCATATAGACTCCATGTTAGTGTCTTCTCTGCCATGGGATGACACCACAACATCCTGCTGCTGCAAGCCTTACCTCCCACAACCCACTTCATTTGCCTCCTCCTTTCAAGGTTTTTTGTGTTCTTGGCAACAGTTACAGAGGAAATTAAAGGCTTTATTTCCAGACTACCTTCAAACATGGAGGCCAGTTTCTGAAAATCCTGTTCTAAAAGCTTCAGTTTTTATTGTTTCCTAGGCTTCCCTGCCAAGATCTCCTTGCTGTGGCAAAATACTGCCATCTGTAAGATATATCAAACTAGATATAATTTAGTGTGTTGGTACTTGAAAATATCATACGTTCATCCGTGGCCTTGTTATGGTTTAAGATTGTGCCAAACTTCACAGCATGCAGGGCCTTGTTTGGAGGGTTGGTTGCATGGGTGGGCTTTTTTCTCTTTTGGTTCAGTGTGGCCCAGCCTAAAAGCTGCAGCTTGGGACACATCCATAAATTGGGGTAATTTCTTCTAGATCTATTATACATAAATGGACACTGTGCCTCTGATGTGTACATGGAAACAAAAGATAACATATATTGGTAGAACTGATTTACCTGTACATTGTAAAAGTATAATGTGTCCCCAGCAGTGCAGCAGTGGTGCTCCTACAGATTCTCATAAAGAATATTTGCTGCTATAGTATTTATTAGAAGTTAATGGATCTCAAAACTTCCTCTTGATCATTACAGTAATATTTATACTTTTATACAAAAACAGTTTAATTATCATATTATATGAGTTAGGACCACAGTTATTTCTTCCCTGGAGCACAATTGGCCATTTCTTCCTATTTCTGTGATATAATTTTAGGCTGCTATTTCCAACATCCTTGATATTTCTTAGTAGGTTTTAAATTATAAAGTGAACTAGATAAGAAATTCTTCATGTGCATAAATCATGCTCTGCTGTGGGAAAAAGGCCAAACAACCAAAATATATTCCTAAATATATGTCTAAGTTGTTTAAAAGGACTCCCCATTGTCAGGTATTATTTTCATCTTACCTTGAGAAACTTAGAGAATAAATAATAGACTAAGATTGACTAGCTCAATACATGGGATGTGGAAAGTATCTAGTATCAGCAAATCAGATATCCTGTTTAATAAAGTTGCTGCTGTTTAGAAAGAATATTTGGTTTGTTCTGAAATTCATATAATCTTGGATATAGAGGTTTTACAGGTTTAGTCCTAGGAAACAGGATTTGTTTTAATGAGGAACAAAAGCATTTTAGCTCCTGAAGCTTTACTGGTTCACTGAAAATCATTTTTATTTATGATTCTGTCTGCATTAGGCACATGATTTACAAGCAGTGTTTGCCTTCATCACCTTTTTGTCTTCATTCTCCTGCCTCTTCCCCTCACTTCAGCAGACTTACCTGTCTGATAGAGATAATAATTTGAAATAACTCTGTATCTGAGGAGTTGTACTGCCAGTGTTATAGCAGCTACCTCTGTCTGCTATCTCTGTGTAGGCAGTATTTCTTCATGATATACTGGAGCTATCTCATTTAAACAGACTCAGGTGCAGGGAGAAAATCCCAGTCTTCAGTAAAAAAAGTCGGTATCGTTGTCCCAAATACAGCAGTGTTTAAAATTTTTATTTTTTACTCCATATTTGATGAAAGCTTTGACAAAGAATGTTGAGCAGTATGGTGTAATGGGACATAATTTCCCAGGGAATTAAGAAGAAATAAAATGGTACTGAAAATGGGATGAATTTCACAGTTGCTTTGGAATTCTGTAAAGAAACCACACATAACATGTTTCTTTCTTCACCCCTTTATTTTTTTTCTTTTTTTTTTTTCTTTTCTTTAACTGCATATGTTAATAATATGTTAATATTAGCTATAGGAACATCAATTTTTGTATCAAAGACTAAAAAATTCTGCACACAGCAAAATACTACTGGGTGACCAGTTCTGGCTAAAGGTGTATAGGGGGAGGAAAAGACACTCAATTTTTTGCTTTCAAGGCAGCCAAGATAGCTCATCCCTGCACAGAACATTCCAGGAGCAGGAGGGGAAAATCTACACACATGAGATTTGCTGTACTCTTATCACTCAGGAAGTGGGGGGAATGGTCTTTAGACTGGCATTCTAGTCTGGGTTATCAGAGACTTAGTCATGGTTCCAGATATCCTGATGTTAAGTAGCATAAGTAGTTTTCCTCTGCCTCAGTTCCCCATCAGGTAAAAATAGACATCTCTTACAGGGCTGTTGTGGGGATAAATACCTAAAGCTTGCTAAGTGCTTGGATTATTCAGTAATGAAGCTTGTCTAAGTACCTCAAAGCACAGTTTAGGATGGAATGTGTATTTGCTGTATCCATGCACCAGGGACTTCATTAATAGCTTGGAAGACAGAGGCCCAATGCACCTTAGAGCATGGAAATATCATTGATGAACTGAACTGCTCTTGTGTAAGAACTAGAAGACACTTTCCTGGTGGAAGGAAGTTCTTTGAGCTGTGGCTGGACATAACTAACCTATGTAGAAAATTGTTGAACCACATGGTCCGAGGAGATGCCAGGGAATGAGAAAGCTCCTATGGAATTCTGCATTGAGAGAGGAGGAAGTGGAGGAGCAGCACTAGCAAGTACTTTATAAGAGGGAATATTTCTAGAATGGAGGCTTCTTATTGGAAGTCAGACAGGTAGGAACAAAAAAAATGAAATAAAACCAGGCAACAGGATATAACAACAGAAGGATTCTTCTTCTGGTAGACTATATAGCTCAAGATATAAGTGGGGAGTTGAAAAAGGAGATGGAGGATATGTTGGAGAAGATAAAGAGTAATGGTAGCAGATAATGGAAAACTGATGCCAACTTCTTACATTTAACTAGTGAAACATGTGGATGAATTTGAGCAGAGGAGGACATCACAGAAGGATCAGAAATCAGCAGATTTATAGTTTGCAGCATAGAAAAACATTTTGTGTGAGATTTCAGTGTTAGAATGGTCAGGAGAAGAATAATTATTGAAATAATTATTCTTCCTGAACAACCTCAGCAGGGAGTCTGTCTGTTCTAGCAGAGGGAAGAAGGGTGCTCTAGAGATAAGAGAGCTGTTTCAAGGTTAAAGGCAGAGGTCAGGGTGGTGCTGTAAATTCCACCAGCTCCAGTTGTCTGCGGCGGGCCCCAGGAGGAGACCTCGGGCTGGCGGCGAGAGGGAGCCTGGCTGTCCATGGGCGAGGGAACCACGGCAACCACGGCTTGTGCCTCACTCAGGAGAGTGCAAAGGGCATCATCGGCAGTAAGTGTTTGGCCACAGAGACAACAGGTTCCTGATGCAAAAATAGTTATGGGTGGCGGGTGTGTGACTGGTGTGGAAAAATACTGAGAGATGAGGCAGTCAACAAAAGGGAATGCAGTGGGAAATACTGGAGATGTACAGGGAAAGAGGAGCTGGAATTTTTCTAAGAGCAGATATCAAAATTTTAAGGTAGAGAATAATCTTTAGGATAAAGTGTAAGTATAGAGAGCTCCTGAATGAATTTGGAAGGTGGAATATTCAAGTATTATTTTTGAGAATCTCAGTGATTCTTCCCTTGTTTTGTGCTTTTCTTTGCTTTGCTAAGATCATTCAGTTTCATAGGAAAAAAACAGAAGTACAGAGTGACATGTCATCCCATCTTACCTCCTGCATAACACTATATTTGGATAGATTTACCAGCTGAGGTTTTTGTTTGGTTTGTTTGAGGGGGTGAGCAGCAAACAGAATATAAATTTCTCCTGTTTAGTCACACTAGTGAAAAAATGAGCAATTTGGCATTTAGCTGTCAGGTCTACTTACTGTTCCTGTACGAACCTTGTTTAAGAAGGATTTAAGTAGATACAAATGAAGTATTGACAGTATAAAACATCTGGAACATTTTAAAGATGCACTGGAAACAGAATGTGATTATTTTCTATCATGCTAATTGTACCTATTATGAATTAAAAAACATTCCATTTTGCAGCCATTGTTGTGCAACTTTGGCATCTCTGTTCTTTGAAATTCAGCTTTCCATTCATGTGGTATATTAAAAAATGTTACAAGACAAATTACAAAGCTCAATTGAAATAATGCCAAAAATCCTAACCAAGCTACTCTACTAGATAAATAACTAATATAGTGCTTACTGTTCTGAGGGGGTTTTTTGTTGGTTGTTGTTGTTTTTTAATCAGAAATAAGTGCTCAGGTAATAAGCCAGGGCTGAGTGGGATGAGTTGGTTTTTTTTTCTGGTGTACAGCTTAATGGAGTTGCTCTGCACCTATAGTGAGGTATTTAAGATCAGTTTGTGAGCTACTATTCCTGTGTAGCATTTTGTGTTCACCAGTCTAGAATAGGTATTCAGGGTATTTTTTGCCTCCTGCATTTGGATGAGAGGGTTTCTTCTCCATGGGGAGTCACTTTGCACCCTGGAGGAGCTGCAGGGGCCGACAGGAAAGCAGAAATATGTTGTTTGCCTGCTGAAGGGAAATGAAGAGGGTGATTTCCAGGGTGGTTGCCTGACTGTAGGTCTGCTCTGGGTGCCCCATGCAGTAGCTGCCATGGGGAGTGAGCTGCAGGAGATGGTGACTCAGTGGGAGGTGTGGATGTGCCTTCCAATCCTCCTCCAAATGCAGAGGAGGTTTTACTACTCTCTTTTTCTCCTGTAATTGGTGTACAATGCATTTGCAACCCCTAGCAAATATATTGAAATCAATACTGGTTTAAATGTTTTAGGCGTAAAAGAGACTTAAGAGACTTTGCTCTTTTTTTTTTTTATTTATTTATTTTTTAAGTGAGTGAAACTACTACTAACAAAATGAAAACAGTTATAAAATTTTTGTGTTGATAAATTGGTCATTGCTTGGGTATTGGAGGAATCTGACTGCAATTAGCAGAGCTGATGTTTGAGTCTAGTTTTACCCATAATTTATGAACTGAAGGGAGCTTGAAACCTTACAAAGTAGAATAGATATCACTGGGGAAAGAAAAGTTAAGTTTTTTACCCCCAAATCAGTCATAAATTGCAAAAAAACTTGAAGAACTCAAATTCATTTAATAAAATATTTGATTAATTTTTCTGTATTATGCCTTTGAGACACAACCATTCACAAAGTTAAATTTTTTTTAAAATTTGAAAATCCATATAATGAAAATCATTCTAAATAATTTGTGGTTTTTATCACACAAACGCATGGGAAAGAAAGAAAGTTTAGTTCTTCTCATACCTTAGTATTTACCTGATATACAAAAAATACCATGAACACCTCTTTTCCCTGAAAAATTAACCAGTCCAGGTTTATTGGTATCTGAGGTATTGATGGGTGACTTCAAGTGTTTTTTTAATTAAATATGACTTCTCGGCCTTTTCAGGTTAACCCTGTTCAGGTGAAAACATGCATTATAAAAAGAGATATTTTTTTAAACATTAAAATTCAACAATTGTCAGCATTTTTGATGAACTTTAGAGGGTTCTGTTAGCTGTTTGTGCATGCACATATTACCATCTACATTATTGTTAGTCTTTTCCTTCTGAAATGTGTGATTTTGTTTTTTAAAAAATGGAATAGTTTTATTTGAAGTATCACTTATTTAGTCTCTTTCATGCTGTTGAGTTCTGTGCCATGAACTATAAATTTCATTTTTTGTAGCTGCCCTGTGGCGTCAGAGCCAGTCTTGTTTGACAAACATGCTGTCATTCAGTTGGGAGAGTGGGAGTGTGTCCTGCTTCTATGCTGGCTTGCGTCTTGGTTGCACTACTTCTATAGCAAACAGCGTAAATATGTTTCACAGAGCTCTGCCTGCAGAGCAAAATGAACCCATTTAGGTGGGATTTTGGTGTTACAGTGCTGCTGGTCTCTCCCAGGCACTTGAGAGCTGCCACAGTGAGGGTTCTGTTCACAGCTCCCAGCTGGAGTCACCCCTCACTCTTGGCAGCGCTCAGCCCCAGCCCTGCCTCACTTGTAAAGTCTGAGCATCCCCCCCTCTACTCAGCCACGTTTCCATTGCACGGGAGCTTTGCTCAGTCTGAGGTCCACCTCCAGATGTGCCTCTTCCCCTCACTCTTGGCAGTGTAGGGCTGCTATCCCTCCCAGCAGAGCTGAGGTAGAGAAACCAGCACCTCTGCCTCGTGTCACTGCATGCTGAGTAGAGTTCCAGTGTCCTGAGAGCACTGGGGGCACCCTGGGAACACTTGTTACGTTCAACTGGTTGTATACCAAAATAGTACCATGGATAAAACCTGGGAAAATAAACATCATGCCCCCAAGAGGGATCTATCATGGTAAATCTGAATCCATCTTGAGGACAGATGCCCGATTCCAAGCTGGAAGGTTGTGAGTAGCTGACACAGGGATTAAAACAGCTGAATTCTGAAAGGCAGGAATTTGCTGCTCTCACAGTTTACTGGACATATTTGTTCTTGTGTTTGTAACCAGCCAAGTGTGTTGGTGGTGCAAGAAGGTGTATGAAGCTCACTGCAGTATTATGAGAAAAACAAAAGGCCATAAAAACGTTGCAATGAAATCTGTCCTGTGCTGTGCTGAAATGCCTTGATGCTACCACAAAGGTATTCAACTGAGATGCTTGCTGTTCCCTCAAGTTTTTAAGCAGGCATTTAAACTGATAGATTTCTTTTATCGATGAGGATTTATAGAGCCATTTTTTATAGGAAGACTTGAGTCTGTAATAATAAAAAAGGTTGATTTTAATATTTTAAAAAGTCCTTACTTTAATCTAGTGTGCATTTCTGTGGGCCCTCTGGTTTTATTTCTTTTTCCTTTTTCACATAAATGGGTGTGGAGTGGGATGGAAGAAGTTCAGGCATTATAATGTGCATTCCAGAATTGTTTGTGCTGAGCTGACTTTAATGTCTATGGGACTAGGTTCAGAAAAGCCGGTTTAATTATGTACAAACATCCCAGAGCTGTAGACAAGAACTCCAGCTACTGATAAAAGTAACCCCAGCACTGATGAGTGTTGCAAAATAAAAGCTCTCCCAGAAATCCAGTTAATGGCATCTTTGTTCCTAACCTGTAACTTTTTAGAAGTCTTGATACTTCGGGTTTAAAAATTAACAATGTAGACCTGAAGTGAAAATAATACTTTGGAAGTGGGGATGAAACAAACTCTTCTCTTTTCATCTTTCCCCAATGATTTGCAGGCAAACACCACCCCAGGCAACTTCCGAACTTCCATAATTGCACTGAATTCTTTGTTAATTGGGCTTTTCTCTTGCTTTTGAGTTCTTTCTTGAATAATGCCTGCTTTATAATGATTTGTGTGCAGACAATAAATGTAGAGATTTAATAGGATGAAGGCTGTGGCTCCATATAAAGATATTTAGCCCTTAACTCCCATTGAAACCAATACCTTTCCAAATATCATTATGACTTAAAATTAATATGCATAAAATAGGATTATTATTAAATGTTTGAGGGATAAAAAGATAATAAAAACACTGTTCTCCTCTAAAGAATTTGTGAATATTGTATCTTTAGAACTGCGTGATAATTATCCCTGTAACTTGATGCTCTTGGTGACTGTTGGGAAACTAGAAGGGAAACGCTCCATTTCTTACTTCATCACAAGTAAAAAAACCCTGTCTTTCCTCTTTATGATGCTGATGTCTGTTCCTCCTGAGCAAGTGGGGATAACAGTTTGCTTGTGATTCACTAGAAGGTAAAGAATCCAAATTATTTTCTCTAAGCAATGCAGAGATAAGTTGTCTAAGGAGGAGTGAGCAGTATCTGTTGCTCTGAAAGAGGTTGTGATACAATTAATGAAGGCAGTGGAGCTGCTGGTTTGTTTTTTTTTCCCCAGAGCAGTCATAGGTTCAGGGCTTTTGGCTGGTTCAGGAGTGTTGGCAGCAATGTCAGCATCAGCAGGGATGGGTGGTCATCACAGTTCTGAGACCTGGCCAAATCAGCAAATTGCATCCTGTCTCTCATGACTGCAATGGCTCTTGTGAGTTTTCATGCACATCATGTTGTTACTGAAAGGAACAGCAAAAGTACCGAGAAGTTTAACAGGGAAAGATAGTTTGCTCTCCAATGCTAAACAAATGTAATCATCAGAAGCATCTGTGCTTGGTTCTGGAATCTAACCATGAGTGACTGAGGTTGGTGGGACATAACTGGTGACCTAACCACGCTGTCAGGAAAAAAGGGAGGTGAACAGTCATTGGCAAAGGCTGCTGTCTTTTAGTGCACATAGTGATAGTCCTACCCATGCAAACATGGCTTTCTTAAACAGAACAGATTCTGCTTACATTTTCTGTTGGTTTTAGATTTGGAATTTTTTGGTTGGTTTTTTTTTCATAGTAAAACTCATTCCACTCCCATATGGGACCTCAGTTTTACAAAAGCACATTCACCAGTTTATTCTATCCTTTAACCCATCATCAGTCATCTTTCCCCTGTTTTTGCACTTGCTCAAACTCTCTAGCTGCTAAACTGCTTCCCTGCTATTAGATCTGAGTAGAGAAACTGTTTTATCTACATGGACATGTACACATGCACATGGACAGTCCAGTGGTGCAAACCCAGTAACAGGGCTGTGGTTAGGGCTCACATGATAAGTCTTTCCGAAATGAGATAGATGTTCTCAAAAGTCACAAACAGGCATGTGGCTGAGGAAATGGTTAGGACATGACCCTTTCAGTTCAAATTTCTTTGACCTAAATCACAGTTTTTAAATTAAGATAAACTAGCCTGACTACATCAGAAGGATGCTAATGTAACAGGAGAAACCTTTATTTTAAGCGAGATACACTCTAGGGTTTGCTGAAT
Source organism: Chaetops frenatus (assembly GCA_013400775.1). Taxonomy (NCBI): domain Eukaryota; kingdom Metazoa; phylum Chordata; class Aves; order Passeriformes; family Picathartidae; genus Chaetops; species Chaetops frenatus. Next base: position 301,534 of record VZTR01013739.1, on the reverse strand, counting down.
ACTGATCTGGTTGGACATGGTTTGCATGTTGTCTGTACCTTTTCTGGTTGTTTATTGATCCATTCCAAATTCCAAAATTCTCAGCATCATGGTCAGTGGTTTCCCTTTTAGTGAAAAATGTAAGGTGTGTTGGCCAAGACATGTACATGGGATGATGTTCCATATGCCAGAAACTGCTTGGCTGCTGGAGAGGTGATAGAACTGTCTTTCTGCTTCGTCATGACCTCATGNGCTGAATACTGATCTGGTTGGACATGGTTTGCATGTTGTCTGTACCTTTTCTGGTTGTTTATTGATCCATTCCAAATTCCAAAATTCTCAGCATCATGGTCAGTGGTTTCCCTTTTAGTGAAAAATGTAAGGTGTGTTGGCCAAGACATGTACATGGGATGATGTTCCATATGCCAGAAACTGCTGTCTCAGATGGCTGCTGGAGAGGTGATAGAACTGTCTTTCTGCTTTGTCATGATCTTTTTTTCAAGAGACTTCTGTTGACATTGTTTTTGACACTTCCAATTATAAGACTCAATTTCCAGATCCAGTATTGAAGTTGTGTCTCTTTCTTTGGGGTCAAGTAGTGTCTGGTGAAACACTCCCAAAAACCCCTTCTGTCATAGCAGCATGCACAAAGGATGGAATGTGCTGCCAGTTATTCCCTCACCTTGAGGAGGATCATCTACATCTTCCAGCACTGGAGCTGGTGATAGTGTTTGGCAGACACAATTTCTGAAGATTTTATCCAATCCAAGGACACTTAGGTATTTATTTATCAAGAAAATTATTTGCAATGTGATGGTGTTTGTTTGCAACTGAAACCTTTGAGCAGGGCCTTGTACATATAAAGGCTGGTGTAATGCTGAGTCCTCTGAAAAAAATGAGTCCATGTGACCCAAATGAAGTATTCAGTTCTCAACTTGATCTCTTGGCACTGAGGAACTCATCTGGGACAATGTTATTCCTGCAAAGGAATTTGCTGAACTTGAGTTGTGTGGTGTTTGCAACACAGTCAAAGCATTCATGATTAAAATATATGGATGATAGCAATAATTATCACCTTTTATTCCTACGGGGATTTGAATACTACTTGTTTAATGTCTCTCCAGACCACTGGTTCATCAATGAAATTTACACCAAATATCAGTGCTTGAACTTCTTGAATGTCTCTTTGTGCATGGGCTGAAGAGAGGGTTCCCACAGAAATACTGTGTGACTGAGTAATTAACAACCGTAGCATACTCTGTACTCATTGAAGAAATAAAAGTTGCTCGGGAAAGCTAAAAATCTGGCATTTTTAGGTGTTAATATTCATCACATAACAGTATTAATAATGTTCTTTTGACAAGATATTTATTTAAAATGTTGTAGAGAGTAAGCTAACTTCAGTGTCCTGAAGAACATTTAATGAGAAATACAAGCCCTTCTTTTTTTCACCATCTGAACATTTGAGTATCCTTTATAATGATAGTTGTACATTTGGATTTAAATAAAAATACACAAAGGTTGATGCCACCTATATGAGAGATACCCTTTAAACTTTCTTTAAATGGCATGCTTTGGTATGTCTATTGGGTTTAGTTCTGTTTATAAAAGTAATCCTGCCACAGAGTCAGGAACCTTCTGAGAAAACAGGGACCTGCTAGATTTTGAGAGACTTTTCATTTAGAATGATTTTGCTGCTTGCCATTTCTATATAAGAGTAACAACTCATTACTAAATTTTTCATCAAAAATATGAGAGAGATAAATTATAATGAAACTTTTTTTTCCTCTTTGCAGGTTTCTTTTACAATGTGTACTGCTCTGCCCAGTGAATTTTGTTTAACTGACCAGGTAAGCAAATATGCCTAGTCATGTTATTTTTTTTTTTTTCCAGACATTTGACAACTAATTCTGAGAGACTGGCGTTCTGAATTGTGGGATAAAAATTGAAAAATCTATTATAAATATATTCAAAATGCTTTTGTTATTTTTTAATGAAAAAACCTCAAAAACAAACAGTTAAAATTTGAAGAGTCCTATCACTTCCAATTAGAAAATTTACCAAGTTTTCCAGATGTTTTTATTTTAATTCTTTCTCTCCATCCTTCTTTTTTGTCCTTGTTTCTTCACACTTTACATTGATATTATGGGCTTTTTTGTTGCTTTTTTTTTTTTTTAAAGTCTTATAAGTGGAACTTTTTTTCTTTTGTTATCAATCTCCATCTACCTACCAGTATTTCAGCATTGCAAACAAAACTATCTGCTGAGAACTCCAGGGATGGTATTTTAACACCATGGGAATGGCAAAGCAATGCTGTAGTGACCTTTGGGAAGTAGAGATGGCTTTGGAAATTTATCAACACCATTTCTGAAATTATCAAAATACAATTCAAATATGAATGAAATTACAGGTAATTATCTGGTTTGACTGGTACCAAAAAACTTAAGGTAAAGCACCAAATTACACTCCTACTGTGCCTAGTTTTGTAGGCTGGATGCTGTGTTTTACCTGTGGAATTTCAGTTTGGCTGGCTGTTGTTGTACGTAGTTTGCAGAAAACAAATTTTGTCCACCTCTTATAACTGTGGGTTTTAATGATGGAGTTAGGCAGTATCATTTACATGCAGTGCAGATTTAATGTTGCCTACACCAGTTTGATAATTTTTTTATGCCTTTTTTTATAGAATGATGTGGACAAAATGAATTAAAGTTGCTATTTTGAACGGAATATTATGGTCACAGTATTTAGAGGTGATTTGCCTTAGATTAAAAGGTTTTTGTGCTTTTTGATAGACTTATCTTTGCCCTGGCTAGAATAACAGAATACAACCAAAATAATAAATAAGATCATGGTGTTCCTTTGAAAGTCTTTCTCTTATTTTATGTTTAAGTGTTCCATAGCTCTAACTTTTTATCAGTACAGTTCATCTCACCTTTAATTTGAATAAATTGTTCTTTGATCATGCTCTCATCATTCTAACTTCTTGACATTGGGTTTTTTCTGTGTTGCTGCCAGCATTTAAAAAGCTTTCTTAGTCTCAGTTCACCAAGGAGAAATTTCATCCCTTTGGATCTTCTCCTGAAAATTTTTTTTAGACACATTGCTCCCAATGCCTTTTATTTTCTTTAATAAAATGGATGTCTGCTTCACCTAGTGCTGCCTTTTGGGTTCACCTAGTGTCATATTCCTGGGTTTTGTTTGCAAATTAGTCTGAAATCACCCTTGCAAGGAAGGAAAAAATCTTGGTTTAAAAATACCTAATGATTTCAAATGTTAGTCTTCAGAACTTTCCAAAGGAATTTCATATGAAAAGTTTGGAAGACTGATCAAATAACAAACAGAAAAAAAATCTCCCCCCAGCACCCGTGCCTTCATTTTCTGGATCTTTAACACATCCAGAGTAGTCATTTCTCCAGGATTCATTATTCTGATATTTTATTCTGGTATTTTGTTCAAAACATTGCAAGATATAATTATCAACAGTAAATGAATCCATTAATAATATAATTTTAACAGCTCTAGCAAAAAAGATGGCTGTTTATATTGTCTAATCTTTTTCTTTTTATATCAATGTGTCTCCTGCAGAATTTGTCATGGTGTTTGCCTTGCAGATATAAATTGTAATGAAATTGTAATGCTTTGATTGATTTGGAATAATAATTGGTTTATTCATCAATATGAGATATCCAAGAAAACAAATCATTATGGTTCAAATAGCTAATTTAATTAATTTTTTTAATGGTCTCTGTTTCTTTAAATAACATTAATCATTTTTCTGAAACAAAAATCAATGTAATTTAGTAATATTTCTCCAACTATATCTTTGACAGGACAATTTTTAAAAAAATATTTTAATTAAGAGAGCAAAATAAAATTCATCATCATAGCTTTAGTTTTTTGTGAAAAAATTCTTTTCTCTCACCTCATCCCTTCACTTTTCATATTCTCTTTCTTTGGCCAACACTCTCAAAGATTGCCTGGTCTATGTGTCTGGATAAAATACGTTTGGCAGTCAGTGGCATTTTTTTTCAAGAAAAAACAGTCCAAAGGCAGAGATTATATCCCCAAAGAAGTTTCAAACAAACTGGACAAGCTCAAGAAGTGGCCCAAGCTGATCTTTGAAATCTCTTCCAAGCCAGGCCATCCTATGGTTCTAGGATTCTCAGAACTCTTTGCTCTCCTTACTGACTTCACTTACGGCCTGCTTTGCCCTTAATGGTGGTGATTGTAGGCTTTATAAAGTACAAAAATGAGCTAAAATAGATACTCTTGCTCCATGGGCATAAAATTTCCATGAAATAATTGTATCCCAGCTAATGAACATGCCTGTGATGAAATAACAGGCTTGGCTGAATACAGGTGATGATCAGCAGCTCAATATGGAGGGCAATACTGGTGTTTAATACTGGTATTGAAATGAAAGATGATTTGGTATTTTTCATGTCTCTTTACCAACTGAAAATGTGAATCAAATTATTTTAAAGATTATTCATGTTGTTGATGAGCCTCCAGCACTGTTGATATTTGTGGGGTAGGATGCTGTGAGCCTGCATGACTGTCTGGTGACTGAGACATTGGGTTGCTGTTTCAATACTGTGCAAGAGCAGAATTTTCCACAGATATTTGATCACTAGCAATTCTTACAAGAATTAATGCTCTGACAAATAGCTATATCTTAAAGTTTGTCAGGTACTGACATTCTCAGAGGCTTTGAAAGCCTTCTAAAGGTATGGTTGCATTGTTATTTTGCAATTTCTGTGCAGTGCACAAATTGTGAACTAGGAATTATCTACATGGACATAGAAAATGCAACAGGAAAAGGCTTGGTTTTGATTTTTTCATTTTAATTTTTTCATTTAATTTTTTTGAGCAACTGGTGACATCTTATATTTTAATTACAAGGAGTAAGTTTGGGTTCTGTACGAAATAGTAAAAGCTCTAATTAACTTAGACGCTCTAAAAGTCTTAGAATTGTGTTCCATAAGAGCTCTGGTAAATGGCATGGCAATTCTTTCAGAAGTTTTTTGTACTCCAACATTGCCTCTTTGAAATGTTTAGAAGTTTTAGCAAGTTAAGACTATTGTAGCACATCAAGTTACTGGCAGATACAGAACCAACCATAAGGAGCAGCCATTGGGAGTAAAAATTGGATCCACAGTTTTCACAAATGGAGTCTGGTTGTCAGTGGTACACCTGAACAAAAACACAGGATTCAGCTAAATATCTCCACTCAGGCTTCAGGTACACAAGATCTGTTCACAAACTATAAACCAAAAAGTATACAAGCTGGAATTAAGTAAACCAGTGGTTTCCTATTAATTGTTCTTCATTTAAACCTCCTTGGAAATACCTTGTCCTGCCTCTCTGAGAAACCCAGTGTAGGACTTACAAGCCCCATGGTGGTTTCTATACTGTTGTTATTTTGAAGTCATGTAATGCATAAAACTGTGTTCGTTTCTGTGCACAGGAATGAGTTTCATACAGAATCAGTACAGGTGAAATTTCAGGTTGCCCCTGAAAAATTAACAACCATAAAAAACCAGGGGTACTTTCTTCACTAAGTCTAGGGCTTTGCATGCATCTGTACTCAGAATTCCATTAATCTCTGGGAGAGAGAAGAAAGTCCTTTAGAATGTAATGTTTTTATTTAGAAAAAAAAAAAGCAATTTCATTCACATGTTAAAAATTTTGACTATTGAAAATAACTTAATTCAGAGAAATTTTTCATAATGCCCAGCAATAAATGATTGCTCTTCTGGGCCCCTTGTTTGAATTGGTGGCAAGAACATATGAATATGTGCATTTTTGAGAGAGGCTTAAATTTCTTGAAAGGGCTGTTTCTTTTTCAGCTTGGGTGTGCAAGGATATGAGCTTTAGTACAAGTGATTATGAAAAGGTTTCTTGTGGGCTTTGCTGTTGTGGCATTTTGTTTTGCTAAGAGGGTACTTCTCTTCAGTATATATCAGTAATGGAAGACCCCAGAACCCACATTAACCTTACATATGTATTTTTGTTCTCAGTATTTTTATTTAAGTAGGCCTAAATTCACTTGCATTTTCCCTTCTTATGTAGTAATATCTACTGGCCAGGTACCTGAAATCCTGGGGATGACTTGTATGGCAAATCTCGGAATTTTTTCTACTCCTGAGGGAGTTTCTTTAGGATGTTAGCACATATATCTCCCTCTCCCAAGAGGTTATGATCAGAAATTCCCCCTCACTTTGGTCACATGTTTGATGTGTGCTGTCAGATCCTGCACCCACAGAGTTACAACACAGCTTTAGTTCAGGTAGACCCAGCCCCTGCTGTGCAGATCTCACCTTGGCAGGGAGAGGAGCTGCCCCTGAAGCTCAAAGTAGTGTGTGCTTCAGTCCTCGGGAGAGAGCTGGTTAGGCAAGGGAAATCCAGCCTTCTTTCCTGGATGAGGGCTGCTGTTCTGACCCACTGTGTACACTTGAGAAGTCAGGATCTAAACCCCTGTCTCTCTTCAAGTAGCTCTGCCACTTTCCATTCTTAAAGGAAAACGAGATTATTTTGAGATAATTTGAAATTAAATACAAGCCTTGGAACAACAGGTTCTGATGGGTGTGGAATACGTGGTGTCACTTTTTGTGCTATGTCTGTAGACCTGGGAGAGCCTAACCATGGAGCCTTAAGCTAACTAACCCATTAAAATATTTTTAATATTCCTTAGGCAAAGCTCCCATACAAAGTTGCCAGCGTACACATATATGGGCTCTCCTCTTGGAGCTACATCCAGACACAGAAAGCCCTTGTTTTCAGAAAAGGCAGACTTTGACAGATCTTTGTAGGAGGACTGGAGGCCACTTGCAGGGTCAGGCTCTCAGCAAACTTGGCAACTCTTTTTCTCCTGCCATCAAACATGCAAACTTGGATAATTTCATTAATGCTTCATCAGTTGGGTGTGAGTATGAAAGAACTCCTCCTTCCATGTTCTCTTTAATTTTGTGGCCTTAGTGGTTAACAGAGGATGTTTTCAAAGACTCATTCTAACTTCAGACTTTGAGCAGATTTTATAAAAGAAAGAATAGCCAAGACTCAAAAAAAAGTATTTTTTTTTAAATAACATCATCGATGTAATATTCTTACAGTCGTTACTAAAAGGAGAAGGAAGGCTGAAAAAATAATTTCATACCTTTTAAACAATTGTAAAGCAATTATTTAAGGCAATTACTTTTTTATGACTTTTTTCTTCATTCTATAATTTCTTATTTTCATAAGGAAGTGGCAAATGAAAAACAAATTATTGGTTACCTGAAGTGTTAAGATTTCAGCAGAAACATCTAATTGATTTCATTCTATAGAGCTTCCAATCTACTTTTGGAAATTAGACATGTAAAAATAGGATAGTGTATGTCTCCAGGCAGTAGAATGTCAGAAGTTACAGGAGCTGAGAGCTACAAGCCTCATCTTGGAACAGTAGAGATATGACTGTTGCGGCTTTGGCATTTTCTCAAAATGAATAACTGGATGAGATACTAACTTGCTTCATTTTTACAGCATCTTAAAAATTGTCATATGTCCAAAGGCTTAGTTCTAAGTAGTTTTTCCTGGAACGTTTAGGGGAAATTTCATCTAAATATACTCGCAGAATTATTTGATAGTTTAAACTGGTATCTTCAGGATGCTATTTTTGTTGTTCCATCTTTTATGTCTGAAGCTCTTTGCTTAATTTTTATAATATATAGCAAAAATTCACAGCTGTTCCACAATTTTCTTGAGATTTCTGAACAGTTTCATTTTTCTAACCCTCTCTGGGGATAGTTTTTACACAATATTGAAAACTTTGTTTTCTGATCTACTTGAACACAATTAAGCTAATAATAAGAAAGAAAATTCTAGAAAGGATAAGGAGGGACAGCTTGATAAAAATGAGTTAAAATATTTTCCAATCTTTTTACAACTGCCCTGTTAGAAAGACCAACAAGTATAATGAATTATAGAAATGAGATTATAGAATTTTTTCTGCCAATTTTCTTTTACGATGTTAATATGTCCTAAAGACTTTGTATCCTATTAGCTCCTAGTGTATCCTATTAGTTTTAAAACAAAACGAAATGCTTTTTTTAGCAGGCAAATCTAATTCTTCTTAAATAGAAACTACACTGTGAAGAAATTATGTTCTAAGGAAGTTGCATATGTTACAAAGGGAAATATATGAAAGTCAGTGAATGGCAGATTTACAGGTCTAAATCTGCTCCCCACGTGTTACTCTGAAGACCTAAGGTGGCAGGAACCTGCTAGAAATTTATAGTGCTCAAATTCAGACCCATTTGTGGGTCTTAGACTCCTTGAGTATCGGTGAGTGCAATGTTCTCTTCATACTTTTAAGAGTAAACAGAGTAGAAACCTTAAATAATGCAGGATGATTTTGCCTTTAATGGTGTGGCATGTAGTACAAGAAAAACATCATGGATTTGTCAGCCTGGGTTTACAGGATCTGTGGTACAATTCCTGCTTCCCACTGCAAATGGGTATCAAACTAAAGTCCAAAATGCCAGCATCTAGAAGAGAAGACTTGGTTCAGATTGATAATGAGATCAGACACAGGTCTTTTTTTGTTTATTTCTATTGGGCATTGAACTGTCTGGACACAATCCTGTTCTGTGTGCTCTGGGATGGCCCTGCTTGAGCAGGGAGCTTGGACCAGATGACCCACTGTGGCACCTTCAAACCTGACTCATTCTGTGAGTAAAAAGCATATTATTTAAACTGCAGGAAAAAAAATTACAGCCACGTTTCACATGTATCTAATGATGTACTTCCCAGGGAAAAGTGGAGAATGCAGAATGGAAGAGGTGAAAATGTGCTAAGAACTATATGACACCAAGCACTAAGGGCATATATGGAGCATTATGCTTTGCTTTATTGTTCTTCACCACTGAGGTTTTCGGTTTAGGTTTCTTTAAACTTCCCAGTCCTATTTCTAAAGCGTTCTGTACTTCTTTCTTTCTCACCTCTTCTGCAGGTTCAAACAGACTTAATACTTTAAGTACTTAGATAACAGGCATTATCCAGAGGAAGAAGAGTAAATTAAGAAACAGTGTATTTGAGGAAGGGGCAGAAGGTAACTTGGGACAACCCTTCATATGGCAAGACATGGTTTCCTGGAACATGAGGTATTTGGAAGCTTTCAGTTTTTCCCCAAAATCTTCATGTCTATCTGGATTGTCTTGCTTTGGAGCCACTTGTTAAATTGAGACTCCAAATGTCTGTGATAAAGAGATGTAAGTGTGCTAGACTGGGCCCATTGAATGTACAGATGCCAGACTTATTGGGAGTGACACTGTGAAATTAATATGTACACACTGCGATTTAAAGGATAATATTATGCAAATATTCCTAAGCATGACATGTTAAAAAGTAGTTACATTTTAGACACATCCATTAATATTTTCTCTTGAATATCAAGTACTTCCTCCCACCTGCCATCTCTCCCATGTTTTCACATGCTATGATGGTTAAATGTCATAAAGCTGTCATAACGCTGTGACTAGGCTTTTTGGTTAGCAGAATCTAGCACAATCTGCATTTATATTGTGCTCAGCGCTTTAAAAACAGATTATACATTTCAAGCAGTACCAAAAAGACATATTTTTAATAACCTTTTCTTCCTATGTAGCAGATTCTGAATTGCTTTTGCTGTTTCTAGCATGCAGCACTATGTTTTGCCCCTAAGCCTCATATGGGGGGAAAAAAAAAGGCTTAATGGTTCATTCTGAGTCCTGCTTGTACTCCCACTTCAGACTTACATCTATGCATGCAGTGATGTCACTCACTTTGGAAAAGAAGCAGCAATTCTTGGTGCTCAGGCTTAGGCCATGCCTTCCAACTCCCCACCCCAGCCAGTCTCACACAAACATACCTCCTGTTCATCTTACTTTGGGAACTGTTCTTAGCACCTGGATTTAAATGCCAGATTTCCACACCACAGCTAAGCAAGCAAATGAATTGCCAAAGTCTGCAATCACAGCCTTTGTAGAATCTTGGTAGCATCTGAAAGTCAGTGTTTTATTTTTCTGATCAGTAGTGCCCATTAATAGCAGTATACCTGTGCCTTGAAATGCTTGGATTTCTTTCCCTCCCTTTGTTAAACTATTTTTATTGTGTACTGCAGAATATTTTTCAAGTTCTGTTCACATGGACATTCTAGGCTTCAATTCATGTGGATCCTTTTAGGAAAATTATATAAAAGTAATTGTAGTTTAAAAACATCACATTGATTTGAATTACAATACCTACTGGCAGTGGAGAAGTCTTGCTTGGAGACTTAATAAATTAACCAATAGACTTGACTATAAGCATGTAGTTGTAATGGCAATATTATGAAAATATCACCAGCAACGTCTTGGTTAGGTATACTAGGGTTTTCAGTTTAAGCAGGATAAATATCGTCTTACACCCTTAAAGGGATTGAATTTTATCTCTGACTTGTATATTATGTAGTACATTACATTTTCTAATGTTTCTCTATCTGAATTTGTTAAAAATGTACTGCTCACAAACCTGCTTATTCCTCTAGGAAAAAATAAAATAGGTACACTGGAAAAAGCACAGTTCAGAATAAAACCAAATAAAATTATTCTGTGCAAATATCTATGAAATATTTATTTAATATTATTGCAGTTATGTAAAAATTTAATAGGTATACACATGTAGGATACAGATAAAAGATTATTACCTATGTTAAACTTTATCTATTATCTTAATTCCAAAAAATGCAAAAAAATAGTATTATACATATACTCAGATTTCTTGTTTTGTATTCCAATTAAAAAGTAGAAATCTTTACGGGCTGATATCAGGAGAAGTTAAAATCTGGTAGAAATCTAGATCATTAAGTGCATTTGACACTCTGAAATGAGAAGAGCAAAAAGGAGGAAGAAAATATTTAGATTAGATTATATTCCAACAAGAAGATATAAACTAAAGTAAGAAGAGCAAATGCCCTGTCTAATCCAAATAAAACATTTTAACAATGAGAAATTATGAAATAAAGACCTCTTCGATTAAGGAACAATGTTTTTTTCCCAGCACACTGCTATTTAGAAGTAACAAGAAGATTAATTACACCCCATATTAGAATAAAGAGTAGGGATTTGTGTGGTTAAATACTTGAATAGCAATTAAATATTCCTAGAAGTCGTTATCAATACAATAGACTTGATTATACAGAGCAAAATAATTTCTGTTAACAATGCTGTCATTTAAATAGTACATTCTAGGTGAACTTCCAGGAAATAAGTTCCCTCAAAGCACAAAAATCCAAATTCGAAGAGAAGATCAGAATGAACAATGATTTACTTTATTCCACATGGGTTATTGTACTGCTGTTATCATCATAATATCTGATTACTTTCTGGTGCTGTATTACACTATGGGATTTGTTGCTTAGCCCTCTGCCATTGCAGGATAAGACCTGTAGGCTTGGGGAAAAGAGGAGTAGGAAAGATGTGAAAACTTGGTTAAATATTAAAAAAGTCTACATGGGGAAATACTAAATGAGAGGAGGAAAGACCACTAATGAAAATGATATCTAATTGGGTGAAAGAAAACACATTGACATGTGCTGGCTAACACAGCAAAGGCTTTTGGAAGTTTAGGTTACCAAGAGGTTGATGTTTGATCCATGAAGGTTGGTTTCTGTTTCAAGAGCAGTTCAGAAATGTCTGACAGATTGTTTGAAGGTATTGCAACCTGCAGAAAACGCCAGAATTTTCAACTCTTTGTATTCAACTCAATATTTTATTTGGAAAGGAAGACAGTTTCTAGAATGTCCTTTTGTCTCTTCTGTGAGATTATTCCCAGGGCAGAATGAGTTTTGGAGTCCCTTTCCTTTGGTAAATGCTCCAGTGCCCAGCAAGGATTGTTGTACCTGGGAAACCTGTGACATTGTGTTCTCACTAAGTGGTGCTGGAGGGGGTACCCAGACAAACTGCAATCAGAATATACTCAAAGAAATATTTATAGGGAGACTAAGAAAATGCAATTAAGCTAAAAAAGAGAAATAAGTAATAAAATAGAGAAAAAAAACCCCAAAAAAATCCCAAAAAAACCAAAACCAAATCAAAAAACAACTTAAAAACCAACAAAAGTAAAACTGCATTCAGTGTCCAGGAAAAAAAAGATGCTGATAATATATAAGCAGTTGGGTCTCAGAGGCCTCTGTCAATAAGTATAAGCTAGAAAATTATGGACTAGAAATATATTTAACAATTGGAGGGACTCTTTCTATCAAATATAAACTGAGTTTTATGATGTTTAAAAAACGCCTGCAATCCTTATTTTTTTTTCTGTCAATTTCCCCAGGAAGGTCCAAGAAAATTTTAGGTTTACAGTAATTGCTCCAATGAAGAAAAGTTCTGAAAAATTTCTATATTTTTTATTTAAAATACCCATGAACACTATGTGTTAAAGAAATGCCCAACTAATTAAATGGATAATTCTTCATCTGTATCAGACTTTGAAATTAATTGATCAGTTTATTTAAATCCATGTCTAATTGCTTATAAATTTGTTATTTGCAAAATGTCTGAAGCGTGTTGAGAACAGGATGTCCTTTCATTGCTTTGATTCTGTGTCTCAGGTTATTTTGTAAATGTTGCAACTGTCTTTCTCATGGCCATTACAGAGTTCAGAGTTATGTCAAATATCAAATAGATGTTTCATTCTGCAAATTTTCTTTAACTAGAAAGGGCACAGCATCTGAAATACCAGTGTTCACCCTGCTCTAACCTTAAATCAGAAAATAATACATGGCTGGAATTTAGTCCCAGGTACCATATTGGAATTGTGCTGGATTTTTACCTAAATCAGTTTATGGAAAATCATGTTTTCATAAATCCTGAAAAGGCAAAGCCATTTATTTTTTTTCTAGTTGTAATATGCTTTATTTGCTGATTTGAGTGACTTGAGATGTTTAAGGGGTCAGATAAGAGTAGTTTAACTCAGACTCTAGGTGGAAAAGGGATTCACATCTGGGCATGCTATCAACAGGCAGATGCATCACAATTTTTTAGCCTCATGTGAATGCTGTGAATAGCAACTTTAGGAAGTCACAATTTGATCTTACTTGAAGCTGGAATAGTTTCTGTATAAATATTTTTGCAGACTTTATGATTTACATTGCACAATATGATATCAGTAGTAGAATCTGCTTTCTCAACTGTGGCAGCTTATCAATCACCCTTCCTCTCCAGAAGTGAGTTTTCTTAATTGCAGTTTCTTACAGTCCTGTGGGGATTCAATGCACAATGCCAAAGGCAGGGAAAAAAAATGGATTACTTATCTGTAAAGAACTTCAATTTTTTATAGCACCCACAAATCCATCCTAGCCTCTCTTGTGTCCTTTGCTCCAGAACCTAATTCCAAAGGGGGCCTCATGAGAGGGTGTGAGAGAAGTGATTTATTGTGTCGTACACTGTACTCAGGAGAGTAAAGAGTGCATTTCACTGCTAAGCAATATTTTCACAAGGGTTCTCTGACTGCACACACACTGCAGTATCTACAGAGTAGCTCAGGATGGGCCAGACACCTGTAGTACAGAAGTCACTGTTGGCAAGTAACTCCCTAATATTCGAAGAAGGTGTGACCAAGTCCACACCACATTAACTCAAAAGGTACTGACATTTTGGGAGGAGTTGCGAAAATAAACAAGGGAAAAAGTTTATTATATACAAAGTTGCAATGTATAATTTGTCCCCCACAGAGGAAAAAAAAGTTTTCAGAATGAAAATCACAAAAAGAACTTAAAACAAAATAGCTTTTTTTTTTTTTTTTTTTTTTTTTTTTTTTTTTTTTTTAATGTGGGATCTGGCTTCAGCTCCTGTTGNAATGCTATTTCTTGTAATAAGCTTGGTTTAAAAACACTTCAAGATTAAGATTTATGTTATGGCTGAAAATGCATGAAAATACTATATTAATTTTCTTTCTCATTATTAGGTATTTGTAGTATGTTGCCAAAAAATCTTTCGAGAGCAAAGCTGTACTTAGGCTTATTTATTTAGATTGGTGGTGTATCTCAGGCTCTTGATAGGCATCCAGATATACAGTAAAGTCCTGGACAAGAAAGATTGCTGATACTTTTGAATACAGATAGAAATGGGGGAGGAAATTTAAGTAGACACTGCTCATGTCAAAACCAAATTTTTGCCATGCAGATAAGGAAGCAATTTATTAGGACATCCTCCACATATATAGGAGAAGCCACTTGGCTATTTATTTGAAACTTGTACAAGTTGTCAGTAGATACCATCATAAGATAATGATCTGAGGTAGACAGTGGCATATTGACAGATGTTTAGGTTTATCTTAATGTTATATATTGCTGTTTAGATCATCTTGAAAGATGTCAATGAAGTATTTTAAGGGAAATTTACTGCACTAATTTGTGTTTACATAATGAAACCAAATATCTGTTGTAGGTGGTTTTGTTTTCAAGGTTCCTATACTCAACAAAACTTTGCAGACTTGCTCAAGTTGGATGGTCCTTTTAATTTCAGTGAGAAGGCCAATTATACAGACCAATATAAGTGTAAGAGTTTGCATGATTAAGGCCTAGAGACAATACACAGCCCCACTCCTCTCCCAGAGCTTGGGTGAAGCCAAGGTTTCTGCATGCTCTGTGCACAGCATTCCATTCAATCAGGTATATATAGTTCAAGTTGGTATAGAATGTTGACATTCCTTGTGAAAGTTTATTTCTCTTAAATTAGGAAAAAAATTCTTTACTGTGAGGGTGGTGAGGCACAGAAACGCATTGTCCAGAGAAGTTGTGGCTGCCCCATCCCTGGAAGTGTTCAAGGCCAGGCTGGATGGAGCTCTGAGCAACCCTGTCAAGAGGAAGGTGTCCCTGCCCCTGGCAGGGGAGTTGGCACAAGATAAGCTTTCTATGATTCTATGGATTCACTATCCCATGACTATTATCAATCCTCTGAGGACAGAACTAGATCCTGCTTGCAGAACTTAGCAGCATTTTATCTTAGGGGACTGTTGCCTACATGCAGCATTCTGCTTCTTTCCCGCTAGATAAAAGCTATCCAGAAATGCATTCCAGAAATCTGGTTGCTTGGTTCCATGCTCTGTGGGTGTTGGTTACCATAGGATTTTAGAAAAATACCTTTTCAGGAAGTAGAAGCATAATCAAATATACTCCACTGGAGTTGTGAATAAACTGTTAACAAATTGAAAGCAATGCATTTATAGATCTAATGATTAGTAAACTTTCATTTCCTGCTACAGTCAGAAAAATATAAGAAAGGCAGCATGTCAGTAAGTCCAGAAGTGTCCCCCTAGGTACCCAGCAGCTGCCAACCCTTTGAATATACCTGCTTATGATTGTCCTGTGACTGCTATAAACTGACTCTCTTCAGCAACCCAGTCTTTCTGGGAAGCAAACCCAACAGATCCCTCCACCCAAACTGTAGAGGTTTCTGTGGGCACTTATCTCTGAGCCACTGGAACAAACCCTGCCTCCAAGTTTTTGGGGCAGGATATGCCCAGCACAGATCAAAAAGTGTTATATTTATACTGGATTCCTCTTGTCCGGATTTTACTTTACATGTTTTTGTTGTAATAAAAAAATGCAAATTCTTGACTTTGATCCCAAAGACCTAGGTAATGTGCAAGTTTAACATAAAAATCCCATTAATGCTCTGAAGTTCATGCAGTCTGTGTAAACTAGTGGTTCAGAATTCCAGGCAGAAGTTGAAAGACTCTGAGAACTCCTGTCACAATTTGAAATAAGAAATAAAGGTCTTTTACTTATTACTAGGAAAGAAAAGAGCATCATTTAGGTACATGACCCTTGTTGGTCTTCTGAAATCTCCTTTGTGCTGGTCATTTATTCAGTTCTAAAAATTTCATACCAATGACTTACCTACTGTGCTGTCATGCTTTTGCTAGTGGTTCAGCGTATTTCAGGTTCTTCAAAATTCATTCTGTGCTTATTTATGTATTACCCTTTGTCCAAGTCTGCAGCTTTTCTGTCAAGTGTGAACTAGAACCATCTCTTAAAGTCAGATGTGTTTTCAGCTACACTGTGGTAATGTTGGCTGTGATGAAGCTTCTGTCTCTCCACTGAGAAGAAAATTTGGATATTAACATGAAATTCACAGTGTGTGAATACATCTGAGGCAGAAGAAATTTGTCATATCATAAAATTCAATGAGCTGTGGAGCTACAAGTTACATGAATTAATGTATCACTACTGAATCTGAATTATTTTATTAATGTAGACATAATGTTTGGTATTTATTTTTACATAGTTTTTCAGGATTTTCTGAGAAAATGTTTTTAACTGGTGGGCCAAATCAAAACCTAGGGCAATAATTCCTTTTTCTTTTTTAGGAAAAATTTAATTAGAAATATCTTGCCCAGTAAAGAACTTAATTCTGATAGAGATGGATAATCAAGTAACCAAGGGTCTGGTAGCTAAGACACTTAACTGATTGCATGAATGCTAATCCCAGTGCTGATTTGAGTATCCTGTATGGGAAGATGTGAAAACTCTTGTGGAAGAAAGTCTGATTGTACACAGGAATATTACCAAAATGCATGAGACAAAAGCTAAAGAAATGTCCTGATATGGCTGCACAATGTGAATTTCACAGAGGTAGTGTGGAACTGTAATTTGGTAATGAGATAAAGGACTCTCTTATGAGGAAAGGCTGAGAGCCTGAAAAAGAGAAGGCTCTGGAGTGACGGGTGACTTAATTGTGGCCTTCCAACACCTGAAGGGATCACACAGGAAAGATGGAGAGAGACAATTTACAAGGGCCTGGGGTGAGAGAACAGGGGGGAATGGCTTCACACTGACAGAGTGTAGGTTTAGATCAGATATTAGGAAGAAATTCTTTACTGTGAGGGTGGTGAGGCACTGGCACAGGTTGCCCAAAAAAGCTGTGGATGCCCCACCCTGGAAATGTTCAAGGGGCTCTGAGCAACCTTGTCTATTGAAATGTGCCCATAACAGGGATTTGGATATAGATGATTTTTAAGGTCCCTTCCAACCCAAACCATTCTCTGATTCTGTGATTTTGAGTTATGTTGCACTAATTATTCCCAGAAGTAAGGTAATATAATTAGTATATCTTTACTCAGAATTTGAGTTTTCCATTATTTCTGTGGATTATCACTTCCAAACAGCACAATATCTTCTCTGTAATGACACCCACCAGCCATAGTGTGCCTTTTTATTTCTTTCACTTTGTCAGAAAGAGACAGTTCATTGAAAAGAAAGCTGCTTATATTAAAAGCATTTCTTATATAAGATACTGCCTATATATTTCCAACAACCAAAGTTAAGTTTTGTATTTCAAATAACTTTTCAGGCCTGTAAACTATGTTTAGTGTATAAATAGTTCCCTTTCTACAAGTCAATAACCTGTAAATTATATATGTATAGTGGAAGTAGGAGTTAAGATCCAGAGTCCTCTCTTCCCTGCCTTTGATCACTCATAGCCTGCTCAATCTTACAAGAAGGCTCTGTGCCTTTGATCTCCTCTGCCTCCATCTCTGTGTTGTTCAGGTTATCTGGGGATGTTGATTATTTTGAAGTGTAGGTTTTCCTCACAAAATTAAGTCAATTCAAACTAAAAAATGACTGTAAGTGTAGCCATTTGTACTAAAAGCACTGAAGAAATCAAAATCTAGAATGAATATTTAAAACATTTCAATATAAGAAGTGTTAATTTCTTCAATATAAAAGTACTTTAAAATCTAGATTTGAGGGATTCTGCTGTTTGAGGTGAGATTATTTTGCATAATCAAGAATTCACAGTAGGGAAATTGAAAAGTGCTGTATTGAAAACTGTTCTAGTAATTTTTACCTCAAAATTACTTCATCCTTTGGCCTGCTGAATCAAAAACACACCTTGTATTGGACTTTAATGCACATGTTCTTTCTTTTCAACTAAGAGTTATGACCTGACCAGGTTTTTTCAGGTTAATAGAACTCAACCTGCTGGGAATATAACCCAGCAAAGTGCATGAACAGGTCCCATATTTTTTTGTACTTAAAATAAGAAAATGTGTGGGATATTTTTTGACATATATCTACCTGGAAAACTTTCTGATGTTTTGGAAAGTACTGTTCAGAACTGTAGGAATATAAGGACCAAGATATATGTATCATTTCCTTCCTGAAATAAGTAGTTATATTCCAAAAATTTGCATCTTCCCTTTTTGCCAATGAACTCTGCCATGCTGAGGTATAAGACTCTGTCATTTATAGCAGTCAGGTGATAGGTGACACACAGCTTGTTTTCTACTTTTTGCTCAAGGCAGCTAAGAAAAATGCTCCTCTTAAAAAACATTTTGTAAGATTTAAAGGTATGAACAGCCAGGATTCATGCATGTTCATATAGTAAAACACCTTAACTTTTTATCAATGTCTGGTAAATCAATGGTACAAAAAATGCCCATCCAACATCCTTTATATTACCAGTCTGTATTCAGGTCAAGAATGAGTCCTAGGAAAAACAAGTGGCCCTGGGAGACCCTGCCAGGCAGAAGAGAGCAAGAAGTCATCTGGGCTTTCTGCAGAGTTCTATCTGTGCAACCCCAGGCTTCTGAGGATTTTCCCTTCCGAAGCTTGGGAGAAGATTGTTGTTGTGATGGTGTTCTCTACACATGAGCATGAAGTCAACAAAGCATTGCTGCAGTTTTTGAAGGGGATCATTGAGCTGGGACTTACACTGGGACAGATTCAGGCACCAGGCATGCTGTTAAATCAGGAATCATCAAAAGTTTCTGGTTTCCATGCTGGGTATACTTGTCCTTGATTTGAAGAGATGTTAGGAAAACAAGCAGACGTTGCTTTGTTTATCACAAGTAGAAGGCCTGTAAGGAGCTATTTGTTGTTTACCCTCATTGCTAGCTGATCCTCTGTATGCACTGTCCTCCTATTCTAATGACCAGGAACTATACCAAGGTATCTTCAGATTTTAATTTTCAGAAGTAGCGGTCAAGTTGGTGCAAGCTCTGTGGGTGGTATTTAGAAATTATCTAATTCAAAGTAGTACTTATGTTTCAGTGCAGTGTACTTAACACTGAGCAATGTCAGGTATTCTGTGCTCAGTACGGTAATGTTGCTTCTGAAAATAAGTTAATCTTTGGTTCCTTTGCCTCTAGAAGTGGTAAAAACATTTAACTACCATGCTACCTGGAAATTTTCAGGAGTGATGTGCTAAAAGCTTTTACATTTAGGGAAAAAAAGATGCTTCAGATTTTTTCATCCACTGAATGGTGATGATAATGCTCAGTCATATTTGCACTTAGACCCAGAAGAGACAAAAAAGGTAATGAGAATGTAAGTGTTTTTCTATATCTGAGGCTGGGTGTATGTGAGAAGATTAGATGTTTTACCTCTTGCTGTGAACTTAATGTTTCTGGAGTGACAGTAGTGATATAAATTGGAGCTGAAACAATTATGTGGAAGGAAATGTCTGTGGTAAAGGTCTTCCTAGCATCAGGTTTGGTTTGATAGAGCACCATGGCATTTTTACCTGCCTGAGTCACTGTGTTGTTGCTTGTGGAGAAAGGGACATATCTCTTTGTGCCTGAATTATCATCTGTAAAAGGCTAAGTTTTTCTAAGAGATGGTGAGTAGTGATAGAGCTTGGCTTTTGCCTGGGCCTTGCTATGAACTCATCTCCAAACCATCTCTCCTGCAGCCATGCTCTTTATTCTACCACAACTGTGCTTCCCTGTGAAGAAGAGAAGGGAGGCTCCTGTTTGCTCCTGGTACTTTCTTTGTACTGTGCAAGTTACTGGAAAAGGCTCATCTGAATTTTCAGTAGTGGTTTTATTTAATTTCATTTGTGCCCTTTGTTATTTATGAATATCTGCACACTTAAGGGAAGTGCTAATCTTAAAAAAATCCACGAACAAGGCTTTTCTTGCATGAACAAGAGTATTGGATGTGCATTATTCAGTTTTCTATTGCTATGCATTTCTAAAGACTCTCTTAATCCAGTAGCAAAGCAGAAAGAAGGTTGTGAAGATCTGGTACCCAGCCATACAGCCAAAGGCCAAAAGTTAAATAAGCTTCAAATAACACAGTGAAAAGTTTAGAGGAGAAGGAATTTAAAACAAAATGGTCCATGCAAATTTCAGAAAGGGGAAAATTGCGCTTACATTTAAGAGGAATGACATCTCTGGCTCTTACCACAGAGCATCTTTCTTAAGTCTCTTAATTCAGTGCTGTTAACCTTAAGGCAGGAATAAACATAAGGCATAGTGCCATTTGGAGATAAAATTAAAGTAGTAAGCAGATGAGAACTTTTAATTTGCATGCATTTTACAAATAATTTTTGTCACCTCTATATACTAGAGCCTTTAAAAATGTGATCTACAGAGCAAGACCATTTAGTTCTAAAGTATTATGCCAGACAATATAGTATGTTAAAGTTATCCAAAAATGTGCCATATATCCAGCACTTCCACGTCCTCTTCACTTTGTGTGTTCTGAAATTTTAACTAGTAGTTTTATAGTTTTAAACTTACTAGTTTTGTTCTCCTGTTCAAGAACAGCCATATAAAGAGCAGAAATTCCCTTCGTATCTCTCCTTTCACACCGTCATGGTTTTTGTGGTTTTTTCTGATTCTCTCTCAGATTCTCTGTCATACCTTTTGTGGGTTGCCACTGCCTAGGGAACACTGATTTTTCCTTATAGCCTTTAGCCTTATAACCTAAGAATTTTGGGGTGATGGTTGCTCTGTGGGAACTGGGTACAGTACAAGTGTATTTATCTGTGAACAGAAATCCTCAGCCCAGCCCAGGTTTCCTGTCCTCCTTGCCTTCCTCTTGCTGCCTCCTGAGTAGAGGAAGGATCAGTGCCCTCTCCTCCCATGGAGAGGTTGTTCCTGTGCAGCTTCCCACCACCCAGCCTCCCTGCCTCCTCCAGCTGAGCAGGAACAGGGCCAGGAGCTCCCACAGACACAACTTTTTGCTTCCCTTTGTGTTGCCCGTGAATAGGCAAAGCATTCTGAGGTTCATCCACATCTTTAATGGTTGTCAGGCACATATGCAAGTGATATTTTAACATCCTTCTTGAATATTGGTGAAGTTGGTACTCATTATTGAGGGGTAACCACATGTTGAAGTGTTTTTCCACACGTGGAAAATAAAAAAGACTGTAGGATGCTGTGCCTGTCAGCCCTCAAAAGCTGCTGCTCAGATTTGTCCAGTTCAGACTGTGTATTATTTGTAATTATTGGCAAATATCCTTCTGAGGTTTGAAAGTCAGACTGTTCTCTTGTCCTTTTTCACATATCACCACTGAATAATAAAATTGAACAGGATATTAATTCATTGTTGTTTAGTTGAAGGTTTCTACTCAATTCTAATGAAACCCTTATTTTTCACCATGGTGCAAAATGCACCTGGGTATGTGGGTGGTTCCCTTGGAGAAGTATTATGTTCTAAACATTTTTATGGTAAATGGTAAAATGTAAGGTGGGACAAACTGAACTTGATTCCTAGGTGTCCTATTAGAAAAAAAAAAAAAAAAAAAATCTGGTTTGATTTTTGCTCAAATCAATAAGAAAACTACTGAAATTATATAAATAGAATATCAAGTTTCAGTTTCCACATAATTGTTAATTAAAGACTTCTGGTTTTCTGAGTTTTCTGGAGAAATTAATTTAGTTTTAAGTAATCTCAAAGATATATTATTAAATCTTAAAGACCTTTATGGAAGAATCCCCTCATGCCTGGTTCTTATGGCTGAGGGATAATGACATGCAGAGATTGTTTGTGGTCCTTGGAGGTCAGTGGTCCTAGCCACGGGTCTTGTGGCAAGTAGCTGAAGTAATAAGCAGTATTTCCACTTACTGATGGCACCTATTCAGCCATCTTTAGCTCATAGGGAAAAGAAAAGGATGTCTGGATTCAAAACCATGTACATGGCATTGCAGTCTACAAGACCATTTGAGACAACTTATACCATGTCACTGCATCAGAGGGCTTTCCTCCAGCTGCTGGCCCTTGAAAACCTCCAAAGCTGGAAAAGAGGTGAACTAAGTCATGAACTGGTTTTCTAGGGCCATAGCAATTTTCTCTTCTGACAGACATCTCCTACCAGTTGACCAGAGCAGGGCTGACCCTATGTGCACTGGCTCAGCAGATGGAGCAGAGTCACTTCCATCCCCTGATGCTGTACCCAGCACCTCCTCCCAGCCCCTTGTCCCTGCTGGGCCGAAGTGGTTGTACCTTCTCCCCATCCTCTAGGTCCCACCAGCATTGCTGCCACCATCTGCAGAGGCTGCCCTGAGTGTTCTCCTCCTCCCAGCCACACCTGCCTGCCCAGAGACCTGGGTGCTGGCCTCCAGGATGTGCCAGGAGCAAGGCAGGGTGTGACCTGTGCTGCCAGGCTGCCACTTACACTGTCCCGGTCCCACCTGGATGACAGCCCCTGGACCTCCCTCTGAGGGCTGAACCACCATCATAATGATCTTCCCTTACTTCAAAGCCCCCTTTCTCACACTTCCTTCCTTCGGTAATGGACCTTCAATTTCCTCCAGGTAAATAAAGTGAAACTGGAAAGAACTGTAAAACAAAACATAAAAGTAGCTGAGTTGGAGAGTTATAGCCTGCAGTGGTCTGGGAATGGGTTTTCCTGTCCTCACACTGCAGTTTCTAGCCTGTTGTCTCCTAGTTTCTTTGCTTTTTCTTCCCAGGTTTAGCTATAAGATTTCTAGCATGCAACCTCCTCTTCACAGGGGCATTTGGAAACATGCTAATAGGTAGAGAGACTCCCCCCATAGCTCCGTGTTTGTTAATGGGAGGATCAGAGAAATTGTTACGTTTTTAACATCACTTTTTGCAGTAGCTATTAAAGTTCATGGTGTAGAAACAGTGAGCTCGTTTGTTGACTACACAGAGCTCTGAGGTCAATGCTTCTGTATGAGCTTTTCAGATGCTGGGAGAGCATGTGTTTCTTGCTCAGTAGGTTACGTGGTATTTTCATTTGGAAGTGACATTTTACATGACATTTTACTTTAGAACAATAGCTGGGCAAAATCGAAATTTCAGGTCTGTAGCAGAAGAGTAATGTGTATTACTTAGTCTATTTATTAACTTGCATCATTTATAAATTCTGCCTGATTGCACCTCTTTTCACAAAATCCAGTTTAAATGCATTTTGAAGAAGGGAGGGTGCTGACTGGTTTCAAATGTGCTGGTTTGCAAACTTGTAGGCCAGCTGTCCTACTCACTGGTGGAGATAAGAGGGCTCAGATGAAGGGTTTTGTGCTGCTGGAAACACGAGCAGTTTTCTCAGGAGACTGCTTTGAGGGAGATTGCAGCAATATTGCAGCCCCACTGTTACTGGTGGGTATTGCTGCATGCATGTATAATCTGTGTTAGATAAAATCAGGAGGTAATAAAGAAAGGTAAAAAGAAGGGGTGAGAGATCTGCTGTGTAGGGTTTTTTCCTTTCGTTTTCTTATTTTTCTTAGGGAGAAAAAAATGTCCAGGGGATGCCACATTAATTTGAAGAGAAGTGAGTGCTGCTTTAAATCAGAAAACTTGTGTTATACCAAGTGCTTTATTTTGGAAACCATTTCAGTATGTTATGAAGGAAAGTTGCAGACTAGGCATGCATGCTTACTAGACCTTTAATTGCTACATTTAGGAGAAAGGCGTGTTTTGTTTTTTTTTTTCTTCTTCTACCCTCCCCCCTCCCCTTTTTAACGACAAGAAGCCAGAGTTTGCTGTGCAAATGAAGCAGGCTTTGCAAGAATCAGATTCACTTTGGACGACTCTTCACATTCCTCGTCATCATTACATTAGGCAGCACAATTCCATCTCTGGTTGTTGGGCAGAAAAAGTGGGCAGCCTGCCAGGTAGACGTTTCCATGGCTCCCAACCCCCAAAGGTGATGCGTTTTTCAGCTAATTCAATGAAGAGTGGGCTGAACTTTGGGTATAAACTAGACAATAGCTGCCTTCGCAGTATCAGCAGAATGGTTTATGGGAATGCACTCCACATTTGGCAGAGCATCATGTGACCTTACGGCTGAGATTTTGTGATGGTGCCAACGGAGACTTGGAAAGCGGTGCCCGTTCTGACTCTTTTTCCTCTTTTCTTACATGGCTCAGAAAATGGTGGATCTTAATACTTGACTTTAGCCAGACTCAGCAAGCAAGTGAGCTTTGAAGCACAACTTTGCCTTTATTCTGGCTTTTTTGGCACACCACCAGGAGGCTGTCCCTTTCACGCCTGATAAATTCTGCTTCTTATCTCCAGATAGAAAAAAGAAAGAAAGAAAATATAAGCAGAATAATTATACCTCATAACTGCATTTTAGAACTGCACGTTTTATTTTTTTATTGGTGATGTGTAGCTTAGAACAGCTCTCCTGAGTGTAGAAGGATAAAAGGTTTTTTTTTAAATTATTTTTGTGGAGGGTTTTTTGATTTTTTTTTTTTTCTTTTTTCCTGCCTCCCGTTTAATGAACAGGCGTTTGAACTGGGCAAACGGGGCGACAGCATTGAACATGAGATCATTGCAGCCTAGTGTAGGAAACTGGCACCCTGCATTTTCACCCCTTTGCTCTGGCACATTTGTGCAATCCCCATTTTATAAAGCCGGCGCAGGGGTAAGGTGAATTTTCTGGTCTCTCCCCACCTCTTGTCCTGGGCAGGCAGTTGCGGCAAGGATTGGTGCAGCTTTTGCGCAGTGCTTTGTGCCTGGAATTCCGAGAAGAACGAGAGAGAGAGAGAGAAGACAGGCATCCTGGTCTTCTTCCGAGAAAGAACAGGAGCCCTAAGAAGAAGAAACAAATCTGAGTTTGTCCTACATACAAGAGTAGAGAAAAAAAAAAGTGACTCTCCTGCTTCCAAAAAAAAACAAAAACAAAAAAACCAACCAAAAAAAACCCCTGGCATGTTTCACTACAGAGGCATCAGGACGTGTTAGAGCTTCTTAAAACAGTGTAACAAAATGAGCATAGGAGATTGTTTCTTTAAGTAAAAAAAAAAAAAAAAAGGAAAAAGAAATATGGAATTAATTTTTTGTTTGTTTACTTGTTTTTTTGAACTATTGCTCACATAACAGTATTTGGCACGGGGTGAACACGTACCTTTCATATCAGGTATAGCTTCTGTTTCTTTTTTTCCTCTTTTTCTTTTTCATAAGCTGTTTTAAAAGTTGTTTTGCAACTGAGTTCTTGTGTATTTAATTTTAATCTAGTCTTCTCTTCACACTTTGTTAAACTAACTTTTTGGGGATGTGTTTGATCTAATGCTGCTAAAAATAGAAAGTAAACAAAAAATCCAGGGTCTATAGAAATAAGTGGCTAGGCACATTTTGTCTTAGCTAAGCACTGGAGTTACACAAAGACCTTAATGTTACATTTACTCAGTCTAAGCTTTTGTTATCTCTAAGAAAGTTGTGGGTATTTAGATCTGGTTGCTAAGGAAATTATATTCTTTTTTTAAAGTGTGACTCATCTAAAGAGGAGAAATGAAAAAAAAAAAAAACATGTTAAGCTGCAGGGAAGGATCGCTCTTGTAGCCTGTATATTATAGTTGTAACTGAGTTAATTAATATATGAGTTTCTTACAGTTTGTATCTAAATCCATTACAAAGAAATCAGTGTGATCAGCACTGGAATAAAAGGCACATTATTGGGACATTCATGAAGCACGTCTGGTTTGCGGCCAGTAACAGTAACTATTTTAAGATATTTGGAAAAGCAGCACTTGTCCAGGCATAGCTGAAAACAGTATTTAAGATACCCATTCAGGATGTTTGTGATTAGTGCATGTACAGTTAAAGTAAGTTTTGAGCATGTGATGCTTTAGTAGAGTTTTTTACTTAAGGCATTTGTCTGTCTGTTGTAACATATCCTAAGAAATTGGAAGAGTGTGTAACAAAATTCATTCTGACTGACAGGTTTTGAAAAGTTTGGCCAAATCAGTGTTTTATCTAGTTTAGTTTCTGTTGTTTTTTGTTGTTTTGTTGTTTTGTTTGTTTGTTTTTTTAATATTTTCCTAGTCTTTTTAATTTATGTTAAAAATACAGATGTCTTCGGCTAGAAATTACTTTGAAATTACAGTGTCTATTCCATCAGAAACTCTTACATTTGTTTGCTTATTTCAAAACGTTCATGATATCTGTATGTCTAATAAAAGGCTTTGTAAATATGCCTTTATGAAATAGAACTGTTTTAACATGTTCTTCACTTTTTATACATTACTGAGTAAAGAGTAATTTCTAAGAGTATATGTTAATTGTGCTACTTTATATTTTTGTTGTTCTGCAATGAATTCTGGGAAATTGCTGAATGGAGACCTTAAACATATGACACATACACCTCTATATACTCATTTTGGACCAGATAGTGTTTCTTAGATTTATGACGGTACTGCCCTCCCCAACAGTTTATTGGAATAGTTTTGTTTGTCTTTCATACCCACGCCTGTTGAGAAACCAAGGCTTGCATTAGCTTAAAATAACTTTTCTAATTTCTCTATCTGGTCAGACAAATCACTTTTTTTTCCTCCTTTTAAGTTTTTGCAAATGTTTCTTAATTTAAGCCACTTAGTTTATCCCCATATTTTTCTGAAGTTCCGTACCAAATTACCTCATTGTTTTCACTCTTTGATATAAAGTACTCCCTTTTGTTCAGTTTACTCCTTCTCTTCTGAAAATCCCAATAGAAATTAAGTATTTGTAGGTTGAAAAAAAGGCTTGAAAATAGTAAAAGAAAGAGTCCCTTTTCCAAAGTGTGCGTGTTCACAGCATGTCTTCCCATGGCCCTGAGGAGGGGCGTTAGCAGTGTCGGGTTTATATCTTAAGAGCATAATTACTAATTTTGTGTATGTTTCATGTTCAGAAAACAATTCACATAGAACAGATATTTCACAATCTTTCTCTCACTGTTTTTGGTTTTGTTTTTATATTTTAGTGAAAGAAAAATTAAAATTAAAAAAGAAAATGAAGAAGTTAATTATACCAGAATTCAGCGAAGGTAATACAGTGATTTTAAATACTTTTTTTGTTGTTGTTGTACAATAAAGATTTCTGCAAGAACCTAAAGCAGTTTAACTTTAAAAAAATATTTCCTTAAGACAGCCTACAAATATAATTTCAGAGATGTGTATTAAACTTTTACTCTCATTATTTGCTATTGGGAAGGTTGCAGTTGTTGTAGCTACATAAAGATGTAGCTTTAAACTGTACGTCTACATGAAGCTTAAGAATTAACTGAAAAAACAAAACATAATTTGTTCTTTGGTTATGCCTAGCAAACATATAAAATATTTAATATAAATAAGACATATTTACTAATATACTCATATTGCTAATATATTTGTAGTACATATATTTATTTGTTACTATGTAACTATAATGCAGTGACCAATTACTTCTAAAACGTGGAATATATCTTCTATTCACAAAAAGAAAAAAGAAAGAAAATAGGAAAAGCAATTTTATAGCACTTAATACAATCATTCAGTAAGTTGTATGCGCAGTCTTCATACTTATTTTGGATACTAAGACAACTATTCTAGTTTGAGGGCTTGTCTCTACATATTCTCTTCAGTGTCAGCAGAAAATTATAAAAATATCATTCCTTCTGAATCCTGAAGTGTTGCATATAAAGTGAAAGCAGGTTTAAAAGAGATTTTTCTAGAAAATAAATTAAAGTTATTTTAAAATGCAAGAGGATATGAACATGCAAGATTTAACCCAGTAAATTAAAAAAGAAACGGGAAAGAAAAAGGTAATTAACTAATGCTCAGCTGTCATTATTGAACCAGAAATGCATGGTGAAAATTAAGCATTGCCCTGATGAAAAAATTTTGCTATTGACAAATATTTATTCCCTTTAAAGGTTTTGCCCAACTAACAATGGCAGAATTAGGAGTATGGTGGGAACTAGTGGAAGGAAGGCATTAAAATTTTACTCAGATATAGATTTGAGTTACCTCCTCAAATCAAAAGACATCTTTCTATATTGCCTGGTTTTAAAATTATACCTGCATCTCATGGATGTATTTTACAATTGCCTGTGCAGTTACACTGTTGCAAGGTGTTTTGATGTGTCAGGTGTTATGCTTAAAGGTGCAGTCTTTATCAGTGCTTTTGATTAGAGTATGAAAGTTATAAAACCGTGCCTGTGTGTCACCTTTCTGAATTACTGGTGTTTGCCCCAAAGGAGCTGTTTTCAGGCTGCTGTTTAGGGTTCCCTACATTCAGTGTGGGATAATTTTTATTGGATTGCTTGCCAGTCACAAGAAGGATGGATTTGTAGTAGGCGTTAACCCCGAAGTTTTGCAAGACTGCATTTCCACTTGCATTCTTATTACTAGGGAATCACATTGATGGAAAGTTAGTGAATAAAATACATAAATTTACTTCTTTGCTTTGATTAGGGGCTGTTGTTTAATCAACAAGTTATTGTCAAGCAATACTTTAGTTGCGGTGTAATGTAAAGAAATAGCTACTCAGTTTTCACAATGTTGTATGGGAGGGGCACTCCACTGGGCCTTGTTCCATCTCAGATTTGGTGGGGTGAATTTCATTTTGAGTAGTAATACATGATATGAGCTCAGACACAAAGGGAAACCTGTACTGTTCGCTTCTATGTCATCTCCAGTTATTGATTTCAGTCAAGCACACCGTAGTCCGATGCAAGTTGGGAGCTGAGTTCATCAGTAAGGCAAAGAGTGCACAAAGAGACATGAGTTCCTGCTGAAGACAAAACAATCTTTGCTGTTAATCTGTTAAAAAAAAAAAATTCTTCCATTTTCAAATAGAAACTAGTCACAAATCTTTGGCTTGTTTGTTGCCTCCACCATTTATGCAGTTAAGCTTGGAGGAACCTTCTTTGCAATAGATGGTAATGTTTTCACTCTTGGATACTCGTTCTCACGTCGCATCTTATGTTTGTTTGTTTAAAGTCTTCTGCACTCCCTGCAAAAGGAAAATCCTAACCAGCGATGCCAATTGGCATAAACCCGTAGATCCGATCTTGTGT
>VZTR01013739.1:238220-269068 GCA_013400775.1 Chaetops frenatus | reverse complement strand
TATATATATATATGTCCCAATCTGACTATGGAGACAAAATTGGGCTTGTGGAGGTTTATGCCCCAATTTTTGTGACCTCGCTTCATTCTGGTTTGAAGTCTTCCTCATCCTGTCTGGAAAAACAAAGATATCTCTTACTATGTGCATCCCATGAGCAGGTATCCTAACCTGAGAGAGACAAAAAGAGTGTTTCCACTTCTAGAAACAACTATGAAGCGAGAGATAAAAGAGCTGTGCCTATATACTCACCGTGATTTTTTAAGTGAGGACTACTTCTGGAACTGACCTCAAAGATGAGGCCTCTCCAGTGAGATGGAACACACATTACTGCCAAAGTCAGAACATCTGCACCAGACAGTGATGCTCATTCCAAAACAGTTGAGAAAAAGTAATACTGTCTTTTCCACATGCTTTTCCATAAAAAGTGAAAAGGGGAACTATTTTCAAGAGTAATAATTTGTCATTAAAGACAGAAATAGTGATAATTTTGCTGGAAAGTGATTTAATTTGTTGATGTAAAGAAAAATAGCAGAGCAACACCCCTGTGGTGCCATGGTCGAGGGGCAGATCAGATTCCTATGGGTTGAGGACAGGGTGAAAGAAATGTGGCTGCTACACATAGGGGTGAGGGCTCTGTTCCTGGAGCTCTCATGTTACCAGCACACTGTTCTTTCTTCAGGGTATTTTAAAGCCCTGAATTTCTGACTACTTTTATTGGAGGTGAACATAACAAGATGTTTGACATTTCCAATATTTAGTTGTTTTATGTTTTGCATCAGCAAGGACAGTTAAGAATGTTTATTTTAAGTGGATTTGAAGGTTGATTTTGTTTTGGTTCTTTTTTTCTTTCCATGTCTTTCTATTAAAAAATAGTTTGCTCACAGGTCCCTATGTTTGTCTCCTATCAGCTTAACGTTTACCTGAGTCATTTCCTAGATAAGAAATAACAAGAGGACATACAAATCTATTTAGTTTATTTTTTTTAACAGCACTAAATTTCAGTGATTACTGTTTATGATATGAAGTTGATAAAGTGTATCTGTATGACAGGTGGATCCAGACTGAATTTTAAGCCTGTCTTAAAGTATATGGGACAGAGGATAGATGAAGTTGAGTGAATCAGAACTACTCCAAGCTGATGGAAAACGCTTAAGGGATCAGTGGCTAAATGTGAGGATAGAGGGGAGACCTCCATCTACCAGTGAAGACTAGCAGGGACCACTCACAATCTGAGTAAAAACTGAAATATCCTCTGTGGATTCAAAAATACTCTGGTCACCTATACATTTTCTTTTGCTATTTAAATTTTTTTTNTTTTTTTTTTTTTTTTTTTTTTTTTTTTTTTTAGTTTAAGTTCACTGGAAAGAAACATAGTAATTGCTGGTTTCTGCCAACAGAGCAACAGGTGTTCAATCCTTTTATATTAATTCTTGAATTAATTGCAAAATAAGGGGAATTGTTTCTACTAAGCTGAACTGAATAGAAATGACTGATGCAGAAAATGTGGGAATGTTTCATCTGTCCTTCAAAGGCATGATAAATTTGTAATTCTATCAGACCTAGTTGCAGGTTGCTATGCAAATTTTCATTGCAACCTCATCAGCTTTAATGAATATACATTTTCTCTATTTCTTTTTCTGTTCTGTAATTTAGATTTTTTACCCTGTAATGTGCAATACATTGTTTTGCCAAGAGTTATCAAGTTACAAGCAAAAATGAATGAGACTGTGAGGTAATTTTGAAGCAGATTAAGGTAGAGAATGAAAAACAAAAGGGGAAAAAAGCTCTATTAAGAACAGCTGGATGGAATTAGGTCTTCTGTGATTTCATTTGAAAGTCATAAAACATATTGTCTGTTTTAAGTGAAGTCTGCCATATTTTACCTTTGCACTAAGGCTGGAATATAAGTGTGCCTTGTAGACTCAGCATTACATTGACGTGATGCTTCTGTAGGAAGCAAATGCACATTGTGATATGGCTAAACAGGGATGGATTCCAACCTAGGGTCCATCTGAGAGTGTTTGTTCCTGTAAGTAAGACAGAGCATTGTCGTTCTTGCGCCTTTACTTTGCTTCTGCGTTTGTAAGAAATCTCCATTAAGATATTTGGGGAAAATCTGGAGATCC
This sequence comes from Chaetops frenatus, assembly GCA_013400775.1. Lineage (NCBI taxonomy): Eukaryota > Metazoa > Chordata > Aves > Passeriformes > Picathartidae > Chaetops > Chaetops frenatus. The sequence goes on along the minus strand of VZTR01013739.1, from coordinate 266,942 downwards.
AATGGATCTGCAAGTCCCCATGGTTCCCTTGGGAGACAGGTCCTCAGTGTTTCACAAGTTTGGTCCTAAAGACAAGCTGCAGAGGCAATGACCTGCCCAGCACTCTTTGGCTTGCCACGACTTCCTTGGTAAAGATTAAGTCTGATCCATGCTTAGCCCTGGTTCCCCACAAAGGAATTACAGCACCGCAAAAACCTGCTGCAATGCCAGCTCCTGACTTCAGAGAGCTGGGGTGAATTTGTATTTCTTTCTGCAGCCCACAGTGTCTTTGTCCAGAGGTACATCCGAAGAAAACAGAGTTATAGGGTCATCTCTGAGTTACCATCTACGATGTGGAAGCACTGACAGAACTTGGGTGTTTTGGGCATAGCCATTTTGGGACCTTTCCCTCTACCAAAGCTGCCATTAATCCAGTTTACCAGAGGAGGTAAAGTAAGTTATTAGTAGTTTTGTGTTGTTGAAGTAGCACAGAGTAGTCAAAAAGATGTGAGCGCATTTCTGGTTTTGTTATTCTACTCAGCAAAAGAAAATGCTGAGTTTCACTTGGTCTCATCCTTTGTTTAACTTCTTTGTCTTTGAAACAGTTGAAGTTCTTTAGGGATTTTTTAGGTAAAGAATGTCTTAAAATACTTAAAAGCAATCCCAGAAAAGGTTTTCCTCACAAATCTGTCCCTTAAACATGACAAATAGCCTCTAGTAACCTCAAAACCTTGTTTATTGAAACTGTTCAGCAAGAGACCTGGGATAAGTTGCTGAACTGATAAAGCTGGAATAGAAATGCACTCGAAATTTTTCAAATGTTTTGGATGTGGTTTCATGTGACATTCATTTATCTATTTAGAGCAGCTTCTGGTATTTTTAATAAAAATAACATTAAATACATATGGCAGGCCCTGTTTAGATGTGGGTATTGCTTTTATAGCACAGTTAAATACAAGTTTGAAAAGCTAATGCTTTTGTATTACAAAGTACTGTAGAATGAAATTATTTCAGCTTTGTCCTTCACATAATAAAAATATTTACATCAGAGTGAACCTTTTGGTAGAGTTTAATTTTGCATAAGGCTTCTGGATATTTTATTTCAGTAGTAATTCATTGTAAAATATATCATTTATATGAAAATTTCAGGCTAATTTTTTTGTTTTCTTTTTTTTCCTTTATCTCTTCTTTCATGGCACTTCTAGAAACAGTAAGAACAAGCCTCATATTGATGAAGTCTTTTCAAGAATACTTGCAAAATTGGAGCAAAAACTCTAAGATCAGGCCAGGATTTTTTTTGTTTGAATGATTTTTTTGGATGAATGACATCCTCGTGTTCAGGAATTCCTGTCTCCTTATCCCTTCTTTTACAAATATGATTGGCATGGTATTTGATCTCACAGCAAAATAGGTGTGGATTCCTTTGCTCTGTAGGGGCTTTGTTGCGCCTCCTTTTGAATGGAAAGATCTTCCCGATAAACACCTGTACTTGGAGGTTTTCTGGATAGTGTAGTTGTCTAGCTTGAGTAAGATTGGCATGATATGCACCAAGAGCCTCATTGAAAGGGCACAAATACAGAACAGCAGACCAATCACTTTTCTAAGAGTCACAGCAGCCTGGTTTACTGCTTTACTTTAGTGGTTGGGGGAAGAGGAATTGGTGCACACTTTTTTTTTACATGTGGTTAACATACATATATGATGCTGGTATTGGCTTTATCTGAATGTTATGAGTCACCTAAACTAAACTTTAGGTCCATGGTTGAGAGGGACTTATTTGGGTTAATCTGCAGTTTATCTGGGAAATGCAACTTCCTTCTTTTTACTTTTTGTGTCCACATATTTCTCCACTGGTTCTTTTCTGATTCTTGATTTACTGACATCATGATAATCCTGGCAATAGCTGTAGAACATTGCCGATATACTGGCAACAGGGATGGATTGGGAATGCCCTGATGGCTAGAGAGAATAATGAGATTGCTGTCATGTTTATACTGTTAGCAGAAACCAAAGTTTGCTCAAAACATATTCTCCATTAATCCTTTCTGTCATGACTCTTCAGCTTGGGTAGGAAAATAAAGCTGTTTGTTACTATCACCTTTGCAGGCTTGAGACTGTGGGGTTGAATTTGCTCAAACTCTGTGTGACTCTCATGTGATTTTGCAAAGCCACTGGACAATAAAAGCAGTCTAATGCTCACTTTTCCCTGACAAACACCCAGCCTTGTGGTTATTGCAATATCAAAGCAGATTTGCATGTCTGAGAGAAGATGACTGTCAGTCCCACGTATCTATATGTATATTTGCTGCTGGGCACTTGCTTGGCACTACACTGAAATGAACAAAAGAACACAATCCCAAAATTCTCAATCTCAGCTACTGCAATTAGTTTACTGAGAGAAATTTATTCATTTCCCATGTCAGGAAGAAACCATCAGATGGGAACTTGACCATGATAACTTCACTGTTGCTTGAAAGAACTTTGGCTTTAGACTATGCATGGCATTTGGAGCATGCTAAATCCATGTAAATGGCTGGTTTCCTGGGAAGTTACCCAAGAAAGGTGTTCTATCTGGATCAGGAAGTAGATTCCATGGTAGCCTGTGACCAGGAGAGATGGGGACATGTCTTGAAAGTGCATCTGGTATTCAGCTGTCCTGGACTGAGGATCATTGGCTGCTATTCTATATCAAAGCTTGTCCAGCAAATCTTGTACTTTTAGAAAGTATTTACGTCTCCACCTTTTCAAAAAGCCTGAGTGGACTTAGCTTGGACAGCGGAAGGGGATTTATTCCATAAGTTCCTTCAACCTACAGATTTGCCTGTGTCAGCTGAGCCTTTTATTGGGAGGAGACTTTTTTTGGGTGTAGAATTTTTAATAAAGTAGGATTGATACTATTGAGCTAAGTTGTGTAAGGGCTGCTGCTGAGGCTGATGTCGCTCGCTCTGTGAGGACACTTTTGTGAGCTGGGGGACTGGGAGCAGTGTAGCTGTTCAGCTCTATGCTAAGTAATGTTCCTTTGTCCAAATGTTAACTTTTGATCCTCAGGCTACATTTTTCCAACAGTAGGTATTTTACCATATTCACTTCTAACTTCTTCAACTCTATTGCCCAAGTATATATTTCCAGGTTGTGGATTGTGAAGAACTAAGCTCAGACCAGCTAAAACATGTATTGCACTTGTGTCTCTCTACTGCCTAGATAGGAAGGCAGCGTCTGAAAATTCCAGGCCTCTGCTGTTTATGGCCCAGACAGACTTGGAGTTGAGACTGCAGACTCAAGTCCATCTGAGGTACCACAGCTGGCAGTTTGGCTACAGCTCTAGGGATGTTTTTGCTTGAGAAAGTATTCTTGTTTTTAGATGCATTTACTCAGGATGTGACTTGTGAAGTACAGGATTCCTGTGGTGATAAACGCACTTTTGAGAGTGATTATTATTAAATATTGCAAAGTCTATTGCTCTTCTGAAATGTTTATCTTCTGATACAGGAAAAATTTAGAGGTATTTTTATCATTATTTTAGTTTTGAATTATAGCTGTAAGAGAATAGCCAAAATGTAAATTTTAATGATGAGTCTAAGAACCTAACTCATACTCAGTGTAACATTTTGAAGCAATCCTTCTTTTTTTTCCCAAAATATCTTGGGCATTTAGAAGCCAGCATCTTGTTGATTTACAACATCTGGACAAGTTTTAAAAGAGAAACCTCAGGTGCAGAGGCATTTTTACAGCTTTTTGACCCAACGACAGGATGTTAAATATATAAAGTGGTTGGAGCTGCCTCTAGGTTGTGCTTCTGTATGTGAGACACTTAAACATAGAGTGCCAATACATTCTTAGCTGCTTTTATGAGATAATAGAGCCTTAATTTCTCTCCTCTGGCCGTTGTAAAGAGAGGCAATATAAACAATGCACTCAGAGAAAACAGGCGCAGCTTGCACACCTGATACGGCTACTGATGCAGCTGCCAGCCGTGCAGGTGCTCCAAGGGGACATAGGACTCCTTTCCTCCCCTTGCCCTGCACTGTGGGAGGAGTTTTCTGCCATGGGAGACAGTGCTGTCCCCACCCTCCTGTTTTTAGGGCAATGCTGTCAGGGAATGCTGCCAGGCACTCCTGCCTCCGTCCTTAGCACCAGCAGGCACCGTCCTGCCAGGGAGCCCCTCTTGCACTGCTGTGGCTCTCACGGGAAGGGGCTGCAATCACCGCCCTGCCAAGGGCTGGGATGTGCAGTGTCATGACCAAAAGGAAGGAATTGAGTGTAACGTTGATTCAGTTCGGGTTTTTTTTGGCTAAAAAAGTCCAAGTGTTGGTCTGTGGAAGTAAACACGCAGTCCGCCTAATGAATGTACTATTTATTAGCTGTGTGAGCTGCTGGAAATACCAAAGAGGATAAGGGCTGTGATTCAAGGCCACGGGGCTGGGCCCACACAGCTCCCTAAAGCGGGAGCCAAGGACGTGGGAATCCTCACCAAGGGGCGACCCTGGAAGTCCGGAGCGAGGAGTGTCAGGCCGTGCTCATCTCCAGGCAACAGGAGGTTTGTCTTAAGGATCCTTCTCAATTCGTGAGGAGATGCCGCTGTTTGTTATTGTGTCATTTGATTTGACTCTAATTTAATGACAGTTCTTAGTAGGCAACATGATTTGCAAGGCTGATTTCCATTTTTATTGATTGGGCCTTTAATTTGCTTGGACTTGCACTCAGAAGCTTCATTGGAGATTTAATGAAAGTCTGCAAAACCAGCTTGATAAGGAATCTTTTGACAGAACTTGAACTCAAATGCTTCGATAACAAGTCATTGAGGTGCAGTGTGAACATATCTTAAGAAAGAAAATTCTTAGTTAAACTTCACTTTTTAAATAGTGGATTGGCAAATCCGTTGTTTAAAACCCACATTTCTTGTTGATTTTTTCCCCCCAAATTCTAATACTCAGTATCTATTCAAAGGTAAATTAAAGATTTCATTTTTAGAATTTTGCATGATGGGCTTTTAAAGAGGACATTTTGTAGATTATAACTGCAAAATTTTCACTGAAAATAAGTAACTAATAACTTCTGGAAATCTATTATTTTATTCATTACTAAGAAATTTACCAAATGCTAAACAAATTCTGTAAAATAGCTGCAACAGTCTCCTAGTTATTTTCATGCTGCAGGTATTCTTCAAAGTAAAGATTGCAAAGCATAAGAACTAGATTATATTATTTTGAAATTTATCTGTAATTTTATCATGACAAGCTTTCTTTCTTTTTAATATTTATAGATTAATATTAATAAATTATAGAAATGAATGCTCCAAACAGAGAGGAGGTTAATTAATGATAATTTTTGTTGCCTTTTCCAAAACCAGACCTTTGAACTTGAACTAATGAATGAAAAAAGCAACAAGAGACACAGAGTGTATCTGTATGGGAGGGAAGGAATAGGGAGGATGAATTGTTATGTGATAAGTGTAAGAGTATGTAAGAGAAGGAAGATAATTGAAGCTGCACATGGAATGAGAGAGGCTACAAGGAATGGAACTGCAGTCACTGTTCATTGGCACATAGAGGGGCTCTGGGCATGTAGGCACAGGGGTTCAGGAAGGTGGAAGGAAAAAAGGAACTTGAAAGGTGTGGGGAAAGGACATGAAGATGTTGTAGCTTCACGTTGTTGGACTTCATCCACATTTTGCATCTTGGTAACTGTGAAATAATAAAAGAAAGAAAGATTTGCAAGCATATTTGTAAATAAACAGAATATTGCCACCCGGGCATAAGTTTTTGTATTTCCTGGTCATTTCCTATTTCTTTTATAAGCAGAAAACTCTATTATAATATATAAATTTAGAAGGTGATAACTCTGAAAAGTCGTATCTGAGAGCAACACCCATTTCAGGTGTATTGAAACCATCTCAAAATTATCCCCCATTACTGAGGATTAGGAACCCAAAAGTATAAATCTAATGATAAACTGAAAATCCAGAGGGAAGGCACACAGATAGCCAGAACTCTGACCAATACTGACACAGGCAATGTATCTAATGATGCTGGTTAGTTCAGTTTAGTCTAAGACAACGAACATTAAATGAGATTATATTATAGCCTTATATTATGCAGTTGCACAGTGTCACCATAAGTCAGAATTAACTCGTGTGTGCCCTTCCCTTGATGTCTGCTCAGTTTATTTGCATAAATGAGAAATATAAAACTCTCAAAAGCCTGAATCAAAAAGATGATAACCCCAGCTTTTATATGAACTGTAATTAATTTGCAGCCTGCTGCCACAAAACTTAATTTAGGGAAATTCCTAGTTAGAATCAAGAATGTTAAACATTTGTGTGAATAAGAACAATATGTGCAGTGGCGCTAGGAGTAGCAATATTTCTGACTCAAACCATGCGCTGAAGAGTTGTTGAGGTTCCAGAACTTCTTGCCTTTTAAAATTATGAGAGAATGAAGTTTTCTGATGGCTGATCACTTCCAGACACAGAACGGTGGTCTATTATTCCCTTTCAGGGTGTAATAGTAGTTCCACATGACACAAATTAAAGGAATATCTCATTAATTCCCTAAATGCCACTAAATTGGTCAAGTCATTATAAGTTTCCATCTCCTTGAAGTAAATTTAGTTGCTTCCAATTTTTCAGTTCTGCAGAAACATCTGCAGAATATGGAATCTGTTGAAACAACAGGGTCTACTTTGGTAGATACCAAGATCTTAACCTGAGCTTTTTCTATGGATATCAACTGATTCAGCATCTAAAAAGAGCTTGAAGGTTTACATTCAAGTTTGTTTTGAGGAGAACTTGTGCCTCTCATTCTACACATGAACCCTAATTTCTCTATCCAATAAGAGGAGGAAATGTGAATATTTATGATATGAGATATTAAATAATATTACCAGGTATTTTCAAATTTGAGTTTTGTATTCCAGGGTTATTTGCTTATTAAGAGAAATGGCTAATCAGTAAAACAGGCTCTTGCTATGGTTGTGAAATGGTGATTTGTTCTTTGCCTTCATCTTCAGGTAAGCTATCCTCAAAGATTTTGCTTTAAACAAAAAGTAGCATAGCACAAAGTGTAGTGAATCATATTTGTAGGCACTTTTGTGAGGGAAAATTTTTTTAAAAATTAAACAATATTGTCTTTTAAAAGACAATCCTAATTTACCAGATAGTAATTTCTCATTGGAGAGAATTACGGTAGTTTTACAATGTTTTTAACATTGCATTAGAGGATTCTACTGACTTGTCTGGTCATCATCAGTTGTTTCTCTTCTGTCCATTTGATAGAATTATAATATACCAGTCAGGCCTAAATTTACTGTTGCTTTCTGTCAGTGCATTTTATATAGTGCATTTCCAACACAGCTTCCCAAATGTGATGCCACATTTTTAAGACCTGGTAGTAAATTTCTCCCTGAGTGAAGTCTTGAGTGAAGATTTATTTCAGAACTAATGATCATGAAAACAGGATCCCTGCATCAAGAGAAGTTTTCACTAATGTAAGTCTATAGTTCAATTAACATAAATTAGGAAATACTGAGAAAGTAAATTTCTCTAAAGTGTATTAAGTATATTGCTTTTATTTATGTAATTTTTCGCTCACAACTTTTCTTTTCAAATGTGAGTAGATCCTCAATAATACTTTAAAATACCTTAAAAACCAGAAAACCTCACTGTAAAAAGAAATAAATAAAATCCTTGCTGATGCTAAAATATTCAAATAAATTCAGTCCTAGTCACTTTTATCAGTAAGGTCATTGCAAGGTATTGGAAGTACTGGAAATGTAACTATCTTTGTTAAGTGAAACTTTGAAAACACTTGTTTTAAAAATTGCAGTATGGCTTCAGAGCTACAGAGGACTTCAGAAGATTTAAAGCTGCTTTAAATTTTAAATCTGTGGATTGAAGTAAATGTGTATAAATATATTTTACAAATACTTAGGTGTGTTTGTTAATGAGAGCATTGAGCTCTAATTCTTTGGAATGAAAGGGAGTGAGAACATTTCCTAATATATAGATGTGGGGGGTTATGTTTGGTGTTTTTATTTGTTTGGGGGGTTTTGTACTTTTTTTTTGTTTGTTTGTTTGTTTTGTTTTGTTTTGTTTTGTTTGGGATTTTTGTTTATTTTCCACAACCTTGATCTTGAAGATTTGTTAAAGGATCTAAAAAGGTTTTTAAAACAATGGTGGTAAGTGGTCTAACAAAGAGGTTAAAAAGATGCAAATTCAAGTAATTTATATTAAACTTTAGAATCTTCATGTGTCTTATGAATTTAATGCTATTTAATATAGAAACACTGTGTTCATTCCAGGATGAAATTTTCATGAATATGGTTTCACCAGTTCATTACTTTGTTAGTGTAGAAGTTTCTTCATTTATTCTTAGATGAGAACAAGGCAAATGATAAATGATTGAGATGACATGGTGAATTCTTGTCCCTTCTTTAGGTACTTTTCTATAAATCTGGAGTTAGGAGTTCCCCCAGATATCAAGGAACATTTGAGTGCAGAGAGACAATAGTTCTATGCGTTATGAAAATAGTTAAGTAAAGGCTAAATAAAGAACATTATTGAGAAAAAAAAAATAAAGTATAAAAAGTGTACAAGCGAAGTCCTAACAATGTCAAGTTCTTTCAGGGACAAAATAATTGTTCAATGTAACTTCAAATAATAAAGTAAATGGAAAAAAAGTATTTACAAAAAAACCAATAAGCTGCCAAGAGAAATGGACCTTGTTGCTAGCAGTAGGAGTAGCCAAGGGGAAAAGAGAAATGAATCATTAATGATCATCTATTAGACAAAGAAAATTATCCCATGATACTCGACTCAGTAATCCTAAAAGTCCTTGTGCTTATGTGTCTTAGCATCTTCAGAATAACATAGTCCAAGAAGTGTAATTATTAGTGTTCATTTGAAACTGCACAAAACCCAGTCAAAGTAATTCAACAGAAGAATATGAAGAAAAAGGGAATAAATATAAAGTGGAAAGCATAATGTAAATAATCTTTGTAATTGTGTACCAGATAGTGTTTGCCAGCTAGTTGTCTGAACTCTTGTCTGTTGGCTAGCCTATGTATTTTCTGGCATAAAATCTATTATCTGTAGGTGAGCAAACTTTATATATAGCAGTTCAATGGCATCCACGTAAAGATGTTCCTATCATCAGTATATGGGAAAAAAGTAAATCTATTTACTACCAGGGCTACAAGCCATAGCATTTTGAGAAATTCAAGGTATTCACATATTTCAGTAGAATCAATATGATGCACCTTTAAGTGATACACATCCATGAATAAGGCGTTGCAATTACATTCATCAAGTGTTAGGCAATAGTTAGAGAAACAGGGAAATACACAATCTTTCAGAAGACTCTCCTCTTCCATGACAACCTCACTGAAGTCCTTAAGGGCATTTGTACTCAGGAAAGCATTCAGTTTTCTTTGAAAGCAAAGGGCCCTGTGTGTTTCTCCATTTATACACCTCTATTTAATAATTTTCCACTGACAGCTTCTAACAAACAGGATGTACCTAGGAGTGTGACATCCTTTTGTGACATGATACCCATGGTGAAAAGCAGGAGCTCTGGACAATTTAAGGGTTTGTCCAAGTTCATGCTAGATGTAATTGTCAGCATTGGGATCAAGGGATGAGCCTTCTGGTTTGCCAAAACGATGACTAGTCCAAAACACATATTTATGAAAGTTCTTTCTGGGCAGTACATTAGAGGCCTGGCCCCTGTGTTCTGAGTTAAACACCACCATCTCACAGTTTGAAGGCTGTGTATCACATTGGAATGTGTTTTCTCTATCAGTGTGATGTTTTCACATTGTGTTTTATAATGTAGTAATTACACAGCTTGCCCCACAGTTCTTCTTGACATTAAAGCATCTCTTGTATTTAATAATAACACACATTTAATAAGACTATTTCGTTGTCATAAATATTAAAAGCTACATAATATATGCACATATAAAGACTGCAGTAATGAAGGTGTTTAAAATAAACAACACCGATTTAAATTCAAGTGCTGAAGCTCAGTGGATCCTGAAAGTAAAAGTAGCTGTACAAATAAAACTCAAATTGCCTTTGTTAATCTTCATTGCCTAAGAGGAGAGGAATATAGCATACGAACAAGAGGGGTGGACAGTGATGGGAAGTTCAAACTTGTTTCTTTAAATCTGCAACATTGATTTTCCATTAAGGAAGCTGAACAAATGTCCTTGCCAACAGCATTTAACTTCACCTGTTCTGTATCCTCTGTGCCCTCGGCCCTTTTCCTATGGAAAGGACCACAAGAACTGCCAGACATGGCCCTAAGAGCTCCGGGTCCATCTGGAGAAGGACTCTGCTGTGGAGGGAAACAAGGAAATGGTCATGAGGCAGTTTCCCAGACAAACCCTGAGGTTGCAGGAACTCTGAGTGTGCCAGGCACCACTGGACAAACCCCAGCCATCACTGCTGGAGATCATGGGCAGCTGAGCATTCCCTGCTCAGACATAGGCAGACTCAAAGAGACAACTGAATTATGTGAGGAGATGCAGTGGAGCCCAGGATAAAGGAGGCTCAAATGTGGATTAAATCCATTTTACTTCCACTTGCCACAAAATGTGAACGTTATATTCTGCACCTTAGGAATGACAAGTTTAAAGTATTTACGTGAGTATTGCTCTCTTAACTCTTTTAAGTATGCAGCAAAAAACCCTATGTAATCTCAAATTACAGTATTCAAATACAAATTTCAAGAATCCCACAGCTGTGGGGGTAATGTTTCACACTTGAGTGGGCAAGGGTTTAGCTGCAAAATTTTCAATTCAAGGTTATAAAAGTAGAAGTTCAGAAAGGTTAAGATCAAAAAGTGTCTAGGAGTGTGGATTTTTATTCTGATTTGAGTGGCTTTGCTTGCTATATTTGGATGCTAATGTCATTAAAAGGTCTCTCTGGTCGGTGAAAGTGGCAATATCTCTCCCTTCTTGCATTGAAGAAATGTACTTTTTGGAATGATATGATAAAGTACATAAATAGTTCTTATTTATAGATGGCCATGTTTTAGTTTCTCTATTGACAAGTGAAAGAGTAAAGATTCTTCAGTACTGAAGAATTAAAGAGTACTGTGACAAGTTTTCAGAAGACTGTTACCAATTAATCTAGTAAAGTATATTTCTGCATAATAGGAAGAAATAGAGACTGTGAATGAGAGAAGGCTGTATTTAGAGTAAGATACTGAAATGCTGATATCATAGTGACCAGGACATTTTTTGGAAAATAAATTAATTCCTCACTATTTTATTAGCTCTTTTATTTGTGTATTTTCTTTCTTTATTTTTTATTTTATTTTATTTTTTTTAACCAATTAGTAGAAAAGAAGGGAAGAAATGAATCAGTCAATATAATCTTTGGACTTCAAAAATTTTCTCCACAGGAGCAGCTGTTAAGGAAGCTAAATAGTCACTGGGGGAGAGGAAAATCCTCATCATGGGGTGAAAATGGCTTGATGACAAAGTCTAAGAGTAAAAATATATAGTCGTCCTCTTCTCTGACTGAAGGGTTGGAGTAGGCTGCTCCACTGCTTCATGTTATGATGTTCGTTATTTAATACATGGAAATAATGGAAAGAAATTTAGGCAATGAGATGGCAGCATCTGCAAATGTCACAATTATCTGAGTTACTCAAATCTAAAATATACAATGTAGAGAACTTCAAAAGGGAACCTGGAGATCTACAGCAGTGGATGACATGATGTCAAACAAAATTCAACCGTGTGAAAGCTAGCAGGCATTGAAAGAAGTAATTTGAACTATTTATGACCTCTTTTGGGTTCTAAATTAATTTAGAAATACCAGAAAAATCATTGTAGACAACTCAATAAAACCAGTGATCTCTGTTAAAGTTTCAGCAGTCTTTCCCCTCCTCTTATAAATTCTCCAAATAAAAGGATCCCCTCAACACAAAACAAGAATCAATGGCAACAAGATCCTGTCTGTGCAATAAGCCACATGCAGCACAGTTGATAGCTTAAAAAGCAGCATCATCTCTTATTCTGACTGCTGTGATAGAGAACAAATAAACAATAAGAGAAAGTGAACAGCCTATTTCTTAATAAATATGTTCTATCTCTTTCTAAAGTAGAATGAGTGAAGATTTGGCAAAAGTGAGGAGGCACAAATTTATGTACACAGAAATAATAATTTTTTTTCATTAAGTAACTAAATGCTAGTCAATGCAAGAAGGTTCCGAACTTGTAGGTGCTTACATTTGGGAAGGCAATTTAGATGTGTAAAGCCAAACTGAGATTAAAGTACTTTTAGTATCAACCATCACAAGGTGTTGAGCATCCTGTGGAGACTCTTCTTCTTTCTTGGAAATCCAGGGAGCGGAGGTGTCAGTGAAGGTCTTAATTGAGCTCTTCTGTCTTGCTGTTCCCTCTGTGGGACAAGATTTACCCTGTCTTTGCCACTGTTGGAAGAGCTGAGGGATTTCTCTGGACTGTCCTAGTTCCTTGCTTACATTTTAGTTATTACTTAGCACAGCTAAGATTTACAGAGTTATCCCTGTAATTAGCCAGACTCCATCCTCTGCATTTGCTGGGCTACATACGTCTCCCTCCAGTCCAAAGGTCAGGTTAATAGTAAATCTCATATACTATAAAATATTAACTACACGGTTGTACAAGAGCTGTGCCAGTGTTGCTATGGACAGTCACACACCCACAGCAGGGATCTTTACACAGTGTTCCTCCAAGTAGAACACGTGGGAGGAGAGGAAGGAAAGAAAAAATAAAATTAGCATCTTTTTTTTTTTTTAATATTATGTACAGAACTGATTAAAATTTCATTAAGATTTCAAGGAGAAAAGTTTGTTTTGCAGTTGCTTAAACAACTATGCTTTCAAGAATATTTGGAAAAGAGAGGACTTGCAGAAATCCATTAAAAGGTGTTCATTCAGGTGGCCATGGTTTATTCCACTGATGGGACTTCTGGTGGCAAGGATTTCACAGGGGCAGAGGCAGGAGATCGGATGCTGCCCAGGGAAGTGGTTGAGTCACTATTCCTGGAGGTATTTACAAGATGTGGAGATGTGGCACTGAGAAATGCGGTTTAGTGTTGGACTTGGCAGCGCTGGCTTAACAGCAGGACCTGGTGGTCTTAAAGGTCTTTTCCAACCTAAATGATTCTCTGAGGCTATGATTCTATCCTCTTTTATTAAATTGGTTTGAACTTCGTATTAGTTGAGCATGCTGACATATATCTATTGTTCAGCATAAAAAAACAGTCCAGATTTTACCTATGGTTACCTTGCTGTCTCAGCTTTTGACATATTTTTCATATCACAATTATAGCAAATAATCTCAGAAAAAATACCCAAACCAAAGAACTTAATTGAAGTCATTTAATAGCTGCTCTTAACTCCCAGGCAAATCCATGCACAACTCTATTCTCTGTCTTCTTCTCTTCTTTCTGGTAGTTTTGTCTTGTCCTATGTTCTTTTATATACTTAAAAATTCCTCTAAATTCCTAAATATTTTTCATTATCAAAAGGCTTTCATCATTCTTTTGTCATTGAATAGTCCTCTTAATCTGCAATTACTTCCTGTTCTCTTCTACAGTTTACAATATTTTCATATCCTCATAAAAACTTCAGTTTCCTGGAAGGGGAGGTTGCAGAATTCTCACTGTGATGTTGCTGTTGTGACCTTTTTTCAGTCTCTGTCAAGGCAGATGAAACCTTGAACTGCTGCCATGCTCTGAGATGCCTCCTCTCTGTTGATTCCCACCCCTGGTGTCATACTGACTTCCTTATTATCATAGGAAAGCCCATAAGAACTAAAGCTAAAAATGATCCTTTATGCTTTCTGAGGCAGGGAAGGATTAGGCCCTACTCATGTTTGGTGTAAGCTAATTTTGTACACGTTAGCCATTATCTTGAAGTGGTGTTTCATTGTGAAAAAGAATTCCTTCTTGCACAAATGGAAATTCTTACTTCTATCTCACTTTACATAGGACTGTTTATGGAAAAACTCGGCACTTTGTCATTGGAGGTATTGCCCAAAAACTATTTGCAGGCTGTTGTGCAAGTGCTTAAAATATTCACCTCTCTTGACAAGCCTCCTCCAGACCACGTTGGCCTACTCACACCTTTTAATTTTTTCCCTCTGAAATCCCTCCACATGATCAAAGTGTTTCTGATAAGAGGATGGCCAGAATGAGATGAGCTAATGAACATTTATTTGACTGGTGCATCTCATTTTGGGCTAATTTTGGCTGTACCCCGATAGCAATGGTAAATGAGAAAATATTCTCCTATGCTTTGTTTGCATATAGCTTACATCAGTGGAGAAAATTCATATAGGAAAAATGTGTAGTGCAAGCCTGCTGTTCAATGCCAATTTGGGTAAATTCTGACTGTAGTCCTGAAGCAGAGGACTCAGTAGACCTTAATGAATTACTTAACCGGGTTTGTATGGAAAAACTCTTTGCTTGAGATCCCTTTACTTGATTTATTTTGAAGTGAAAGGGTGGTCTGTGAAAGAAATGTTATTGTTCCATCAAGTCTACTTCAATCCTTTGGGTAATAAGCTGAAATGTTACATAGATTGTCTAGATTTCACTCCCACAACTAACAACATCATATTTGAAACTCTTACAAATTAAAAGAAAATTCCTGTATTCGGGTTAGACGATGAGTCAAATAAATTTTTCCTGTTAAGAGCAAAATACAATCTGGAGGAACTAAGAGTGAGAGGAGTCCAGGGTTCACAATCATGAGCACTAATAATCATACCAAGAGTCCAAATGAATGAATGTGGAGTGTCATTTGATACTGTTCTGTTTGGGTTAGGTTTTTTCCCATCAAATGGATGTTGGTTTTAGAGGAATGCAAGATATTGTATTTTTCTTTTTCCAAAAATGATAGAAAAATATTAATAAATTAGATTAACAAGGAACAGAATATTTTTAGTGTTTCTTTACCCAAAAACTCCCGAGATACAAGAGTACAGTCCTAAGACTGTTTGAGAAGCAATTTTCCCTGAATAAGAGAATAAGGGGAAGCTGTGTGCTGATGTAGTGTAACTTGTTGCACATTTATTGAGGTGTGAATGCCTGGTATTTAAAATTAAAAGCTGCTGCTATGAGTTCACTAGCTAAAGTAGTGACAGGAGTGCAGAAGACAATTTTAAACAACTGAAATCTGTAAGAATTGATGGAGAGCTAGGAGTTATAAACCTGTCCTCATGTATTGTTTGCCTCATGCTTTCTGATGCTCCTCACTGAATAACGAAAATGGTTGTTGACTTATTTGCTGAATTCTAAGAATGAAGCAAGTATAAAGGCACTGTTTGGCAGGCTGAAAAAATGCTGTGCTTCAGTTTGCTTTTAAAGAACTCTGATATCACCAAGGCTTAAGAGGGCCACTCTTCTGTGGAAAAAGATCACGTGGCACTTCTCTTGCAGGTGGATTTAGGAAAGCAGCCTGCCACTTCTGCATTGCATTGAACCACTTCATAAATCTGGAGACTTAGACATTTGGCTAGATCACAGGTTTTTGTTTTCAGCCCAGAAAGGCTGCAGTTACCTAACTAAAATCCACAGAAAATTTTGGTAATTAATTTTACAAATAACTATGCTTATGGTGTCTGTACCACGTCCAGAGGTATAATGTTTCTGTCTAATAAAGGAAGCACTATAAGCACACAGACAATAAGATTCTCAGTTGTTGGCTCAAGGCTATATGAAGAACTCCCATGCCTCAGAAATGTAACATATATTTACTTAGAATCCTGTACATTTTGTTAGTGGATTATCTCTCTTTAAAGCTGTCAGTTGTGTATTTGATGCCATCTAGGGCACAATAGCTATTAACTATGTTTGTCAGACTCACCTAGAGACAGTATCTTCAAAGTGGCCTTCTGAACTTTCCAGATGTTGTTGAAGTGTGATCTTGTAATTAGGAGTTTATTTATAGCTTTCCTTTCTCTGCAAAACTCCCAATATGGATTCCAAAGGATCCCTGGATAGAGGAGAAAACCCCCCAAAATTAAATATTAAACATCATTTCCCTTAGTTAGCTGTTGTTGTTGGTTTCATTGGCTTTGCTTCTTTGTCATCTGGGTATCTGCACTCAGTAGGGTCTGACTGTGTGAAGCAGTTCACGTTTTGGTAACAGCAGATTCCTTACACCAGCAAGCTGATGTTCAAAGGCAGTGCAGTTAGCACTGCTCATGTTGAACAGAGTGTGGAATTTGACCTTTATGAAAGAACTGCAAAGAGGCTTTGAAATCACTGTAATGATATCCATGGAAAACAGAGAGGACCTGGGAACAAGGAACCTTCAGTGATGTTCAGAGGACAGCAGGTTATCCCCCTCCCTGTCCAATGTACCCTCTGCCACCCTTCAGTTCCTGGAGAAATATTACTACAAAATTCTGTGATATTTCATTTTTCCCCACTTGGAGTCTCTCTTAATAATATACAAACTTGTTCCTTTTCCTTATAGTCACCTCACTCACAGTCCTTTGTTAGAAGGATCATCTGTGCTTGTCTGATTCAAAGGAAGACCTTTGGCATCTATTTATATGCAGTGTTGAAGACAGAATGCTGAGCAAGAAGGCTCTTGGATTTAACCCATTATGGCCATTTTTATGCTACATAAGGGATGGAGAGTTATATTCCTCCAATTGCTGGTTATCCTACAGGATCTCTCCTGCTATCACGGAAGCATGTGTTTTCAAAGTGTAGCACAGCTTTCCTCTCCTCATGGAGAAAAAAAGTGTATTAAGAAGGATTTGCCTAAACTGCAGTTTTGGATCCTGGGAAGGGAAGACTTTGTACAGACGGATTCCAAAAAGGGAACTGTGCCTTTCAAGGTGCCATTGCCACCTAATAATCAAAAATGAAGAAAAGATAGAAAAGATACCTGTATTCTCTGATGCCTACATCTCCCTAGGATAATGCTCAAGGACATATTCTTTTGAGGATATGCAAATGAAGAGCTTTGAGCCAACATTGTGGGTCAAATTTACTTTATTAAAAAAGTAGTTATGTTTTGGGGGCTATTTTAAAGGTAAATGAGTGTGGACATGGGAAGTTTATTTTCTGTGTGTGCAAGAATTCTTTAAGCTGCCTGGTAGCACATGTTGCTGGTCTCTTCCAGCCAGCTGGTGGGTTCCCAGGCAGAGTCTGTCACGTCACATGGAATCCCCATGCACTTGCAAATGCTCTGATCCCTGGAGAGGCATGGACCTCTGGGGGCTGAAATGCTCAGTCGTTGTGCTGAGATGTTCTGCTTAAGAATTCAGGGCACAACGTAAACCTAGCTGTGGATCGTGCCATTCCTCCTCTTTTATTTTTTTTTTTTCCTCCTTTTCATAAGTCCTGGATGTGATATGTTTCACAATGATATGTTTCCTCTTATGTTGTTGCTCTCAGATTGCACGTGTGAGAACACAGCATCTCGGAAATGATTTACTAACACGGGTGTGGTGGCTGATGGCACTTTATTTGTGAAGGAAAAGGCATATGTTTGCCTTGTGGTGTGTGCCTGTGGATCAAAATCCAATGAAAAGTGAACTGACTACAACTGTAATAGGCATGTTACTTACCCTCCTCCTAGACTGCCCCCCCCCACTACCCCCTTCAAAAAAAAAAAAAAAGGCAGAAAAATGCTGAATGCTATGTGGAGATAACGTACAATTTATTGATTCTCTCTGTATGCTTTATGACTATAATGGACTTTATGAAAACCCTCAGCCTGTCCATTTTATCTTTGTAAATAATGGACTGAGAACACGGCTCTAAATTGGATAAGTGGAATGAGATACATGCAAGGAGAAGACTGTACATGTAATTATATGTATATGGTACATTTCAGCTTGTTTTGGCAAAGTTCAAACACATTTCTTCATAGTGTCTGAAAATTAGAGGTCTAATTTTTGGCTCAAGTCTGTTGTCACAACTACCCTTAGCTCTACTGCAATTTGCATTGCAAGTGTACGGGGATCTCTGAGCACCGCCTCTGTGTGTTGTATGATTACTGTTAATACCTGATTTCACAGTTATTTACAGCCTTGATGTATTGCTTGACTGTTGCTAATATCTCATTTACTATTCTGGCCACCCTGAACAGCCCTTCTACATGATACTTCCTGGAGTGTCTAGTCTTTTATCCCCCAGCTGTAACTTCCAATTTCTCTCTGCCTGTAAAACAGTCTCATACCTTTGCCTCCGAAAGTGTTTTTACTTTTATGTTACAAGGCTCAACACAGATACCAGAGAGCATAGCAACACTACTTCATAGTCAGAATATGGGGACCTTTAGTGTCCTAAGGAGTTGACTTGGAGAGGCCCTGGTTCATACAGCTCCTGGTTCCAACTAGGTGCAAGGCCACGGATATTCTGCTTAAGTTCAGGTTGCCACTGAAAGAAGAACTCCATCCTCTTGCTAGTGCCACTCATTTCCCCCTGGCTCTTTGTGCTGGCACTTAGTTTATATGACTGTTAAACGAGCCAGATGAAGGATTGATCCTGCTGCAAACTAGTCTTGTATTTCTCCTGGTTTGCTTTTTGAGACAGTTCCCCAACCTGCTTTAGGACGCAGCTGTGAGAGGCACGTGTCAGCACAAACAAGGTGAAGGAACAAATGCCTGAGCTCAGGAGGGAAAGCAGAAAGGACCACAACTTCTGGCAGATGTCCTGATTTATGCTACAGGCCTTGGGCTGCACACTCACTGGGAACTGACAAATGGGAATTGCTACCTTGCATGGCAGCAGGAATCTGCCAAAAAAGTTATTGTCAACATCACTCATCTTTAAATGGCAGCAGGTGCTGCCCCCCCATTCAGTTCCTATTGACAAGCTCTGTCTTTAATACAGGAGGTGTATGTGAAGTCTGGCACTCCAGGCTTTGTAAGCTCTTTATCCCTGCTACAAGTACCCAGTGGTACAGGTTACATAAAGTACTCTCTACAATGCAAACTGGCACAAGTAAAAGCCTTATGGAAGATAAACATAATTATCCAAACCCTTAGGTAGAAACATCATAAAAATGCAGATAATTGGAATATCTGGCTT
Organism: Chaetops frenatus; assembly: GCA_013400775.1. Lineage (NCBI taxonomy): Eukaryota > Metazoa > Chordata > Aves > Passeriformes > Picathartidae > Chaetops > Chaetops frenatus. Next base: position 247,912 of record VZTR01013739.1, on the reverse strand, counting down.
AGCACATTCTGAAATTGGCCTTTGGGATCTCAAAATCTCTGATTTGGTCTTCCTAGTTAGGTGAGTTGGATTTCCAGTTGGGAGATTCTTTCAGCAGACCTTAGGTTTTAAACCAGAAATATGTTGAAACCTCCAAAGCCTTTGCCTTGGGATCTGCCATAGGAGTTATATTCCTAGATAAATCAGAATACCATCTGTACTGCCAGCTGCAATGTGAGAGAGTTGAGAGGTCTTTCAAGTAACCAAAGGCAGTTAACAAAAATAGGTAATAGCTCCCTCCAGGTTACTTTACTTTTCCTAGACTGTCACAGGCCTCCAAAGGGTGTATTTCAGATTGTGAGTAAAAGTTATCCAAATCTAATTTACCAGAAGCCCTAGGCAGGCAGGCAGGAAACAGGCGATGTCGCATCATGGACCATAGGTGAGGTCTAAACTGGATAATAAGTCCTGATAGAGATTTACTATACATTTGCCTATTGAATCAAATAGTTTTGACAAGACAGGATCTGAACTATAGGAGGCTGCTGCTGAAACAAAAGAAATGGGTGTTAAACAAAGTTTAAGCTGTTAAATTGTAACGGATTATTTTGGCTAAGTTGTTCATGGCAAGCCCTGCAGAGCCTCACTCACTGGGCTCTGATGGCTTCTGTTCTGACAGAATTCACTTCCTTTTGTGATACTTACTTTGGTTATCAAGCAAAAACTCAACCATAGCTACAGTGGGACTGAAGGGAGAAAGCTTTCCAGAAACATTGTCATTAACTAAAAACTAGCTACTTTTAATTTTAGAATGTTTATGTGAATCTATACATGTTAATGGACAGAAATGCATGTCTACTCTGAAGTTTGCCCTGGAGTGATATGGTAATTAGCTGGTTAGGAGTTGTGCATGTTAATTTCTGCAGGTAAATTATCTGGTCTATCTGGCTTTTAAAGACATTCTATTTTCCTTCTTTATATTTTTTTAATGGTTCTATTTTCACAACAGAGCACAGATAGCATTCCTACAATTATAAGCGAAGAGGGGAAGTGCAGGCAAGAGTTGACAAGGAGAAGCAAGAGCTGAAGGTGAGGTAGCTTCTCAGTTAATCTGTGAGGAGAGATAACTGGCAATAACACGAAGCAGTGCAGAGATGTGGCCAGAGAGGCAAGCAGAAAGGATACTTTTATCAGCATTGTTTCAAAGCAGCTATTACAGTAAGTACTAAAAGAGGAAAAGAAGCAATTGCAGTAATGAAGGGTAACTGAATTTTGAAATGCCTTTTAATAATGTGCAGGACAGGAACTACATCTTTACTTGAGCAACTGGGGCATGTTCTGGATGTGTGTTGCTTACCTGCTTTCAAGAGAAACACAAATACTGAGAAAAAATTTAGTTGAATTTGTAATTGAGATCATGTGCTTATGAATTTGTAAATAAGACCTGTCATCAGAACTTTCAGTGTTGCAAATGTTTTTGATAGTGGGGCCTGGGCTAGGCACAAACACTTTCCATTGTCACGTGTTTGACTGCTTGTTTTGTCTGAAAAGTAATTAAAGATAAAGATTATATGAGCTTTAATATTCATTGTTTTTTACCTCTGAAAGATTCAGCTGGTTTGCTTTGTGATTGCTTTTGTAAAAGAAATGCTGCATTGTAATCAATTTTCTGTGTGCAGTTTAAAATGTCAGGGACATTTCTGTTATTTAACCTGCAGACTCATGCAGTATGGGATGAGGCAGAGTTTTTGAAGTAAGGCTATTTTAAGGACTAACTTATAAGAGATTTCAGGTTCAGCGTATTCAAATGTAGTGTATGATTTTTATTGTTTGCTTCCTTTTCAATTTAAAGTCAAGGTGCATTTCAGGCAGCAGCTAAGATCCATTAATTAAGTTTTGGGTTGTTGTTTATTTTTTTTCACTACACTGCTATTTGTCTGGTCATTCTTTTAAATGTGATAAATACACACAAAATTGACTGTGATCACTTTTGAGTATTGATGTTGTTTGAAAGTTCATGGGAAATACTAAATATTTCTCTGTTATCAAAATACATATTTGAGTGTAGAATTGAATTAAAATGTCAATCAAACATTGTTAAAAAAGCAAACTGCTCTATGCACTAATTTGAAGAAAAAACTTTTAAAATGGAACTGTGTAGAGCTTTTGTAGATATGAAGGCCTCTCTTCACTGTTGGTTGAATTTATTTAAAGAGCTTTTCTAGTCACCTTTGAACCTAAATGATTTCTCCAGATGTACAGAAGTGAACAATGTAAAAATCTTGCTGCTTCAGCAGAACAGGATCCAGCTGGCAGGGAACTGGATCTGCAAGTCATTGGTTACAGCTGTGTTTCGATTTATGTGATGGTTGAAAAAATAAATTACTGGATTAAATGGCTAGAAAGAGGACTCTTTGTTTAGCCCTTGTGTGGGGACTGAAAGTGTTTATGGTGCTGTTTTCTTCAGAGCCTTTGCAAAGTAAGCTGGACAAATAGACTTATTCAAAACTTGTCTGAAATGTTGTGCATTCAGCTTTATTTCTTTACAGAAGAAACTGTATGTTTTTGTATAATGCTGTCAGCCAGCAACCATTTTTAAGGTCTCTTGGCCTTTGAGAGTAGCAGTAGCATTTTAGCAATGTCTTGTAGGCATTGCAGTTTATCACTGGAAGGCAGTTTCCTTTTGTTAAAGGTTTTCAAATGCATTTCTTGGCATGAACACAAATACATGTAGGGACTCTGTCAAACTCATAACTTTTTAATGGGTTTAATATTTCAGCTTTGTATACCACTTACCTTTTGCTCTACATAATAGTGCTGATGTAATTGTAAATTGGGTGCACAATAATTTACAGAGCAGGCACAATTAAATCAGAAACTGATGCCAAGTGTTTGGATTATCACATATCTTATTTTAATGTTCTAACGACGGTGATTATGTCTTATTACCTGATATCCTGATTCTGCAAAGATTTACATGCTTAATTTTACTGAACTGTTCCACTTTGCTGATAGTACTGAGTGGTACATAGAGCCCATCACAGCTTCATTAGCTATTTTGATAAGAAAAGTGTTGATTTTTTAAAATCTTTATATGATTAGGGTCTTTTGAAATCTCCCAAACTGTCTTTTCTACTACAGGTAGCTTGGGTTGAAGGAGTTGAGATGTAACATCTTCCAGTGAAGTCCCATCTCCATTGAAGTCACAGGGCATTTTGCCACTGGCTTCTCTTAGGCTACAATTTCACTTTTAAAAGTGGATTTTAATGCTTTTACTTATAACCAATGTGCCAAGACCTACATGTAATTTTTCTTAAGTAGTGAAACTGCTAGTGAAGTGACAGGCTACCAAATGTGAACAAAAGATTTGATATTAGGGAGTTTTGAAGGCTTCTTGCAGGAGCTATGGAGAGCAAAATAGTAACACAGAACTTTCAGTCATAGAAGTCAGTGAGCATATAGTGCATTTTTCAAAGATTTAGCTGGCTTTCAGCATAATAGTTTGCAAAGCCAGGAGCTTTTCAGCACTTATATCTGTTTATTCAGCAATATTTCCTAGTAATTATTTTAGGCTGACCATTAGTTTCCTTTTACAGTCATAAAGCAGTCTGTAGCTTTAGCCGAGTATAGTTGCATCCTATTTATTAAAAATTTTTTAAACTGGTGCATAAACCTGGAAAGTTATTGCTGTGATTAGATCATAATTGTTATCCTATCAAGATCTAATTACTTTTTTTAAAAACAGTTTGCACAAATTGTTTTCAAAGGATCGCCTTTTTAAAATCCTACAAAGTGCTGACGAAGGAGAGCTAAATACCAGAACAGGACTTCCAAGGCAAAAATGAAATCAAACAAGTTGGCCAAGTTCCATCATAAGCCACCCTCAGAAATACCAGAGAGAGGCTTAAAATATTTTAAATAGAATATTTTCCCTCTCCCCTTTTTCTTTTATTGTGGTCCCCGAGCAGCATTATTACATTAAGAGCCATGCGACAGAAAGTCCTGGTGATGCAGAATAAATAACCATAATGTATCACAAGCAGACAAAGGTGTGATTGATCTGTCTGGAATTGGCAGACTCTTTCGCTGTGTCAGGCTGTTTCTTTGATCAATGAAGGTGTAGCCTCTGACCTTTAAAAAAAATCAATGAGATTGATTGAAAGGAGAGAGAGAACTATGAGAATGCAGGATAGCTTTAACCTTCACTGTCTAGAAAATTTAAAATATTCCGGTTTTGCAGGCATTGAACCTATTTTGTCTTTTCTTCTTACAATGTTTTGCTTTTCCCCAGACTGCTGTTGAAACCTCTAAAAAACAAGGTTGCAAAAATGGCGTGTCTGAATGTTTCTCACAAACGTTTCTCTTCAGATTACATTGTTAAGAAAATAGGAGTGTTTTGTCCTACAGCAGAATTCTGTACATTCTTATAGTGTTCACAGCATGTACCAAATACCCTTAATTTCCTCGTACAAAGTCAGATTTTTGTGTGGCAAATAGACACCCAAGAATCAGTGCTCAGAGAAATGGCTCAGGTAATTTCAGAGACATTATCCACCCTAATCAAGCGACTTATACTGCCCTATTTCAGGATCAGGCCCATTAGTTATTGTAACAATAGTGTGTCACCAGCATGGAGGGCTGACTTCTGAGAACAGACAGCATATTTTGGTGATCTAGTTCTATGTAATCTTGTGTTTTTATCAATGATATATATGTGTGTGTGCATGTGTATGCAGGTATACCTACATGTAAGGAAACAGTAAAAATGTCATACTGGAAAATTTATGAAGCGGGATCTTTAAAATAGTGCTTGGCACTTTATGTCTTTCTTATTGAACAGACTACAAATGCAGACTCGACTGTTTAGGCAAAAACAGGTTTTTGAACAGTTGGAATTTCATTTTAGTACCAGGCCCTTCCTTTCTTCACATTGTGCTGCTGCTGTACTAAGTAGTAACACAAGGCAATTAGTGAAGTAAGTATAAAAAGTATTCATAAATAGAAAAGTTAATTCATTCATCATTTCATTCTCTCACAGCTCAAGGAAACATAGGTCAAAAAAGGTATACATATCATAGTGTTTTGTTTTCACAAATAATTACTTTTTTAATTGAAAGTGTCAGTAAAATCAAGGTCTGTTGAATAGTACTCACACACAAAGTAATTCAAACTGCAATAATTTCTGCTGTCATATGCCTGTGTTTTAATAAAGGGCAGGTAAATTGACAAGTCAGCAAGGAGAAGGTATAATAGCATTTCTTGAGTAAGATGGAGCTTGCGTAGGAAGAGAAGGATATTGCTGTTTCTCTGTAATTTTATTTCTGTGATTTCCTTTCTGTAATAGATTGTGTAGGCTATATATATATTTAATACTTCATGATCAGGTGGGAATTCCAGCTAAGTTAAAAAAGGCACTCTTGCTATATTGCAAGACAGATTCTGGATGCAGCATTTCTAAACAAGAAAATAGGAGGGTAAATATTTTTATGGTAAATCTGGGACTAGATAGCTGTGGGAATTTTCTGAAGTCTTTATCCCCTTGCTGTTTATTAGTGAGGTGAGAAGGTGTTAGGGACAATCATACAGAACTATGGTGTAGGTCATTCTAACTAGACACGAGTCATTCTAACAGTGTCACTCTTCTAAGTCATTTAAATGCTACATTAAGAGAATCTTTGTTTTATGAATATCCTTTCTGCGTGCACTGTGATGAAGAACTTTTGCCTCCAAAAAAAGGAAAGGGATGAGTGTGTTACGTCCCACTTAGAGCACACTGAGAATATGAACATGAGAACTGTAAAATCTGAATAACTTTTGATATTAGTGCATTTCTCTCTTCCCATTAGACACATTCTGATTTTGCTCCAATAATATCTTCTCATCACATTTTCTTAACATGACTCTCTGTTATTCTAGAGAGTCCTTATCTGTCACACAAAGTTTGCCTTAATGTTGCAAATCACTTCACTCTTGCTGTTTAAGAAACAAAAAGCTCATCCTGTATTTAAGCAGGTTCTGAAATCTGACATGCATGTCCAGCTTCATCGCTCCTCCCTCTCCGTCCAGAAGTAATAATCCAGGAAATTGCTTCTTTTTTCTTCTCTCTCTTTTTTCTTTTTATTTTTTTCTTTTTAAATTTTTGGGTGCTTTCAGCAATGGCTGCTCCCCTTCTGTTCCTCGCAGACACAAACTGCATTTTTCCAGTGTGGATGTGGATGCTGTCCCCTTGTGGATGATGCTCACAGTCTGAGCTGCTGCCTGCAAAACTGAGCAGTGCCCTTCAGCCAGTTTAAGGTGGTGCTTGGTGCAGTGCATTCATTTAGCATTACTAAAGGACAAAATTAAGGTTCTTTTTGTTTCTCATTCCCCTGCCAGCTAAAGCTTTCCCAGAAAAGAGGCAAAGCTGAGGTCATTTTTTTTCCATCTGTGAGGGGTCAGTGACTGCTACCAAGCTGTTCCTGGCTGAGGTATAAGCCTGTTAAAAAGCACCTATGCTAGCAGCTGAATCATTTTTGAGACTAATTTTTACATTTCTACAAATGAAAGAGGCCAGGTCATTAAATCCAGCAGTCCATCTCCAATTATAACCTGTTTTGGACAGCACAGACCCCTGCCCAGACAGACCCCTGACCTCAGCCTCTGCCTCTGCCTCTGCCCTGAGACCCCCGTTTGCTGGCCCTGTCCCATAGCCATTACTAGCACGTCCAGGAGCATAAATTCCTCCCCAAAATTCCATTGCCACAGCTAATTCTGCACTTTGGTATTCTCAATGCTGCCTGGACTGGGGCTGTGCATTCAGTCTGTCCAGATGAGAAGCAGATCTGTGGTTAAAAAAGGTGTGGTTCTGCTTGGAAACAGAGGCAGTGTGTACAGGCAGTGATGTAAGTGTAAATGCACCATGGCTTTCTTTCACTATTATTATTTAAGTCTAACAGAATAAAATAGATTTAAGAAACCTAAATTCTGGATACCTGCTACCTGGATACTTCCTTTTCTCCTGAGAAAATGAGAGAAGGATATGTGAGAATTGCTGGAGCATTTTTATGAGACGCTCTTAGATCTTTTCCTGTACAGGGATAAAAAAAAAATAAAAAGTTTAACATTTGACATTTAATCTTCATACAGCAAATAATAATTACAGGCAAGAATTTAAAGCTCTGCTCATAGTCAAGCCTGATGGGTCTTTTCTCCTTGCATTGCATGAGGATTTACTGTACTGTGGATGCAAAATGTAAATGATGGGCAATTCTGTGAAATTCAGACATGCACACAAAACTGCCTTTCCAACTTTTTCACACTTACCTTCAAACAGAAAATGGATTTTCCTGGTGGCTGATTAACCAGAAATGAGTTGTTTCTAACTAAGTTGAGGGGAGGAGGGTTCTGTAATATTGGATTAGTGAAAGGAGTGAACAGCTTCAGTTTAATTCAACTAGTCTTCTATTTTTAATCTCCAAGGAAACAGCTGAGTTGAATGTTAATTAAACAGCAGTCTTTGATCCACCCAGCTACTCCCGGAGGCATAATAATAATATATAAGTGCACAGCAGCACATATATAATAGGTACACTTAAAGGAGTCCATCTAATCTCACCATATTCACATTTAAAGCATTTCTTGCTGACCCACTCTTACATTATTTAAATAGGGAAAGGAAAAGAGAGGGGAAAATACTAAGCTAAACTTTGATGGTCTGAAGGTAGGGCAGCAGAACTAGTGTGAGTTCCTATTATGAGGATGTATAAGGGTTAATGATTAGAAGAGTGGAATCAGGAAAGACCTTAAGCCCAGATCTATGACAGTGGTAATTGAGCTGATTGATTACGACATCTCGTTTCAGACGACTATTGATTTAATCTAGTCTGCAGTCCCATTGGCCCCAGAGGTGCTCCCGAGTGAGGCTCAGCACTTGAACCTGGGTACTCTTCCCTACTCACCGTCTGGATATAAATTTGCAGAATCTGCAACCATTTATAATTTTCACTCATCTTCATCCTTTTATTCAGAAGCTTCTAATTTCATCAGGCTAATGTTTTTAACCATTGATGGGAGAGGCATGGGGAAAATGAAGTGGCATAGACTGAGAAGGGTGGGTTTTTAAAAAAAAAAGGCAAGGCAGAGAGCCGGGGCTCTGTGGCCAGTATTTGCATCTGTTGTCTCTGATTCGCAGAGCTAGCAAAGGCTGCTTTTGGAGGCAGTCCACAAAGCTGGGCTATCAGTAGGCAGTTTGCTGTACGCGCACGTTCAATTATTAAAATAGTAGACTTTTTTTTTCTGTCTGATAGCCATAGCGAGGTCATGACATTAATTTATCCAGGGTATTGTGGGTAACTATACAGAAAAAAAGCATAAAGGGCACAGATGCTGGAGCAGCAAAAAATGGATGGGTCTGAGCAAAAGGAGATTAAGAGGCGATGACCAATCTAATGTACGTATAGCAGTAAGAAGCCGGCATCCGTCACAGACTGTTGATGGCAATAAGTATTTTAAACCATGCTGTGCATGTGGTAAATTTTTTTTTTTTTTTTTTTTTGGTACCTCAGTAAATGCTAAGCTGAATGCTGTAATCCTGTATTTTTTTTTGGTTTCCCAAATCTGATTTTGGTCTTGTTTTTGTTGTCTCATGCTTGGCGTTCTTCGCTCGCTCTCTGTCTGTGGGTGTGTGTCTGTCTCTGTCTCTCCCTTATCTCTGAGATTACAAACTTAACTGTTTCCTAATTGTCTACTTTCCTCCCTCCTTTTCCTAAGAAATTAATCACCATCACCACGACTGGTCCCAAGCACGCACTAACTGGGCTTAGGGCGTGTACCCGGCATTTTGGCTTCCTTCCTTTACTTTGGGGCTGCGTGGTATTTTCTTTTGGACCTTTCCTGCAAGTGGATGCCCTTCCCGTTCGCTGCTGCCGCCGTAAGGTTGCCAAAAGGCTACCTGAGCCAGGACTGCAGCGCTGCATCCTGGGACCTGCCCGCCCGGCTACGCCGAGGGCTTCCACGGCACCAGGCAGCTCTGAGAATTGGCTGGTGAATTGCGTATCACCTGTCCCCCCCCTCTGGTAAATAATTTCTATACCGCGAATCACAGTGGTGTGGTATTGTCTGGAAAAGTAATTCCCAAATACTGTTGGCGTAAAAAAGGGTAAAGCCGAAAGACTGTCAACACCGTAAGCCATTAAAGTCCCTTGCCTTAAGAACAAAGGAACAAGGTAAAAATGCACACAATGATTATACTCTGTGGATTTTCATAGCCTGTCAGACAACTTGTGCCTGTGTTTCAGTTATCAGCCTTTGTGCTTTGTTTCGTGTTGTGTGTTTTCTATTTGCGTCTTGAGTTTCTCTGTGTGTGTATTCGGTGTACGTGTATGTGTTCAGACTTCTCTACCAAAACGGAGCAAATTCCGTACAGAAAAAAACACAAGAGGGGCTCAAACATGCATTTTCAGTACTCAGTGTGGTGGTGCGGGTGTATTGCCATTGTTCTCTTGCAGTGCTCCCACTGATGCAAGCAGCTTCTATTTTTTATTTTATTTTAACTAAGAAGTCTAAAATAAAAGAAAAAGAAAGAGGAAAAAATTTGCTTAGTCCAGTTAAATGCCAATTGAAGCCCAGAAACTCACAATTTCAGCACAGTGAATGGTGATTCAGACCCTGGCAGGGTTTTGGCTATGAGACAATTCCTACTTATAAAGAGTACAATGAAGGGGTGGGGGGGGGTG
>VZTR01013739.1:212150-238213 GCA_013400775.1 Chaetops frenatus | reverse complement strand
AAGATAGCATTAATTTTGAGGAAGATTAATATTAGTCTCTTAATGTTCATTATTTTCTGAAGAAAGTGAATCCTTGTAGCTTTTGAGAGCTAGTGTATCCTTCCCACTGGTATTTATTCGAGCAAAGGAAAAAATGAAGAAGGCGTAGAATAAACTCCTAAGACTGTTCAAGAATTACTGGCATTATTTCTCTCTACATCACGTGTGAGCCTGGGTTGCCTGCTATTCCTGAGGCAGAGGATCGAGGATGAAAGTCTGTGTGTCAGAGCCTGTTTTCACAACTGCATTTGGAGATCTGTCTTATTGATTAGGAAAAAAAGGGGGTGGGAATAGGAGTGTGAGGTGAGGGGAGGACCGACTGACTACTGGCTTATTGCAGCTCAAGACATTTTCTTCCGGAAAGATGTCAAACAACTGAGACACAGCAACAGAGGAAGTAGAAAGGTGGAAAAATAAGAAGAGAGACCCTTTGGAAGAAATGAAGGCATTCCTTATGAGAGCCTTGAGGTTTTTGTTGGGTTTTTTTTGGTGGTTTTTTGGTTTTTGTTTTTGGTTTTTTTGGGGTTTTTTTTTTTTTGGTTTTTTTTCTTCTAACATCTGACCCACAAGGGCTAGAGTGACAGCGTCATGCAAATGCTGCAGTCCAGCAGGTCTGAGAGAGGGTGGATGCTAGAGAGTGAGTTAATGTTAATGATGAGTGCAGTGAAAATACCAGCCGATACCACCCCCTCCACACACAACTGCTCTGAGTCAGCATCCGCTGCTTTCTTTGCCGTGCCTTTCTGTGCGTGTGTGAGTGTGTGTGAGTGAGTGTGCGTGCGCATGTGTGTGAGTGTGAGTGAGTGTGAGTGTGCGTGTGTGTGTGTGCTGTGACCGTGCGTGTGCATGGAAGGTAGAGCCAGTCAGTCAGTGAGAAGCAAAGGTACGTTTGAGAGCAACTAAAATCTGACTGATTTCCATCTTCAGAGCATCAGATGTATTCCCTAAAGAGGATGGGTCTATGCGATGGGGGTGGTATAATTATGTTAATGTCATATTTATAGAGGGGAGAGATTTTTCATTCTAATTATTGATTTGAAAGCTGTGGTCAAAATTGTTTGTTAAATCATGATCAGCTTTGAAAAAAAGAAATTGAACGAAATCTAGGGACTGCTATACATATATATTTCTCTCATATATATATATATATTTTGTTTCATTTAACTATTTTGTGTCTGAGGCATAACTGATTGAATGGTGCACAGTGACAAAGAAACGGCTCTTATATAATGTTGCATTATATCATCAGCTGAAATAATATTGTAAATAATCCAAAATGTTCTGAAATCTGAAGTGTCAGTCTGGAGGGGAGGGTGAAGGGCAGGGGTGGGGGTGGGGGGCACTGGCAAATCTTTTCTTCGGCAGAGCACTCTGTACAGCTTTCTTGTAAATGGATGGTTCACCTGTTCGACCAGCAGAGATTCTAATTCTTTCCCCCCCCTCCCCTTCTCTTTTTTTTCCCCTTTTTAAAGCTGAACGGCTTCCTGAAGAGCACTGAGTTTTCTATGCCAGATTCTGCTCCAGTGGCTAGGACCTTTATGGCTGCTGTTTCTTTTGCTCTGGGATCTGATGGAGAAAAAAAAAAGCCACGATGGATCCTGTCCCTAAAGTAGAAATTTTCTTTTTCATTCTGCAAACAAGGCTAAAGATCGGAGGAGAATGAATGCAAAAGTAATTCAGGATTGTGGTCGTGCCATTAAAAGTGTTCGGCTTCAGAACAAAATTATTTGGGAAATCCGAGCATTTCTTCTTACTGTATCGACAGTATTTGAAAGTTACGTGTGCTTTGAGTAATCTGGTTCAAGTGACAACAATCTCTGCATGTCAATGTTTTCTGCAGCTTATGGAGTGAAGGCTAGTTTTGCCATTGGAAAGGAAGAAGCTTTTTCTAGCAGTCTGTAGAAGGATTAAATGTTGAACGTGGGGAAGAGGCAAAAAGTGAATACACGCCCAAAGGTTATCCTTGCATCGTGAATGGGTTTAAAGTACTCTGCAACCCAGGGCCCACCTGAACAGTAGGACTAAAAGTATAATGGGGAAATATTTCAATTAGAACACCCTTAACAAGCATTTAATCCTTCTTTCAGGCATTAAGGAAATAGACTAAAATTGTTGCTGTACAAATCTGCTGGAAGCAGATTTTAACCCATTTGTAGACGCTTCCCTCTGATGCCTTATAGTAACACAGCTACTTGTGAGACAAGGCAGTGAAGATTTTTATCCTGTGTTCTTTGTTTTCTCTTCTCAAAAGTTACTCTCAGAAAAGTCTGTTCGGTCAGCTGATACATTGTTTGAATGTATGTATGCACCTTGCCTGCTTATTTGATCTTTTCTGCCCCCTACTTGAAACTGTGGTTTGTTTATTTGGGGGGAAGGAGATGGTGTTGATTTGGGGGGGGGACGTTTCTTTTAGGGCTTCTTTTGGGTTTGGTATTTTTTTCCATTTAACAATAGCAGTGAAAGTTTTGCTGACAGCGATTATGACTACTAAACAATTCAGTTTATTGGAAGACGAATTCTACTGGATCATATCGGACTTTTCCTAGTCCCTGAGACCCTAACTTGTGAGGTTTTTTAGCAACAATCACAAGTCAGGCTCTTGGGACCTAGGCGGAGGGGAACCAGCAGCTTTGGACTGTGATTGTTTTTCTGCAGAATTTAGAGAACCAAAGAAGCTTTCCCTGCCTGCAAGGATAAAAAGGAAAATATACCTATTTCAAATGTTAAGCATCAGAACTGTTCCTAAAAGGAAAAAAAAAAAAAAGAAAAAAAAAGAAAAATGCACCCATTGTGCAACATTTGGATGTTACATATTTATATGTATAGAAAACTGGACTAGATGTCATGTAACATTTAGAATTAAAATTTAACCTGAATGTTAGTTTGCACCTAAAAATCCCCCCAAACAACAAAAACAATGAAACCCCCACTCAAAATAGATACTAAAATATACAAAAGACTTTCAACCATAATATTACTACTATTATTATTATTGTAGACAATTCTGATAGATAATTATCACAAAGTGTATACTCATCCTTGCTGTTACAGCATTAATTGACTTTTAAAACATAAAACATAAACCTTGATGTTTGAGGCCTAGAAAACATACATTCTATTGTTCGAATAATGATTTTTGTCTACAGGAAAACTGTTGCTTAGCTTTTCCTGTAACATGGAACAAAGAGTATTTTGTAGTTAGTTGCCATCCTTTTTCTTTGTCCAAGTGAGAACACAACATGGCGTTTAAAATATTCTCTCATTTAATTTACATTTTAATCTGAAAGAAAATATTGGTTTAAAAACCATACTACAGCATTTACATCCCTTTGCACCCAGAAATATATTTCTTGGACCTGTTCAATTTAAAGTGAACCCACAATACTCTAAGCACCGGACTCAACTTCTAACTTCTCCATCACTTCTTATATTTTTTATCCCTCTGAAGTATAACAGTGTGAGCTTTAGCTTGTCCCTCATGTGTTAAGTTCTTCACTGGCTTTGCATAAGGAGATTCACAAGCACATGAGTTATTCTACACTCCTTATTTCTCTCTAACATCTGATCTAAAACACATCATCCGATTTAGATTTCTTAATATTTTATATGTGAGTTAGTTCTGAGTCATTTTTCTCTGTTTCCTGTGTCTAACCAAGATGCTGCAGGACTTTGTTGATACATCAGACTTCACTGAGACAAAGGCTTCACACAGATCAGGCATCTAAACTATTTGTTCATTTCAAAAGTGGTATTTTGGCTGCAGTATATTTTTTCCACTTGTGTGGGAGGAATTGTGTTTTATTGTAAGCATCAACACTATTGTTAAAATAAATTGTTCTTATCTGTTAGTATAATACTTTTTCTTCTTGTCTTGTTTTCTTAAGAGACAGAAACTATGCACAGTACATAGTTTTCAAGTTGCTCAAGATATAATTAGTCTTTAAATAGTAATAAAAAATATTGCCTTAGCAATTACAATGATGATACTGTTCCTGTAAATATGTATTTTTTTTCTTTGTAAACTGTCAATCCCACATGCTAAGAACACCCAAAAAAACCTACTTGCAAAAATTTAGATACAGAGGTAACTTTTTTAATACAGATGTGAAATATCATGTCAACGTTGACTTCTCTTTAGGCAGTATTGGAAAAGTAGATCTCAATGTGTATAAGAAAGACAAATGCACCCAGATAGGTGCTACACTCATGAAGCACTTTGTTAGGAATTTACACATATTGTGTAGCAGATTTCAATACTGAAAACAGGTTATTTAAGATACTGATCAGGTGCCCACTGATTCTGTTCATTCAAGCTCTATGATGAGATAAAAATATACTGTGTGTTGGTATATATATGTCAATATACAATTTAAATTACGCATAGTATTTATCAAAATAAAAATTCTTATAGATTTAACCAGCTGTGCGATGCACCCATTTATGCATATTAAAGATTGTCATTGTATTTATTTTTCAATCAGCAAAATTTACTTGAATAAGGATAGTTCACAATCAGCACTCTGAATTGGTTTTGCACTTAATGCTGCATGTACAATGAAGGTGAAACAGAGGTGTGAAATGTTTTGTCTCCGTCATTCTGAAGATTTCAACTATGCTCTGCCCTACATTGAGAGTGAGAAGGAATCATTAGAAACCTCTGCCTGGCTTATTTGGTGCTCCAGCAATAGTTGTGAACATGCAGTCCTGCCTCTGCGTTACTGCTTGAACTGGGATGACTCCAGTGGCTCCGCTGTGCCCATCATACTCACTGCTGCCCCTTGCCATAACCATGGGAAAGTTGGTGCACTGCCTGCCTCTTTTCCTGCTCCCTCTTCTTCCCCACTCTCAACACAGCCAGCCCAACCTCAGGTACACAGGTAGGGCAGAGGTGGATGGAGGGGAAGAAGCAGGGTCTTCACTTAGGCAGAATTTCCACCAAGATCAACAAGATGTTTCCATGTCCTGGGACTACGTGACACTGCCTACAGACACCATGCAGGAAGCAGTCCCATTTACCCAGGGACAGTATATGGAAGCTGTCTCTAGCAGCAGAAATAAATGAAAATCATCATCTTCAGTATGTTATGCTTAGATATATGTACGGAATTTCAATGTATTTCTATATGTAGGAATCATATATTTCTATACAACTTGATGTTGTTTCAGTGCAAAAAGCATTTAAATGCTCTTTAATAAGTGATTTCAGAGTAATCAGCTTGTGCTAAAACAAAAACAAAAAACAAAAACACAAGCTCTTGCAAAGGGGGAGGAAGAGAGAGAGAGAGAGAGGAAAAGATGTGTGGTGCATACAAAAAAGGACTGATATTAACAATTCGATGGGTTCCTGGTTGGTAGAGCAGACTGAGCCAGACGCATATATTAGCGGCTGTCTGCTGCTGATGGGAGCCTGCTCAATGCAGTGGAAATGAAGGATCACCTAGGCTCTGACACCAGCTTATTTGTACATTTTAATTTTAAAAAGGAAAATCACTGTTTTACATAAACATCTTAACCCCTACATGATTTTTTTTCTTTTTTCCTCCCTCATATTGTTTGCTAATTTACTGTCAACTTAAAATGCTGTTTAGCTAGAGCCCAACAAAACATCAGTCAAAAAACAGAGGGAAATATTAGCTTCTCTTTTGTCTGCCATGTACAATTGAGTTATTATTATGATAATTGTCTACTTTAATTTTTAGTTTTCATGGGAGATGCAACAATTTTCTGGAGTTTCATTTTTGAGGCCTTTTAAGTTTCAGCAATATACCGTTGCATATTTCACCCAAACAATGAAAAAAAAAAAAAAAAGCTCATCGCTCAAGCTGGGGTGATTTGATCAATTCTTTTCATTAACTTGAAAGTCTTTAGCACCTTTGCATAGTATTACATACATGGGACGGAATTTCTTTTCAAACCATATAAACTCTAGGATCCATTAATACAGTGCTGAAGACTGCTACATGAGTCAAGGGAATTCCAATCCAAGTTAATTACTGTTGGAATTAGAGGGAAGAATATTTTACTCGAAGTTGTATAACAAGAAACTACAATTATCGCATTTCAGGGCATTGCTCTATTCATTTGATGAAAAATGAGGTTTAACAGAAGATGTTCTGCATTTCTGTGGGTAATGAAAATCAGCACATCCACGATAAGCTAACACAACGTTTTCAGTGTGTTAATATGCACTGCAACAGAAATTTCTGTAGGCAGTAAATGTAGCCATCATTTTGATTCACCTGTGTGATGATTATACTCAGTTCCTGACTAGGTACATAATTTCACACTGAAAAGCAGTCATCTCCTCTTAGGGACCAACTATAGCCTAAAAAAATAGAAAAAAAAAAAAAAACTACTGCTGTCTGAGGTCTATGACTAGCTAGGTAGTCACACAATAGAAAAAATATATCTGGAATACTATAAAAATGCCAGCTGAAACTGTATCACTCAATTAAAAGTAGATTTATTTTATTACAATCATTTAAAGTGTTTTTGTACAAACAATATATCTGAGGCAATCATCACCTTGTTAAGTTTCTTCATTGTTTGATGATTAAAATAGGCATCTTCAGAGTTTGCTGGATGCTGCGTTGTTGCACTCCTTGGCAACACTAGAGTGATTCTTATGGGGCGTTATATTCTGACCAGAATCCAGCTCAACTGATTGATGAGCTTCACTTGCAGTGCCTGAGTAGCAACAAGTGGATGGAAGCCTTCGAGAGTAAGTCAATGTCAGATTATTAAAATCAACACTGATAAAATTATTTCATCTTTAAAAACATCTTTAACCTATTAAGTAGGATTTAAAATTAATTGCAGAATCTTCCAGTTGATTATAGACTAAAGTTTATCTGGTAGGCTTTCAGAAGTGCAATCTTTACGCCTGTTCCTACTTATTTAGGAGTTAAGGATTAGTTGTAATTGTGGGATAAACTAGATATGGTAATGATAGTTTGAGCAATATGAGTATCCTATAGGGAACAAGGCAGATAATATTCTGTACCTTCCTTTTACTTGTTAGCTGTTGCACTGGGGCTGTGATTCTCTACAAGGAGTGTGTTCATTTATTTAAATGGCCAAGCAAATCAACAAAGTTGTGCTGAGTAGTTTAGGGCTGGTAATTTTGGTTTGGGTTTTGGGTGGTTTTCTTCCACCACAACCACCCCCAACTTCTTTTCTTGGATGTGTACGTGTCATGCATGGGAAGGTATGAAGGAAAAACAGCTATTCAGCAGAGACATGTCCCACCCCTTTAATTAAGCTTTTCCTGGGCTATGTAAAAACACTGGCAATGTGTAAATCTCATTTGTGTGTTTGTTATTATTATTTTAACAGATTCCTAAGTATTATATTAAGATACCTCAGTGATGAAATACACATGAAAATAGTTGCATTAGTAAGTCACTGGATACCGAAAGGGTTGGATGGCATCGGCATCGAGCCAACTGGAAGTTTTATTTTTCATTTAATTCCTTTCACCTACTAGGCTCCCTAAGCATTAGGCAGAACCCAGTATGTGGCTAAGTTATTGCTCTAGTGTTCATCACACAAAAAGCACAGTCTTAGCATTTGTAAATTTTCTTCAGGGAGGTTTCTAATCTAGACAGCATTTGCGTTTGGGGATTACACCACAGTCTGTTCCCCACCACCTCCCCCTCTAACATGTAGCCCTTTCAACTTCTTCAAAGAAGTGGGGAAAAGTAGGTTCTTTTATTAATAGCAGAAAACAAACCGACTGCTGGACTTCCGTGGCAGAGCTCACATAATGCGGCAGGGTGGGAACTGTAACAAAGAATGCTTGAATGCACTAAACGTATAGTGAAACCCCATTTACATTCACTGATGGGGCTTAAAGTACAATAAATGAGAAGTTTAAAGTAGAAATAAGCAGGGCCATGAAAAGACTTCAGTGAAGGTAGGTACTTCTTAAAAAGTTTAGCACAGGATTTAATTTCAAACTCAAGCCTTTCCTAGTAGAATGAGCTTCTTCATAGTGCATCCCTTTGCTCAAAGAATTTCCATTGGATGACAAAAAAACAGATGAAGTGAGTGCCTTCAATGCATAGAGAAGAAATTCTGTTTATCCAGTTTAAATACTGATTTTCATACAAGTGAGACAGTTAGTAGTGGAAAAGTCTTCATGGTTCATTGTCTGTTCCTCTACCCCCTCTCTTCTCTGCAAACAGCCTTTGAAGTGCTAGGGAAAACTTTGTGTCTAGAAAAGGTTTGATTGTGGGATCCTTACTCACTCTCTACTACTAAAATATTTCTGTCCATGTGGGTGTAGGTACACCAGAGAATTGGACAAGTTGGTTGCTTTTCCTCTGCCAAAGTTATTCTGTGAAATAGAATCACAATATTACTAGTGAGTAACAATCACCTCTCCCCTTGTTCTCTTCATCTCTGTTTCAGCCCCTTACACAGCCCCACTGTAAGGCCCTACAAGATGCTGGCTTTGTTCTCCTAAGAGTTTAAATCAGCCTTGCTCCCACTGTTTGTATTTTTCTCCACACTGGTTCTTCATCCCGAACATGAAGGATGTATAAATTGCCCTTACTTGTAAGTTTTTGCATCTCCTCCCTTGGCCCCATTTAGAAGCAGCCACCAGTCAGACATTATATATTAGGTTGCTGGTTGCAGTTTTCCAGTTAAAGGTCTTCTTTTTCCTTTTCTTTTGAAGAATGGCATGATAGTCTTGATCTCTGCACAATCAGAATGGAGATTCATTTGTGGAACATTAGATTTAATAACTGATTTGGGAAAAGCAGGCCATGGGATAATTTTCTGCTGCTCTGTTCAACAGAAGTAGTTTCTGCTGGCCACGTGCATGAAACTTTTGCCACCGGCATTTAGCCAGATTCGTACTTCCAGAAATTTTGATGGTTGGCCCTTGCCCTCAGGGAGCTCAGTTCTGCTTTGGACCTACAGGTGACAGGTCCATAGACCCTCACACTGCTGCCATCCTGCAGCAGCTAGCATGAGTGTGATCCAGACACAGCACCCCTCCATCCCTATGGCACAGTGTCCCAACAGCACAGGAATCAGTGTTCAGCAAGCCCAGCATATGAAATGGCTGGGACAGCCATTTTGTGGTGGGATTTATAGCTTTCCACTGCAAGCACAGGGTTCATCCCTCTGTTGGGAAGATTTATCACAAGTCTGAGGATACACAGTGCTTATAGCTCTTGCTGGTGTTATTTATATATACACACTGGTCTATTCAGGGAGTTAGATTTACTGCGAGATTTTAAATAAATGTTGGAGACCATGCTTTTCTGTTTTTTATTATGTTGGCATATTATTTTGGATCTTTAATTCTCAAACTTATGTCTCCTTCTGAAATAGGGGAGTATGGTCAAAATATTGATGTCTTTGGCGTCATTGAGGCTCCCGATTTTTAAACAATGGCTGGATGTTTAGAAGGGAAGCAGGTTACCAGTGCAGAATTGGAAACCTTTCCTGGCTGACTTAGAGGGTTAGATTTCTTGTGGGTGTTGCCAGTATCTGAGTGTTGAGGTTTGGTAGGCTTTTATGAGTTAATAAATTCCAAGGGCTGCAGCTTGGCTTTCTGAAATTTGGTAATCATTCCCCAAATGCTAGTGGGAAATCAAAATTACTATGTACAATAACTAACACTTTTAAAACCTTTGAAATGTTTCCAAACTGCTGCCTACGTGCTCTTCTTTGCTGCATCGATGGCTAAAGATTTAGGGTCTTTTCTTGGCACCCAGCATGAATACAAACAAGTTCCTCTGAGTCTTTACTTTCCTGCCCTGCCATTTTCCCAGTGCTGTCCAGGCAGACTGTGGGCTCTTGCATGTGGGGATCACCACTCACTGATGGGAGCACAGTGACTGTCATGGGGGGATCTTGACTTTTATTAGAGCTCTGAGGCCTCAGTATGAAGCAAATACTGTCAAAGCAGAAGATCGTGATTTAGTGTGGCAGTGTGAGGCAACAACTTTTTATACATTATTTTTTCCATCTTCTTTCTGTTGTTTGTCCTTCAGTTGTTCACAGTAACTTAGTGCAGTACTTGGAAAGAGACAGGGTTGCATCTGAATAAGTGATGAGATCTCAGAGGCCAGTATTCAACTAGTCTCCACTGAAACTCTCCAGATTAGTTTTTGTATGCACATTTACTTTTTTCAGATTGATACTTTTAATGATCCAAATGATCTTCTGCAATAGCAAGTAAGAAAAAAAATGGAAAGGAGGAGTGCCACAGAGAGTCCCTGGCTCATCATTTTTGTATAAATCAGTGTAACTTGTGTGTCTCAATTCTGTGTTATTTACCATGGTGAAAAAGAATCTTTTATCTTGGATTATGAAATGACAGCAGAATTTAGTACCTGCAGTAGTCTTCTGAGAGGACTTGCAGACTCTACTGCCTGTGGCAAGACCTGTGGCTGAATGCCATCCATGAATGCCAAGGATGCCTTCCTATATCTTCTCTGCTTCCTGATACCCTGTGCCATTGACTAGACCAGGAAACTTGGTACCACACAGGACTTGCACCTTACATGGGCTAGGTAAGAAATACAGCCAGGCATCTCCTTCTTTCTCTCTTTCCTTCCTTTTCCCTCCTCCTTGCTCTCCTCCCTTGTGTCTCCCACACACAGCAGAAATATCCTGTCCGCTGCCAAGGCAAACTCAATCATCCAGTCTGACTTCCTCCATAAAACATGCCAAAGCATTCACCAAGCAACTCCCACATCAACACCAACAATGTCAGTTTGGTTAGCATGTATATTTAGGATTTGGGGCGGTGGAGAATCCATAATAGCCTCCTGGAACAGTCTCCCAGTAGTTTACTACATCAATATTAAAAACATAGGCTTTATTTTTAATTAAAACTTGTTTAGCATCAGTTTCTAGGTACTAAAAATTTTCCTGACAATTTAAATTGTCATTTTCTTCCTTCCCCCTCTTAGGATTTTCATTGAAAAGCTTATAAGATTGTCTTCATTGTCTTACTCTAAGTTTTTTGGGAAGATCAGATCATGTCTCTTGTCCTTGTTTGAGTCTTTCCCATTTTGTCAATATCCTCTGTAAATACTAATAGCAGAATGAGTGAGCTGATGTCAGGAATGGTATTATTAGCTTGCCAGTAATTCCTTTTGTTTGACTTACTTACTCATTTATCTTGTTTATTCTCTTCTTTACTTCACTATACTGAGACCACTAGTATAGCTAAAGGAATAAAGAGAGAAAATTATTTGGGAAAGTCTTGTGTGAGGTATTTGAAGGTGCCCAATTGCAGCTAAAATTAGTAGGAGTTTATCACCTAAACTGTTAAGTACTTCTGTTGCCTTTATTTAAGCAAAACCTTATGTCAATGGGAGAAATAACAGAATCAGCTTATCAGTCTTTGAGTAATTATTAGCCAGGTAGTTTTTGACCTCCATGAATCTATTTATTGAATAAATTGTGTTTAATTTCAGAAAGAAATGACAGCAGCTGTATTATTTTTACTATTTGAAAGCTTAGTTGGTTTCAGCATTTCTGTGTTTCTTGTATGCTCGAGTTACAGAAATAGATGCTACAGATGGATTAAAACATACCCATGTGTTGAAGCCAGGCAATCAGTCTCACATTTTACAGGTATCCATCCAAACAGCTAGGGCATAGCTAGCTCAAGGATTATTTTTAATGTGTTTCTCCAAAATTCTGTAACTTAGTGTCTTCACAAGGCTTATTTGTCTGATCTCAGTAAATCTGCAAGCCTATATGTTTTATCATTTTCCTATCACGTGTTTGGGGAGGAGGGATGGGGCGGGGGGGAGACTGATCTTAGATAAGCAATGCAAGTTGGTTGAGAAAGGAGGAAGCTGTCATCTGTAGCCTTTCCAGACACTGCAGCACGGTTCCAGACAGTCACCTGAGTATTATCGCTCTGCCTCTACTATAAATCACAGCCTGGTAATGGCCAAGGCTGACACCCTGACATTTTCAAGAAGAGTAAAAGACCTGATTTGAATGGAAATCAATTTAATTTCACAAATCTGGGGATACTTCAAACATGATTTTTTTTTTTGTTTTGGGGGGGGTGTTATTCAGAATTTCCATGATTTTGTTGAAGGATTAGTTGTACTATACAATCACTCTGGTTTCCTACATACAGCTTGAAATTACAGAAATACATGTGTGTTTGTATTGCATCACAGGACCTGGTGCCATGGTGAAAAAAAAGTCCCTTTTCTGACAGCCTGCTGAAGGTGATGGGCACAGCTCCTGGACCTATGCTACCTTTTTGCCACCTCCAAAGGCAATAGCTGTCCTGCTCTGGAAGGGTAAAAAGGAGCATGTGATGCCACAGCCCTGCTCTCCTGCATGTGAATTCCTGTAGGGTGCTCTAAAGGGATGGCAGTGTTAGCACACCAGAACTTCCCATTCCACAATATATTGCCATGCTTGTAACAGCCTTTCTGTACCAAAAATGGCCCAGGAGTTCTAAAAATTTCAGCTGCACTTTTTATTATTTAAAGAGACAAAAAATCACCCCTAGCAAATGGAATTAAAGTTGCTTTTACTATTTTTTTGAATTTTATTTTAATATTTTCCTTTTGGCTGGACTGTAAGAACATACTGTAAAGACAAGATGTTCCCCATCCAAGGAGGGAGGGAAATGGGCCTACTGATTGTAGTACCCATGGAACTGTTGCACTAACAAGTGTAATAAATACAATCCCAAGCTTCCTTCACTCTGACTGTTCTGATACGTAGCACAAGACCCGTTTTGGAGCAAGGCCACAGCCCAAGGTGAAGACTTTCAGGTGGCATCAGACCTCCAGTGACTGAAGGTCCAAAACCCTGAAATGTTTTTTCCAATAGTTTCATAAGGAGCTACCACGTTCTGCAAAATTCCAGTTTTCTTACTTGGCAAAACAAAACCATCTAGAGGACACTGGTTATAAAAAGGAAGGTGGTGTAAGGTAATGCATGTATGGGAATCTAAGCCAATGAGTAAGCTGTGCCTAAATTTGCCAACAGATACATTCCTGGGTGAAACTGAGAAAGGAAAAGCATCCTTAGCATACAGAGGTTTAAAAATATCTGATGGCCATTCCATGTTTAAGCCCCTTAAACAGGATAGTGCGAAACACGTTGTGGTGTCTATAGCAACAGGTGTGAAATCAAAGGTAAGGATTTTTCTCTCTTTGTGTGTCTCTTGCCTGCTGCACTGTACTCCTGGAAAACCTGTAAGAAGATCATTAAAACCCTGCATGTATAACACAGACCCAGTTCATCAAATGACTTTCAAAGGCCTTAGCTATGTGCTGTGTCTAGACACTGCCCATGGGCTTTATCACAGCACATCTTAAGGAGCAGTAAAACATATCTGGTGTGGAAGAAATGCTAAAAATCTAGCAAATTGCTAGCATTTAGCCCAGAATCCTTTCTCTCTGACAATAGCCACTAGGACATACCCAGGGAAAAGGATAAGATCAGGACAAGTAAAGTGATACCTCTCTGTTGTGTGTTGCTTTTTTTGTCTCCTGTGGAATTCAATGCTGTAACTAATAGCTGGTACCAACCTATTTAAGCATCCTTGGCAGAATTTTTCCTTTCTTTTGTGCATATGTTGAACTACTTGTGCTTTAATTTTCTGAACCCTTTTGGTGTGGTAACAATGATAGCTTTCCTTGATTACAAATATCTCCATGTTCTGCAGATTCATTTGCATCCAAGGAAGACAGAAAATGTTGGAGATGTGAGTAAGTGGTTTGCATGGATTTTCAAGGTGCAATACCTCTGTATAACCTGCATCATTATGCTCACTTAATTTGTTTTTTCTAAGCATTTTCTAGGCAGGAAGAATTTCTAATGTTGAGTTATACGACAGATTTTACCAGGGGCCAATATTTTTTCTGATACATGTAGCTTGTTGGCAAAATTTTCCAGCCACACACTGTTCTCTACAATGGAGAGACTTAAAGGTGGGTTAGATCAGAACTGTGACATTTGGCACTGTGCTGTTCTCATGACTGTTTTTATTAGTACAAAGCAAGTCCTGGTAGACAGAGGCATCTTACAACCTTGTAGTTTCCTTAAAGGAATGCTTTGACCATGTTAAAATCAAGGGGAGCCTTTGGCTTCAGCTGCTACGGTATCACCATCAGATTTTTACACATTGAAGAGTGGCCACTATCCTTACAAGACACTTACTTAAACTACTTCCAGTCTCAAAACACTCCATACTATGAGCTGGACCTTTTTTGTGCTTAACATGTCCCCAAATTACATGGGGGACAGTGTAGTGAGCCCTGGAAAGCACTTCCCTTGTCAGAACATTGCACCTGCCTAGTCACAGGTTTCAAGAACAAGATGAGAAGTTTTCATTGAAGACTGTACAAAAGTAGAATGCTAGCTCTGGAAAAAAGATTCTAAATTGTCTATATTCCAAGACTGAAAGGTTCTGTTTAGATTCAAGCAAAGAAATATAATATTTAGCTGGTTTGCTCAGGATCTAGAAACCGCAACAAAAATAGAAGCAAATCAAGTGGCCTCACTGTGTATCATTTAACATGATGCAAAATTATCCTGGCATATTTTTAATGGAACATGAGATTAAATATTAACTGCTTAGTTTAAACAGAGATTTTAGCTTTTAATATAGCAGCTTTATTGGATGATTCATGTTGACTATACGTGATTTTTTAAAGTAACTATAGTTTAAAGAAAGGCTGGATGTGGCACTCGGTGCCATGGTCTAATTGAGCTGCTGGGGCATTGGTTGGACTCGATGACCTTGGAGGTCTTTTCCAACCTGGTCTTTCTGTGATTCTATGGTCACAATTTGTAAATTGCATGATATTACCAAAGACTCTACCTGAAGTAATTCACAATCCTCATTTTTTTAATACAGTGATTGAGTTCTTATTTCTAGAACAAAATTTAACATCTAATAGTAAGTACTGATTTTAAGGGGGATTAGATCAAGCAAAGCCACTTTGCAGTATAATGCCAGGATATTAGAACACATTACAACCCAGCTGATGAGACAAATCTAAATGGATTTTTGTGGTTACTAGGTATTTCTTTCAGACTTGACTGAAATTTAGTGCTTGGGACATTGGAGGAGCCTTAAGTCATTAGAAATGTTTAGAAAATGCAAAGTTACAATTGCCATTTGCCTTAGGGCATCCTACTGGTGCTACTCCCAAAGATGGCAAGTCCACTGGGACTGTGTGACATATCTACCAGCCTCATATTGATGTCTCAGACACTTCAAGTCTGCACAAAAGGCAACAGACACTTAATACATAGGAGACCAAGTCCTGTGTTATCTGTCTTGTTCCATTGAGAACTTTACAAACTATGTTTTATGTTCAGAAAATTAAAATACTGCCTTAAAATACTCCATTGTGACTATTACAACCAGCTTTGTTTTTTGAGTTTGTATTTTCAGGGGGTTGAATAAAAGCGGAGATTAATAAAATATGTCAGTGGATACTTGGTGTAGCTCAGATTTATGAAAGTTGAAGTTTCATACAAGGACACAAGACAGCATTTGATCACAGTTACCACTAAAATGGTCAGGTCGTGATTTCTCTTTGTTAAGGTTGATGTTAAATGTAGACTTTTTAACTAATAGCTGTCTGTATGCTCTGCCATTACAAAATAGTGCTCTCATTTTTCATTAATTGGTCTTTTTTTTGGTCTGTTTTCAACAAATGTCAGAACACCAACATAGGCACACGTTTGGATTTCAGCTGTGTAAACATATCAGTACTCTAGCTTACCCCTTTCATAGCTACAATGAGCAGCTTAAAGTGTACAGTCCAGGGATTTGTTAGTGATAAATGTGCTGCCAACATCACAGGTGAGGGTGGGTGTTTCTTTCCCAAAAAAGCTCCAGCTGTAATTGTGGCCCTGTCAGACTCACAGCGAGCAGAGGCAGCTCTGCTGCACAGAGTCTTCTGCAGACCCACCCTGGGGCTCCCCTCTGCTTCATCCCCAGGATGAGCCTGTCTCTCCTCAGCAGATCCGTGTAAGTGAGAGGGAAAGGGCAGTCCACTCTTTAAACTCTTTGGTGAAGTGCTGTCTCAGAATGTCTGCAGGCTCAGGTAGGAAACAAAACACGTTTGAGTAGCAAAATCAAGACTTTTTTTCTTTTACCCTATGTGAAGAATAGGATCTTTTTCAGTTTAGTTTTTTAAATGTAAGCAGAATTTCTGTTCTGCATGCTGAAGTTGTTGCCTTTTCCCAATAATTTTCCTCTTCTTTTGCATTATTTGCATGCCTCTGAATTTCCTGTGAGAGTGATCCTTGTAGAGAAGATTTGTAGGCCTTGTTGGGAAACTTCTCTCAAAAAAGAGTTATCAGTTTACATGCATTACAAGGCTGAAAACCAGTGTATTCAAGCCAATTTCCAGCAGTTACAGAAGAAATTTTCCTAAAAATCGTTTACACAATTTAAAAAGACTAAGCACAATTCTCATACTGGGAGAAAAGCAAGTTGCTAACATTTCAGAAACACAGAGATCAATGAAAGAAAAGCATGAGGTCATTCATATTTTCCATGATGAAAATCAGACCAAATTAATGACCATAATCATATAATAACCATAATCAGGTTTAGACCCACAGACCTCAGGAGATCTCACGTATGCCAAGTGTCAGGGTGGCTCATTGGAAATATTGCTATGGGCATCCTTTGATCTGCACTACTGCTGACAAAAACTGTGCAGGTGTAGAAATGTCATGCTCCACTTCTCTGTAGATACCAGATACCTCTACTACCTCAAGTGAATTACTCATTGGAGTGGGTACTCATGGGTAAGTATTTACTAGATCGGGATGCCAGTCTCAAACTACACGGAGATATGGAGATCCACATAATATGTTGCCTGTGGAGTTTTGTGCAGTTTGGGTTGGTTTATTGTTTTGTTTGTTTTTTTACATTTTTTAAATTAAAAAAATCTAGAATGCCAATGACATGCTGCTGAATGAATTTTCCTTTTTGTTTTTTTCATTACACATACACAGTACTGTGCAGTAGTGATTGATATATAACCTTCTCTGGAAGGTGCCATACTTAAATGAGTATTTTTTATTCAGACAGCATTATTACTAAAATAAGAGCTTTTTTTCTGGAAAAGAACTGCCAAATCTTGTCTTCAGTTGCCCAGTCAAAAGAAAGAAAGCCTGTGCAGGGGAAAAATATGAGGACACTAACATTTCCTGATCACATGCTCAGGTTGGAAATTATTTTGTTATCTTAATCATCTGAAACACTGCAATTTTTTCAGAATTCTCCTATGCAGTTAGTAATGGCAGGAACATTTTGAGTCTGAATAGCATGCCTATGTGAGAGTCTGAAACCATGCAGTTTCCAGCATCTGGGAGTGAAGTCTCACTGTTCAGCAAGCTGCTCTGGAAAGCACAGAAAGCTCTGGCAGCGAGCTGCAAACACTGATACAGAAGTGCCAAATAAGTGGCTTATTTGCTTTAATTGTAGTGCTCTAACCATGATGTTTCACTTACAGTCCTGTTTTTAGCACACATAAACAGATATACGTTCTTTCACAGAATCACTGCTGGTCTTTCTGACACCAACTCTGCATCTCTGACCAAAACGAACAGAGGTAGATTTTGTGTTCCTCACGGAAGTGAGCAATACGTGCATGTATATATATGTATAGCTATATGATTTTTTGAACACATATTTCAAAACACAATTTGATTTTGTGTTTGGTACGTACTTGTGTCTGATTTGTCATAAATTTTTTCAGCTGTGCTGAGGGGCCTGGCAGAGCAGGGTGCTGGTGGTCCACAGCTGAGCTGCTCAGGAAGCAATTCGAGGTTGATGTCCTTTGTTTTGCTACCTGGGGAGATTCAGCTGGAAAAAGCCCCACATCCAGCACCAGCTCTGCTTGAGGATGCTGTGCTCAGTTCCCAAAAGGAGCATGCTGGCAGGGCGGGGTCCCTTGCCCCTGGCTCCCAGGAGCATGGGGCTGTCGGGGTGTGCTCTGACTTACTGTGTGTCTCGTGTAAGGGGCCATGATCAGGATGTTTTTCTGTGAGCTGTAAACTCGTGTCACCCTCAACTTCACATAGTTCAGACATTGCAGCCCACAAAGAGAGATCTTTAGTGCTTTGCTCTACTGAACTTTTCCCTTGTCTGTAATGGATTGTGGATGGTAGAGGGAGGAGGGGAAGGTGATAGCGAAAAGCAAAGGTTTGATTGGCATGCAGTGATTTTGGACTAGCAGGAAGCAGGCGGCTCTGCTCTCCAGCCCCCACATACTTCTCAGTCCATGTGTGTTGAGAGGGGAAAGAAACCGATATTGTTCCCTCTAAAATTAATTCCCAGTTAGCCAGTTATTCCTGGTTTTTAGCTCAGAGCACACTGTAATTACATTTTTCATTTCAGTAATTATAGAGGATATTAAAGTGGATAGACAGTTGTAGCAATCTGGCTCTTTAGACATATCCACTTGTCCAAGATCAAATGGCTACAGCATATTTAGGGTTACAGTCTCCTTCTTTTCCTTCTTGTTCTCTACTGCAGTGGATTTTTTTTTTCGGCGTTACCATGACAACACTATATCTGGCTGCCAGCTCTGTCGTAAGTTATTGAACTGAGACTGGCTTTTGGTTTAGCAGATAATTAGGTTCTGTCTCACAGGTTCATTTTCCTGTGACTGGGACATGAATATGACCTACAGCTGGCCTCAATTTCAGTGTCACAGACAAAACTTTAACCCTTCCTAGTCCCGGCGCTACTGTATCCACTGCGGCAGTCGGCGACAGCTCCAAACCCTTTCCCGGGAGTGCTGGACACAGCACACCCTCCCGAGTGCTCAGGGCTGGTTGCCCGGGCTGTGTTAATCCCCAGGGAGGAGGAGGAGAAGGAGGAGGAGGAGGAGGAGAGCCCGGCTTGCACCCCCATGCTGGGCGGGCGGGGAAAGGGTATCGCTAGCACCAGATGAATATTGATTGTCTGGTATGGAGATTTGTCGGAAAGGTAAGTTCACTGCTTGATTAGTGACCCTTTAAATAATGGAAATGCACAGGGTGGTGACAGGCCTTTTTTTGCTTGTCTCAGGAATATGAAATATTTACGAGAGGTCTGTTTTAGCACGCAGTGCCCCATCTTAGCCTGGTATCTGCAGCGAGGGAGAAAAGCTACCACGAGGAACTGACATATTGTTTCTGTGGGTACCTCCTTGATTTTCCTTTTCTCCTCGGGAAGAAGGGGGGTGCAGACTGGAGGCACTGGGCATCTTCCACTGGAACACATCAGGGCCCAGCACCTCACTAGATGGACCTTGGAGCTCACAAAGTCAGGCTGGAGAAGGAGGAAGATCCACCATTTTCGTCAGCCCAGTTTTCAGATGTGCTCTTTCCCAACATTTATATGCAGTGTAATGTGGTCTTTCAGTGAATCCAAGCCAGGACATAAACCCCTCTCCTGTCTATGAAAAGCTTGCGATTAAAGCTACTGGTGGAAGGGATAGTCCATGACATTTCACTAACAGATATCTGCCTAATTTGTCCATGGGATAAGGGAGGTCTTCCATACCCTTAGGAGAGCAAGGGAGGTTTCTCTCCCAAAGCTGGCAGGTCCCAGAGGGTGCTCCAGAGAAGCACAGGACCATTGGTGTAGGAGCTGTGTGTCTGCTTTTCAGAGGCTGCAGATTCTTGGCCTCTGGCAGTGCACACCTCAGTGCTGCTGGGACTTGTTCCACCTGTGGCTCCTCTTGGCACTGTTCTTTCTGGGGAATCTCACAATTTAAAAAAAAAAAAAAAGAGGCTGGCTGTAAAAATTGATGGACTTACACCACTATCCACCACAGGGCTCTTGCATACAGGGTATTCTCTGTGCACACTGTGGCAGGGTGGACTCTTCTCCACTTCCCTCCTCTTTCCCCACCAAATTATTTGTGCCAAGGTCTCTTGATTAGGAGGTCAAAGTGTAGAAGGGGCATCCACCTTGCTGCTATGGAACGTGTCCCTCTGAGCTAATCTCCCAGCCTGTGTTTGTTGATAATGTTTGAAAGCTGTCTATTATACAGGACAAAGAAAATGGCATTTCATGAACCAGAGATGGTGACTTCTTACTGAAGATAACACCAAAAGCTGCAGATTTAGCATATATGCATAACCAAAACCATCAGAAAAGGGCCCTTGAGGTATTTCTTGATTAGCATATTTAGTGTGGATTAGACATCCTTGCAATGGTAGCGTAAAAGTTTTGCTGTGGGGTTAGAGTAGGAGTGGGCTGGAGGGGAATGTGCCCCTTGAATTGCAGAAGAAGAGTGTGAAACCACGTGCTGGTAGGCTGATAAATTATCCAGCTGCTGGCTGTTAATGAACATTGCCCTATCTGAGACCCCACAGCTCTGGTTGATACCACATCAGCAGAGTGTTACAATATAGTAGTGGTATGTTACTATATAATAAATTTCTTTCTTTCTTTGCATAAGCAACTTTTATGGGGTTTTTAGGGTTATTTCNTTTTTTTTTTTTTTATCTGATTTCATAACGAAAATACAGACTACATAGTTTCAGTTTTTGTTTAGAGTTGGTTTCGGTGCCTGGCCCTCATATTCTGGCATAGTCCTGTAATGCTTCATCTGTGATCACAGTTTTAAAGCCAAATGAAACACTGCTTACATTGTAACCATTAGAGAAATCAAGCCAATATTGCCAGTGGGATTGAATTTTATAAAAATAGATAAGAAATCTTATTGTTTGGCCTAAAGCAACCTGACATTGTCCCAACAATATTTGCAAATGAGGGCATGTAAACCAGATCACAAGGAAAGCAGGGAGGGGCAGGGGGGAGATGATGACTAAGAGAAAATTATTTCATGATTACCAGTTTGAGTACTTAAACTGAGAACCTTTATTGTAGGTAATTAAACCCACTACCCAGCCCAGTATATATTGTTTACAACTGGCAGCAAAAAGCTGTCAAGTCCTTCTGAATCCCCAGAGTCCTTCCATAGCTGATCCTTTCTGAAGTGAAAGACAAACACTTGCAGGATCTCTCCTGCTCTCGGTGCTGAGACCAACACACTCACCTGTCTTTATTCCCAGAACAATTGCTAAAAATAGAACAACAGCAGAAGCTCAGGCTAGAAAGAGGAAATTACAGCATTTACATTAGTAAATGCCCTGTAAATTTAGCTTGAACATAAGACTTTCTTTGCTGTTTAGAACTAAATAATGTTCTTTACTACCCTCTGACAGAACTTGCCTCTACACACTGTTGCCTCGGTGGTGGATGTTGGCTGCTAAACTTGGAATCATGGAATCATGTCTGAGTTATGTACCTTGAGTAGGCTGTGAGAATACTTCCTCAAGCATGCCTCATCCTTTTGATTTCTTATCACATTTTATCCTTATGAGGTACTTGAACAGGGGAGCAAAAATAAGTCCCTTAATTTGAATATTTCATTGTGACAGCAAAGTCAAAAATGCCTCAGATACACTGATCTGTTCCTCAGAGCCATAACAGACTAACAGGAGTAAAAAATATTCTGGTTTAAAATCTGGAACGCCTTTTCTTTTACTCTGGCTCTTTAAATTTTTAATTTTTTTTCCTTAGGTTATCAGGCAAATGAAAAAAACTTAGTATCATGGAATTAAAGAAATATAAAATGACATAAATAAGGGAGAAATATTTTACAGTATCTAGCATGGTCAAATTACATCATATACCAAGAATGAGAGTAGGAGTGTGATCTTTAAAGATGAAACTTTAGATTAATGATATAACTTTAAAAATTAGCTACAGCTTAATTCTTTTCAAAAGAAAAGTGATACATTTTTTCCAAAACCAAAGTGTTGTTTCCATTCAATACTTGATAATTTGTCTAGTAGAACCCATGAGATGATGCCTCAACAAACAGAACTGTAGCTTGTTAGCTGTGTAATGAAGGATGATTTTTTTTAATTTTTCATTTTACAGGTTTTTTGAAACCTCTTTTTTTATTAAAAATGAAATCTGCACAAAGAAAACACAACATTTTCAGCCCTGAAGGATGGAAGTGATTTTTTGCTCGAAAAGAAATGAAATGGTGATAAAAGCTCCAACAAAACTAATAATAAAATTTGAAATATCTGCTTCTAACCCAAACAGATGCTTGACCCAGTAAGCACTGGTGTCTCTTGCCTATACACTGGTGCAGAACAAATGTTTACTTCTTTGGCATTCCTAAGGCCAGGAAGGTTGTGGCAGAGGAATCACTCAGAGGAAGGGAAAATGGACACTCTCCAATGGTGATGCTTCTTTTGGGTTTGGACAAACATCACCATGCAAGCCTCCTGATGGAGGTCCAGTGGCTCAAACACTGTTTTCCCAGCTGCTGTAGCAGACCTTGGCCAGGGTGGAGCTTCACCTGAGCAAGGAGGTCCTTTTCAATTTTTAAAATGCATGCTTTATTTTTTTAAATTGTGATGGGAGAACTTATTTATTAGAAAGGGAATTACAAGCTGTATGGTTGCCACCTTAATCACTCAAATCTAATCATTCTTTGTGACCTTTTCTACAATAATTCCCACTCAATGATAGCAATAAGATACTTTAGGCAGTGCATTTCTGGGAATCATTGCACTTCTCAGGTGACTGAAGTCACTTATTCTTCATCCTCATGCTTCACGACACATCTGAGGCATGAAATTATTCCCTTCCAATGTGATGCCTTCTCCTACTCTTACTGCTTAAATGATTCTTAAGGATTAGTGTGTTAAAAGCATTGTGAGAAATTCAGGGAGGGGGGAAAAAGGAGAATATTTTACATTAGAGTTATCAACCTGATCCACATTTTGATGATTTTTATTCCAATCAGAAGAGTCTGGATCTAATACACATCCATGGTCTGGGCTAGCAAAGGACTTCCTTGACAGTGAACAAAAACAGTCACGTAAATCAGAAACTACCAGAATTTAGAAGGTTTTGGATTTGGAAGAATAAAGAGAATTTCATTCTCTGTCCACAGATGGGTATTGCCAGCTGTCTCCTGTATGCAGGTACCATTCTTTGTTCCCAGGATTTTATGCATTCAGCTGTGGTATCTCTCTAAATCCTTTTACCATATCTTGATTGGTTTGCAGACAGAATACAAATTCTCTAGAGACAAATGTACTATTACCATTTTAAATTGTAATCTTTTTCAGCAAATGTTGTTGGATTTTTGTCATTAACATTTGAGAACAAAAGACTGGAGTTTCAACATTTGTTGCCACCCATGGGGCTTTTCCTCATATAAGGTTCTAGTTGCAATATAAGGAAACAACATTAGTTTCATGTCCTTTGCAAAATAATGTGTAGACAATCACAGAAAGTTACCTTCTGTGCATTTATTTTACTGTGAGCAAGGACTGTAAAACACTAGCGTGGATTTTAGCTGGAGGACTACAGAAGTAATCTCTGAAGCCAATGTTGGGGAAATAGTGTATTTACTAAGTCATTACTTAGTAAAGTTCTTATTTACAAAGCCCTGGTGAGCACTAATCTCAAGCTTAAAGTTATAAACGCAGCTGCATGCTCTGATGAATCAAAATTTTAGCTGTTTCCATTTCTGCCTCAGTGACAAACTTCACCTATTGCAAGAAAATGCTTGAGCTATTAATGAAAATAAAAGATCTGTTCGATACCCAAGGCTGCATCACCGAGCTGACTGTCCCTCTGAAATCCTGCATATATGTAATCAAATATTTATCAGTAAAACCTTACAGCAACAAATGCAGCAAAAATTATTTTATGCTCTCATACAATCCATCATTCATACATACATAGCAAATGCCATGTGATAGATAATATACAGTATATAATGTATATAGGATGTGTTTAAATATTTTTTTTTCCTTAAAGTATCTTACTCCTATTTATTATCTTGTCCTTCCTGCTGTACCCACTCTGGAAACACTTTCATATACCAATAAAGTGGTGAAAAGCAGTGAGAAAATGATTGCTTTTCTATTTCACTAAGTAAGGGCCTTTGTTAAAATTATTTGTCTCCCTTCTTTATTTGATGAAATTTATAAACTTTTATAACTGGCATTTTATATATCTTGTATGTAGGGCATGATCCCTGCTTATGGCATTTTTCCTCACAAGAGAGATGAAAATGTAACCCTCAATGTCAGCAAAAATTGGTCTCTTTTGCTTTTCACAGGTGAGAGGCAGCATCCCAGGAAAGGCAGGCTAAGCCCAGTTACACTTGCTGTAAGTCTTATGTGTATGCCATGTCTTATGTAGATGGTGTGATAATGATGTCTTGCAGAATTAAATCTTTAGTTAAAGACAGCAGAATTGTCGAAGTTCTTCAAGTGATTGCACTGCATTCCTTCCTGGAAGCCTCACTGAGAAGTTTGTGATGGTTTGTTTGAGGCAGCTACTGTGTCAGTTCTGGTCCCACTGGACACATACATTCCCTTTTACAAATACTGAAGGGACTGGGAAATTAAAAAGTTCTCAAGAAGTAGGAAAGAGTCTAGAATAAATCCAGGAAGAGTCACTGTGATATTTTCAGCATAATTTTCACATTTTCTGATTAATTTTTAAGTAATATATAAGTTATAGGCATATAAGGCAGTCTGTCAGTGAATAGTAGACTCACTGGATTTCAAGCAAATTTCACTGTTGTGTCTTTCAGAAATTTTCATCCCTTTCAACCCTGTGGGTTTGAAAAGTAATTCATCCTGCTTATGGTACAGAAAGGGAAAGCAGTTGTTGGCAGAAAATATTCATCTAATGTCCTCAGCCTAAATAGTAGAAATATTAGTGAGAAACTTCATAAGCTCGTTTATCCCACTTCACTGACCTTAACAGTTTAGACAGTTTGGAGAGGGCTTTCATCTTCTATGTCCAAGTTGAGTGGCAATTCTAAGCACTATGAACCCAAATCCTTTGCCCCTTACTGCTCTGAGTGATTGTAGTATTGAACATGCTGTGGATTGCTATGTTATGAAATGAATGCAATCCCATATAACTCAGTGGTTCAACTCTGTGCACACCTGGGAGAGGTTTGGGAGAGATATACATGTGTTTCACATCTGTTGGTTTCTGGAATTTTGATCCAGTGGTCTTTGGCTTGTTTTTTGCCCATTCATATTGTACCTATTTAAACTCCAGATGTGAACAAGAAAAATTAATTTCTTCCTATCCCATCTTTTAATGCTGTCAGATGAATATGAATCTCAGCTCTCTGGAATACATTACACAGAATTTTCATTTTGTTTAGTGATTATTAATACTTTTATAGCTGTGAACCCAGGCATATTTCTTTTTCAGGCTTTACACAGCATATTACATCTCCTGGGATGTGAATTTTCTGCATGTCATTTTATAATCAATAGCAGTGGTTACTTACATTTTCTTTCTGACCATTTTTGTATAATATGCTTATTCTTTTTATTATTCCTAGCTAGAAAATGCCAGCATAATTTTATTTGCAACAACTGACATTTTGATAGGAAAAAAGTACTTAACTAAGTATTTTTAAATTATTCTTGGTTTGTTTTTCTTTTCTTCGCAATACCAGATATCACCTTTGATTAATAACAATCATATGTAGGCTTTGTTCCTCTTATCTGGGTGTCAGCAGTAATTGGAATCCATATCCATATCCTACCTTGCAATCATGCTGCAAAAGGCCAATAAATTCCCGCTGAGTGTGTTACTTGTTAAATTTAGTGCATTACATTCAGGGTAATGAATAAAAGCACTGGGCCGTTACTGTCTGGTTGGCAGAGGAGGAGTAAGAACAGCCAGACTCCCCTGAGGCCCCAGGCAGGCTTAAAACTGTGACAGGCAGAATCAAGGGACTCCCTAAGCATCACAGTTCAGTTTGTCTCCCTTAATTTCCTCTTCTACCGAGATTTTTAGGGGAAATGGAGGTGAGATAATCTTGCACTGAAGCACAAAATGCACTGTGCTGGTATACCAGTACTGCCTCATGCAGATTCTCTTCCAGCCATCTGCGTTAAACATTCAGCTGATGACAGGTTTAACTTTGCTTTAAGAGATGCATTTATCACTAAAAAAAAAAAAAAAAAAATATATA
>VZTR01013739.1:188998-211846 GCA_013400775.1 Chaetops frenatus | reverse complement strand
TAAAATGATGAAAACCTGACAAATAATGTTATGGAAGAACTGAAGTAACAAGAGAGAATCTCAGCAAAAGTATACACAAACCTATTTTGCGGAGGTTGAGAAGGAGTTTCACATTTTGTCTGCAACCTTCTTTTTGGATTTTCTGTGCCTTTGAAGAGTGAATTCCATGTCTTGAGAGAGGGACTCGGGGTCCTCTGGTGCCTCTGCAGGCTCCAAAGTTTGGAGTGTGGAGAGTGGATGACAGGAGTGAAGTGGCATGTCCAGCTGCACCTGGGAAGATGCCCTGGAGCCTTTCCCTTTCATTCCCATGCCAGTTGCCTATTCCTGTGGGAGACCAGGAAAGGGAGACTAGGAGGATCACATTCAGACCCAGTATTTTCTGCAGCAATGAAACTATGAATTTTGGCAAGATTTGGATGTTTACAGTATTTGAACTCCTTTCAGGGACATGTGTCACAGCCAAAAATCTCCTGAACTGGAATTACTGGTACTATATCAACGTGTATCATGTAGATCCCAACTACATGCTATATTTTCCAGTGAATTAAAATCCACAAAACAGAACAAAGATACAGTGGAGATCTGATCTCTGCTGGAGTCAGAGGGAAAGGTTTTACTTCTTCAGGATATTACCAGTTTGGAGCTGTTTTATTGAGTCTTTCTGAAGTAGTACTTCTTTTTGTTGTATTTTGTCACTACAGCAAAAATCTTCCTCTTATCCTTCAAGAGCAGATTTTCAAAATTACTGAGGAAGCAGGTTCTTTGGGCTAAACCCATAACAAGATTCAGGTTATCCAGCTCTTCTTCCAACTGCCCTCAGTGGCTTAAATTTCTTTTGTTTTTCCATTTTTGTATTTTTGGCATTAGTGTAGTCTAATATTGGCTGAAATAATTTGCTTGATGCTGAGAAAAATATTTTATAAGAAGAAAACTGGAAGAGGATAAACCATGCAGCCTCCATATCTACATGTAAGATGCCCTATGGTGTTCTCTTTTATTATGGTTTGGAAGAGCCTAGGTTTAAAGTAAGATTAATCTGTGGTATAAACTTACAGATATAGGATATCTGTACTCTGGGATTGCACTGTATATTCAATTTCAGAAGTAACTGTGGCTGGCAGTTCAAAACTCAGGAAGGCCTCTGTCACCAGAGAGAAAAACAAGATCCTTGCAGTACAAGGTACTGCATCAACTGCATCAAATAACTGTTCCAAGTTGTTAGAATTTAACATAAACATTTACCAACATGAAAAGCAGTATTTTGTTTTAGAAATGGGTAGTCTTTTGATATAGGTGATCTCACACAAAAGGAAATATTTGATGTTGCCCTGTTTTAAATAAGAATGTAGCTCATGATGCTGCTAGGAAAAGCTCTTTCCTGAAATTGCCCTTTTCATTATCTTAACCTTATAATATATCATGGTTCTGTCTGGCAATTGCATTAA
This sequence comes from Chaetops frenatus, assembly GCA_013400775.1. Lineage (NCBI taxonomy): Eukaryota > Metazoa > Chordata > Aves > Passeriformes > Picathartidae > Chaetops > Chaetops frenatus. Next base: position 210,401 of record VZTR01013739.1, on the reverse strand, counting down.
AACTTAAAATGACAAATCAACATTTCTAAAGCACAAACACACATGCTTATGGAGCATATCCATAGAAAGAGGTTTTAAGATCACTTAATTGTGAAGACAGTTCTGGCTTCTGATGTGGTCTTGTGGGAAGTCTCCTAAGTAGTTTGCATTTCATTAGGGAATGAAAACAGGTCCTCAATTCTCTCCTTGTTGAACTGGAAAGTACTGCAGATGAGCCCAGATCCTCCAAAGAAATCCTTCTGAATCATCACAGAAGGGAGGCTGGGAATATTTTGCACATTCTTAAAAGCTCCACATGTCCCCATGCTCCAGTCCCCAATGTCAGGTCAGGCAATGGTTTTGCTCTGTGCCAACCATTGAAATTTGTTGTTGATGGATTTTTATTTCATCTTCTCATCTTCAGCATTTGTTTCAGCTGGAACATTTAGTTTAAGGCTATCTGGGTGCCATGGATAAAATCATCTTCAATCTTCTTACCATCAGAAACTGCAGGAGCACATCCAGGTGCAATGACTGTTGACTGATTAATTTTTGCAGATGGTTTGTGGGTTTTGTTTTTCTTTTAATATGTGCTAGTTCATGCTCTTCTCTTCTCTACCTTTTTTCCCCCATTGCTCTGGAGGCAAAATAAACTAGGACAATGATGTTGAACGTAACACCTCTATGAAAACTTTGATTGTTTTAAAGGTCCATTATCTGCCATGAGGACTTCATGTTTTTCAAGTATTTACTTACTTTCTGGACAATGTGTACTACTTAGGTCTGTATAAGAGCCAAACCAATATATCTGGAGAAGTAATCAACCACAGTACTGTATTTGTGTCCTTTCCAAAAAAACCAGTCTGTTGCCTCTACTGCCAAGATCTGGCAGGTAGCTTTGAGGAGATTAATGGCCCTGGGGATTGTTACTATTTGTGCCTTTTTTCCCTTCCTACACTTAAATTATTACATTCCAAATGCTTATTTACTGGATAGCATGGATTTGCTGGGAAAACCCCACAACAGTCTAGCATACAGCATGTGGTGATCTGACCTTGTATTTGTTTATAAATTTATGTTCTTCAAGGTACTGGACTAACACAGCCCTCTGAAGTGCTCCAGGGATCAAAATCAGCTTGTCCTTTCAGAAGCAGTCTATCAGTCAAGTAAAGGTTATTCCAGTCCTGCCACTATGGAAATGGATTTACTGGACATTGACTCACTCGCCACTGACAAAGGTGGAGTTGAAATTATTGGCAAATCTCATGTGTTAGTTTTTCATGTCTAACTTGCTTTGATCAACCAACATTGCTGCCAGGATGAGGTCAGATTTTACTTATCTTCTTTTCTCCTTAGTTTGGTGGTTGGTTGCCATTCCTATTTTCAATAGGCTGGTGTGTTTTCTCCTCTGAAAACTCTTGGGTGATAAGTTCATCATGTGGGAAAAGAATTAGATAAAGTCACATTATTTGGATCACAGTTGAAAAGATATCCAGTGACCTGTTTCTTGTCAAAAGTTACATGATCAAATATGCACTGAACCAATAAAGAAGTCTGTGAAAGTACTAGAGTTTCTTTTCTATTTCAGCATACTTTTTTGCATGATTTTTTGATGTGGTGGAAAAAGACTTTGGTCTTCTGGAAGTCTTTGTGCAAGCATATTTCCTAGCCCACATGAAGATGTGTTTGTGGCTACTGGCTGAAGAATTTAAAGAACAACTTACCAAAACAGGTGGGGATATACACTCTGTGTTGTTAGGAGTTTATTTTATGATGGGTGTTTTTTTCTGGGTTGCTTTTCTTTTCCTACAAGCTTTAGATATTCAAGTCATTAAAGAGCAGCCTTCAGAATTTTATTTAATAGTTTTCAAATGTGGTATCTTACCGAGAAATCATCTTCAAGCAGTTCTCTTGAAATTCATGCAAAGTGAGTAATATGGGGGGTTTTTTTTGTTTGTTTTTATTACTTCTATTTCTGAATCTGGCTGGATTCTCAATTTTCTGGCTATTTACTCTATAATAGGGTCTTGAGTAGCCCTAATGGCTCTGACCAGCCCCACCTGGGGCCCTCACCCACAGCCCCATCTGTGGATCCACCAGCTCTCTATGAGCTCATGCTCCTACAGTGGAGGCCCCTTGCAGCCTGGAAAGCTTGCTTTTGGTGCTGAGTTTTGGCCCATCAAAGGGATGTTAAGGGAAGCATTATCCTCCTCAGGGAATGGTGGGCACAACTGCATGTGGGAGTTCTTCATCAAGAGGCACTTGCCAACAGCCTGTTCAGAGGCCTTGTCTGAAGAGCACTTTTGTCTCTGAAAGATTCTCTGCTGAAAGTAGTTGTTTTCACTGTAGGTGTTTTGTTAAGATCTGTGGAAATATCATGTGTTCTGTTACATGGTATATTAATCTTTGAGTCTTCTACTTGGGGGGAAAAAGTAGGAGGAAAATATTCTCCTATTTTATTTTGATTTTTTCCTTGTTCTTCCTTTAAGTGAAAGTTCAAGGAAAGCATAGGAAATTGATAGTGGCATACCCTGTTTTAAATAGCTTGATCTTCTCTTCAAGATTTATTTATTCCATTAAATAAAGACTTTGAGGTACTTCAGAAAACTAGTAAAATCATAATGAACTTTGTTTATGGGACTATCTGGTAGAAGTACAACAAAAGGAATCAAAAAGGGAACAAATTATGAGAGTTGACTTAATAACTGGGTGAACTGCTTTTATCCTGGTATAAATTGAATTCTCCCTTGATAAATTTACATACGCTCTAGTGTTGTTATATGGGTTTGTTGGTCCTTTCTAAAAAGCCTGAGTTTTGCGGATGAAAATAATATAGAAAAGAGTTAGGAAATGGCTCTCAGTAATAGACATTCTGGTGGTCTTAGTCTGTGGTATCAGATGATATGGAAACCTTCCCCCTAAAGAAGTAATTGGAAAAACCAAAGCATCCTGCATGAGTACACAGGGGAAGAAAAATGGCACATGAGAGTCTTGTGAAAACTTGCACCTGGAAGAGCACTGAAATATACCTCTGCACATTAATTCAATCATCGCTGTATAGGCTGAGCTGGACAGTTCTGATACAGGTTTTTCTGGACTGGACAACTTGAGGTGCTGACTCATTCCTGGTCTAGCTGAGAAAGCATGAACATGGTCATTGGTTTCCTGTGAAATTATTGTCTAATGATTCCTCTTTGAGCTTATGACGAAGAGCAGGAACACAGCACAGTAAGAGGATGTTAGGGGTTTTTTTATGCCTATCTCAAAAGGAAGCAGGATGCTTTAGCAAGACAAGGAAAAGAAATGAATCAGCTTTTCTGAAAAAATATAAGTATAGAATAAAAAAAGGAATGACTATGCCACACAAATGTGTGACAGAGTCTTATTAAAAGATGGATTCATCTAAGCTCAGGTCTCATATTAGGATGACTTCAAAATAGAGATGCAAGTCCAAAAGGAGGAGCAAGTGTGACAGAGACTCTTTACTTCCCTTGGTGTGGCAGGCATCATCCTTCTGTGTAGGTGAGTGGTATTTTAATCACTTGATAAGTTTTGTCAGCAATATCCCTAACACAATGCTACAAGCAAATGGAGATCAGTACAAGCCTAGATGGAATGTGTGCTTAGCTTATTTATATTATCAATCACTGCAAAGATGGTTTGTGTACATATAGAGGAAACTATCCCTCAAAGATAACTGTGTAAAGTCAGTTTGGAGGATAAGAACAAGGTTAACTTGGGGAGAGAAAGAACAAAGTAGATACCAAGTTTTGATTTGTGATTCCAAAAGTTTGTTTGTATTAGGAAATACCATGATAGAGTTGGCTTGACCTGGGACAGCTTTTTGGCTTTTTTTTTTATACTTTTGGCTATAGAGTTTGTTCAAGAGGGAAAGAGTATTGAACTGAAAAATTGTCTTGGAACAGTAAGCTTAGAGCTTTTGCAAGAGCTCTAGAAACTTTCTCCATAACAGATGACGAGCTGAGTTGTTTGATTACTTGGTTGTTCATGTGGTTGATTTATATTTGCTTCTTAAACTATGATTCGCCTTGCTATGGAAATCCTTGAGTGAGGTTACCTACCAACTTGAAATGTGGAGATTGTGCCTTCAGAAATATCAAACTCTTATATCAAAAACACCTGGCAGAAACAATCTGCCAAAAATAATTTTATTTTCATGACACTTTAAATTATCATGGAATTGTTTAGTTTGGAAAAGTTCTTTAAGGCCATTGAGTCCAACCAAGCCCACCACTAAACCATGTCCCCAAGTTCTACATCTACATGAGTTTTACATCCCTGCAGAGATAGTGGCTCCACCACTTCCCTGGGCAGCCTGTTACAAAGCTTGACAACCATTTCCATTAAGAATTTATTTTAATATCCAATCTAAATCTCTCCTGGTGCAAACTGATGCTGGTTTTTTTTTATTATACTATCAATTACTACTTAGGACAAGAAACTGTCCCCCACCTGGCTGCAACCTAATTTCAGGCAGTTGTACAGAGTGATATCAAGTCCCCCCCAAGCCTCCTTTTCTCCAAGCTGAGTCCCCCCAACTCCCTCAACCAGACTTGTGCTCCAGACCCTTCCCCAGCTCTGTTGCCCTTCTCTGGACTCACTCTAGCACCTCCTTTTAGGGAGGAGCCCAAAACTAGACACAGAATATGAGATGCACGAAGTTCTGTGCCAAGTACAGGGGAAAAGTCACAAAATATGCTCAGCTGCAGGTCTGTATGCATAAAATGGCAAATTCAAATATCTTTCAATATTTTTTAATGATGAAAATATCTAAAGCTATGAATGAAGGTACTGGTGAAGCCTAGATGACATCTCAGACTGGCAGTGTTTGAGGATCCTGGCCCATTAGAAGTGGTGGACAATTAGGACGATAATCCCTATTCAGATGAAAAATTCTTCTTCAAGTAACATTTGTGATTTGATGAAAGGCAGGAAGGACATGTTTAAAACTCTTGGAATCCACGCTGAAATAAGAAACAGCATTTCAGCTGGAATCTTTTGAGCTGGCAATGAATTTATAAGGTAGTTTGGCTGATACAGTCCAGACTCTACAACAGAATTGTGAGAAATGTCAAGAGTGATCCAGAACCCAAAGTTTGCTGCCAATATTTTGCATTGTCAGCAAAAAAACGGCCACAAGAGGAACCTTGGGACAAATATTTGAGTTAAATAAGAACTGTAGAAGAGTGTAACCAACCATCACAGAATCCTATTTTCAATATTGGTGGATAAATTGATGAAAACAGTTTGTAATGGACATGTGAGTATGGTGAGTGGAAGGGAAAGCAAAAGTCAGCATGTTTTAGTGGAGATATAATCAGTTAGTCATATTGGAAGGGTGTAATGGATATTTTAAGAAAATGAAAGAGGAAAGAATAAAAACATAACATGAGAAATGGACTTCCATTTGCTGACGATCACAGCAAAGCTAAAAGCAGATCTGAAATGTGTAACTCATAGTATATGAAATTCACAACAAAGAGAATTAAGAAAGAAAAAGTAGATGCTAAGGCTCTGATGAGGATACAATTCTAGGTTTTTTTGCATTTGCAGATGGAAACCACCTCTCCTGTACAGAGCTGCTTCCCATCCCACAAGTTGGCACTCCAGAACTCTGAATGCCTTCTACAGGCCATATGTGAGCAGGAGACACTCCTTCTGAAGCACTTTAGAAATGCAAGCATATGGAAATGTGCGTGAAGACCACTTCCATTGCTGGTTTGAACTTGGCGACACTCTAGCAAATGGGATTTACAAATGTTACCACATAATTATATAGCTTTGACAAGTTCTTTAGAGGAATACCACCCCCCAGCATGTGTTGGGTACTTCTAAAGTTCACCAGGAAAAACCTCCACTTCAGATTTCAAAATTTACTTTCCTGCTTCAGTAAATACTTCATATTTTCAAGAAATATGACAGAATATGGTAGGACAAAATGTTCTGATGGTGTTTAAGTCAAGGTCATGACATAGGTGTAAACTAAATTTAATCAAATATTTCAAGTAAATTAAATTGAAATGGTCGAATTGAATTGAATTGGTCTGGTCAAGGCTCCCCAGGAACCATTTTCTTGTTTCTTCTCTTTTTTCTCTTCTTTTTTTTTTTTNNTTTTTTTTTTTTTTCGTACGTGGTTTCACAAGGAGTCATAAAATATATGTAACTGACTTCATATTAGAGATACTAATATTTATTTATTTATTTACTTATTGATGTGATTTCTTGAGAAAAGTTTAATTGTTGGGGCTTAAATTACTTAACCTGTTCTACTCTCTTCCATAGAATTTCTGTAGCTGTTTGCAGCTGTTTTTTTCTGAGATGACAGCTTATTTTGTGTCATCAAAAAGATTGACACTTAACTCAAGTTTATGGAAAAAACCATAATCTTACAAAAAAGTGGCACTGAACTCCATAAATCCTCATTTCATATTAATGTTTGTGGAGTGAGTATGGTAGAGCAAAATTTGACAAGATTTTTTTTCCCCAACCAATAATGCACTTTTTATGTGCTTATTTCTTCTGAGGAGTTAAAGGTTGGATGGGACAGCTGGTGAAATTAAGGAGGAGTTAAAAGCATATGTTACATCTTTGTTTATTTCTAAGAGCAGAACAATGAACTCTAAAATTTCTGAGGTGTTTTCATACATGTTATCTTTATTATGCTGGGTGCTACCTGTTTGGGGTTTTATACCCACACCCTTTTCTAAATTTCACTTTCCTTTGCCCAGGGAAAATGATTTGTAAATAACACCTTAGCACTTATAGAAATTTTTTTTTTGTCTTTGATGCTGTTAAAGCACATTTGAAAAAGGATAGTGAGCACCATTATGTCCATCATATAGGCAGAAAATCTGCAGCAGAAAAAGGTGAAATGACTTGCCAGAAGGCACACAGAAAAGCAGAAGTAGCAGACAACCACCCACGAGTCCAAGGATAATTCTGTTCCTTAGTATTACAGTTCTGGAAGGTAGGAATAAGAAGTACTACACAGCCTCTTCTCTGCAAGATGTCTTTTCACAACATGGCTAAGTTTGGCTCTTACTGCTCTTTCCTGCTTAGCTGATGCAGTTTCAGCATTTACAGCCATATGTGATAAGAGCTAACCTTAACTCTATAGAAATTGGTACTTAAAGGACCTTGCACTGATGTTATCAATAGAGGAAGAATTTGGAAGATCCCACTGTTGAGTATCATCTTTGCTAGATAAAGTTTCTTCCTAAACTCATCTACTGTGGAAGCAAATAAAAATACTGGAAAAACTATTTTACCTAACACTTAGCAATTTAAATGAACTTTTGAAGGCACCTAGAAGACAGCAGCAAAACAAGACAGTAAACAGAGTTTTTCATTTTAAACAAATTTAAAGAATTTCTGTAACAGAATAACAGCAGATATCATGTATACTGACTTTCAAAAAGGTTTTAGTGGCATTTTATGTGTTACTAAACTGTAGTACATAAGAAATTAAAGAGGGACCTAGATGAAAAAATTAAAAGGCAGAAAAACTACTTGGGAAGACACACTTCATAACACAATCAAGATGGAAAGATCTTTCAAAGTTTATACAGTTACCTGTTCAGCTCCAGGTAGGGAGGGGTTACCAGAGTGGGGAAAGACAGTTTTGGATCTTAAAACTATTTAAAAAATGGAATAAATTTTCTTGGAGCTGAGTGGGGATGGGATGAATGTCAATAGGGACAAATGCAGAATGCAAAGTTTAGGTAGGAATAATCAGCCATACTAAGGCAGGTAGGGGAGTGACCAGGTAAGTTGTGTATGGAAAGGGACCTGCAAATTGTTGAGACTAAAATCAGAAGTAAATATAATTACACTGTTGAAAACCAGGAAAATATACAACAGGGTGTACCAACAGGTTTGGTTTATAGGATATACTCATCTTACAGAACAGGAAGAAGCACAGCTGAATCACTGTGTTCAGTCTTGCCCACTGCTCTTCCAGATTTGTTGAAGAGAATCTGGAGTGAAATAAGGAAATTAAAAAGTCCATATAACTTCATTTGCAGAGTAAAAATATTTCGTTTCAATATGAGAAGTCTGATGAGAAACGTGATATTAATCTTTGAGAATGTACAGAGGAAAGGAATGATCTGTTCCCTATCCTCATGACAGATATGCCAAGAAGGAAGTAATAGACTTCATTTTCAGTAAGGAACCTAAAAGTTAAACATTAGATAATCCTTTTACCAGGAAGGAAAGTAAAACACTGCAGCAGCTGGTTTAAGGATGCTCCATTGCTGAATGTGCCTTGGGAGAGGCTAGTCATGCACAGTGGCTGAGGGGGGCCTGGGTAAATCCTAAGATTCTGCTCTGTCCCTAGCCAGTGGTTTTGGCATGAGACATTCCAAACACAAACCTTACAGCCCAAATAGTGCAATCCCCCACAGAGAATAAGATCTGGGGTTTCAAGATTTCTATTATCTCGTAAAAGTACAAAATATTTATAGCTGTCACAAACTTAACAAAAAGCATCAACCTTCCAGATGCTTTTATTAGTACTTTGCTGGGTCTGCAGACATCATGAAACAGCAATGCAGAGGTGTGACCAGCAAATTTCATCCTGAGGATGGAAATCTGTGGTCGCTCAGAGTCATGGGAGTGTCATCTGAGGAATCCTTAGGCCTTTGCAAATAGCATAAGTGGGTGAAGAGGTTCTTTCTGCACCTTTTTATGGTTAGCATTGATACACTGTTTCTTATGCACCCCTTTAGATTAATCAAACTTTAGCAAGCATATGTTGGAATCAAGAGCAGATGAATTAAAGCACTGCAGGTCAAAAGCCTCCAGAAGCAAGCACACATTTCCTATTCTCTTTGTGTTTCCATCTGTCTATATGGGTACACACTGAAGCAGGTACATACATGGGTATCTTTCAGAAGCTTCTGTGAGCTGGTTGTGGCACGCTGGGTTATTCCCTGCTTTCTTTGGACTTCAGTGTAATCAGGCTGATTTATGTCAGCTGAAAATCTGATGGTTTATTTTTAGCATTTAAACACACAGAAAGAATTCATGTTCTTGGTTTAATCCGCTGGGACACTGGGATTTAGTGAAAAGCTTGTGCAGAGATGACAGGACTACTGGATACATAAGCAGAGGAAGGTGAGGGGGAGGAACGTGCAAAGAATGCTGTAGAGAAGTAGATTAACTTTGGAATTTTAACATGCAGTTATTATTGAACAAATAAAGGAGGAGGTTCTTTCTGTTCAGAAGGGAAGATTTTGTTCAATTTCACAGATAATCAGTCTGTTTCTGTAAAGTTAATAGGATGCTGTCAGGACTTTCTTGCATGGTTTGTTGGTATGCTTTCATTTCTTCAGTGAAACAGGGGAATTATCTAAGGGAGGATGGAAAGAAAACTGGTTCTGAGTAAAATTTCTCAAATGAACTTAGTGAGCTAAGCTACAGAGATTTATAGTACATATACCTGACAGAATATTGTTTGTTCTATACTTCTGTTTCAAAATATAGTAAATTAGGCAGCATGGAGTTAATAATGAACAAGACTGGCCTATTCTACATAGTATTTTGGCATCTGCATGTGGTTACTTCCCACTGGTTTGTCTCCCCACTAGGACAGTCCATCTCTTTCTTCTTACTTATCTATGTGTTTAAGTTCACCCAGGACCAGCAAAATCAGGTTGTTGGAAGCCTTGAATTTCCTTAGGCTGGCCTATTTCCCGTGAGATAGGTGCTCAGGAGCCTCTACAGCAGAGGATGTGGGCAGGTGCCTCTACGTGTTTGTGGCCCCCCCGCTGGCCATTGCACTCAGATTGACCACTGCCTCCAGAAGAACAGCAAGAATCTGAGAGTTCAGCTTGCAAGGATTGTCAAGAAGCAGGCCTCCCCTGAATATTTACAGAGAACTCATTTCAGGAAAACAGTATGGATTGTGTTTGTTTCCAGCAGTAAGAACAGCTTCCTTTGAGGGGGTATTTGGTCCTGTGACACCAGTCCTGGACTGCAGTTCTTGGAAGGGCAGCAAGTTGGCTGCAGATGGCCTGGGTTATCTCTCGGAGCAGGAGAAGCAATTCTTGCAACAAAAGCCTGAGCTGAGGCAACAGGAGTCTGAGAGGGCTGAAAAGAAACAGATTTCTAAAAGCCCTTTTTTGGTTCCACAAATATAATAGCATGTTATGAAGTGCATTTCAGAGTACCAGAGAGGCAACAGGCAAGGTATTCCCTGGAGCATTTAGTGACATGTAGATTAGATCATTACAGCTGTACAAAGGCATTTCAGTTTTTGCCCTTAAACAAAACCTAGTGTTGCTCTTAGGCAATGAACTCTAAGGAAGAAAAAAAATGTTTTGTGGAATAATTCCATGAAAATACATATCAGTATGAAGACATTGTCAGCAATCATTTCAAAACTCCATTTATTTCACAGTGAACTTTGTGCATGACTTCAGGGGGTATGAAATGGAAAGATAGGGAAAGCAATTTACTAAATCCAAACTGTGCCAAGCATGAATGCCTTGTCACCCATCCCTCACTGGGGAGCTTTGCCCTTCCACTTACACCAAATGTCACTGTCCGGGTGAATGACATGATGTGTACAGTGCTGAGCTCACTCTGGTCTGCCTAAAGAAACTTTCTCTGCTCCCTCTTCTCATTTCTTCTGCCAAAAGGGATGCTTGCACCAGTGCAGATGTAACTGCCAAGTGGCCTAAATCACTGGTCCTGCTTCTCTCACAGCCCACAGCCAACCCACTCCATTACTTGTAAGAGTAATTTGCTGTTTTCTCAGGCCTGCAAGGTGCCTATAGACAGTCAGGGGCAGTGGATCCTCAGAAATGCTGGAATGAGACAGCTCGGGGTCCATCTCACCTAGTTTAGTTTAGATCAGAGTATTTTCATATTGGGATTTCTGTGCAGTAGTTGCTAATCCTGTATGTTAACTCATACCTAATTTTCCTCCTTTTTCAGTAGAAAAAGCTTTTAAAAATGGGTAATAAGAAAATTTTCATACTCAAACAGAGGAGAGCTTTCCCTAGCATTCTGGGGAAAAAAGTCTTGAAATATTAATGTTGTGTTGCGTAGACTGCCCATGAAATATGCATGAAAAATTATACAAGTTACTAGAGAAAAAAAAATCCCATAACACTGGAAACTGGATTCTTTAATTTAAAAGATAAGCCTTTATCTAGCAAGAAGAGCAAGAATATAGTGAGAGGTGGTCATGTCCCTTGTAAGTGTCATCTTGGAGAAGGCTGTCTGCTGGGTCTGTAAAGCTGGCTGAACCTGTGCCTTCCAGCCACCAGAGAGCTGCTCTCTTGTGCTTCCACAGGTGTCATGTAGCACATAACATGCTCTGAAAGTACCAGGGGGAGACACTTCTTAGCCAGCAGCAACCTAGCTGTGAAAGAGCATCAGCTTCACTTCCTTCAGCCAAATGGTAATTGCTCTGATTGTGGTTAAAAACATTTTGTTGAATATCCAGTTGTCCAAGAAAAGTCACTATCAGGCAGGATAGCACCTGGGAGGTGACTTCCCTCAGAATAATGAGTAGAGTATCCATACCTTTGTCATGCTCTCAAAACAAAACTCACAGAAAAACTTACCCTGCCCATTTAGGAAAGGTTCCTCCTAGAACTGCAGGAACAGCAGCAGATCAAGAGCACAAGTAATCCCTTGCTCACTGGAAATCATTTAGCTGCTTTTACCCCAAAATTCCACCCTAGTTATTAGTCATTAGCCTACAAACATGATGAGGGCAGATCCATTGATAAGAAAGATGTGTTTTCATTAAATCATATCAGCCAGATGATAAAACCTGCCTATCTCCAGGACATTATTGGGTTGTCTGCAGGTAAAGTGGCTCCCAAATTCCACTGATGATGCAACAAATGCTATCTATGATCATGTTCTTTGTACAATTGTCCTCCATCCTCTGAGCTCACACATTTTCTGGCATACTGGTTGATCTGGAAAGACCCACATTGTCTTTCAATGGGTGGTTTCAACACTGTTTTGATTCATCAAGAAAGCCCGAATTTTCTCACCTGTGTACTACCACTGACAATAGTGATGAGCTCATTACAGATGTCCCATGCTGACGTGTCCTGATCTTTCCTCACTTCTACTACTCTGGGTGTTAGATGAGTCTGTGTTTTGTTAAATGTTGCCAGGCAGAGCAGCTTAGCTGACCATCTGCATCTGGCCCTGAATTTTGGGCAGTGGCTTGGGGAGCCATTATCCCAAGGAACTCCCTTCCAGCTATGCCTGTGCTGTGTCCCCTTGTGGCTGCAGATGGGCCAATCTCTGCTCTGTGACCAGCTCCAGCTTGGCTTTGGCAGGCTGGCATTCTGCAGCTGCCCTGGGCCCTGGCAAAGCCCCAGATATACCTCCAGATGCCCTGGTGCTGGTAACCACAAAAGCTGCACCAGTTCCACTTGGGTGGCTGGTCTGGGTGGGGGTACTGCCAGAATGGGAGGAGGAGATGGATTATTGCATGGCAGGAGAGGGATCAGGGGGCTGCTAAATGTGCTTTGTTTGTTTGTTGCTGTGGTTTGAAGCATACAGCAGGTGAAATTCTGCAATGCTGATGGGCTGGTAGGGGGGAAAGGAACACTGAGCATGGTCATGTAGTGTTTAATATCAAGAAAATCCCCCCAAACATGAAAGCAGTTATTTGCACTGTAGCCAGCTGGCTGTGTGGCCATGGCTGCAGTGTAACATTAAATATGCAGCACTTACTGAACTGCAGCTCACTGGGAATGATACACCTCCCCATTATCCCTTCTTGTGTCGACAAGCCCAGAAAGAGAAAAGAAGAGAAAAGATAAAAAAGGCTGAGCTGAGTGTTCAGTCTACTTAAATGCTTTCAAAAGAGTGTATGTGAATCTGTTTTGGGTTTCAAAATTTTCAATTTAAAGCTTAGATTATTTTTTTCTCCTCTTAGGTTTCAATTGAGAAAAAATATATTAGGGTGAGTCACATGCAGGCAATTACAGCCTCCCTTCTTGAGATACATGCATACATACAACAGAATACAAAAGTGTACCATGTTAAGGTGTGAGTTACAGTCTTTTGTGTTTTCCTCATGATAAAGAAAATTGAGTACTGAATATGCATCTCTCATTCTATTTAATTGCTTTCTTTGCAGACCAAGACATCACTTAGATTAAGAAAATGATGTATGAAATTTATCTTACAATCTGTTTATTAGAAAAAATCATTTTAAAAAGGATTTTACAGTACAACAACATGGTTTTATACAGTGCTATTATAGTTACATTTGCTCTAAATATAGAGTTGTAGTCATGGGGGAAAAGAGTAAGACAAAGGGAGAAGAGGAAATTTTGTGCATTTTATGATTTTGTTTTCACTTTTTGTAATAAGTTTAACTGTTACAATGCATCATGGCGATGGCACTTAATGAAATTTCTAAAATTTTAGTAAATTTTAAGATCACAACAGAATTCACATCACACATCTATTTGAATTGCTTTACTTCTCTGTTGATAAAGGTAATGGTTAAATTTCAGAAGAGGAGGAATTCTATTTTTCTTTTTTTTTTTCTAACATTTTATATATAACCAATTTCAATGTCTTCCTATCTGTGTTTTGCGCTGAGGTTTTTTTAGTGTCTGTTGTTATTGTTTTGGGATTTTTTTATTTTGAATTACTACTACTATTATCTTTTTGGCTCTAATGGGGAATATATATACCTATACCAGTGTCTTTATTAGCAGAAACATTCACAGAACTTGAAAGCATAGGTCATCATTGAAACTACAGAGAAAGTTTCAGTTTGAAATAAGCAAATGTTTGTGGAGAGACTTCTGTATCAGCTGATAGTTATTTTCCTCTTACACTTAAATTTTAAAAATGTATTTAAATATATTTAAATTATGTGAGGTCAGGGATATTAATGACCTTTTTAACTCATACTGCTCCATGCTGACCCAGGGCAGTGCATTTCCTATGGCCAAACTGAATGACTTCTTTTTGGCCATGGGATGAGTAAAGTTTCCAGTCAAACACTGCTTAATTAAACTGTTTCTATAGTGCTCATACAGTATATGCTGCTCTTAAAATTTGACAATGAGTTTACTTCATGTTTGGTAGTTTCTTGCTATTACTGCTATGTAATATCTGAGTTATGGTAGGGCAAGTGCTGGCAACAAAATTTTGTTTTCACTTGCACAATTGTAAGAGTCATAAACTGGTGGAAAAACTTTTTTTTTGCTCTCAAGGGAGGTTCTTTCCTAATGACCCTTCTAAAAAAAATCTATGGCAAGGATCTTATGATGATTTCAGAGCAAACTAGATGGAGTCCTTATGAGCCTCTTTAAAAATTCCTTTAAAATGTTTTTATTGTGATTCCGTTTCAGTAATGCCACCTCTGTTAGCTTTTGCCTTGACTGGAAATAAGTATTATAAATTACTCTACATGAGCTTAAGGTTAGACAAATAGAAATTGGATCATCTTTCTTTTGTCAGAAGGTATGTCCTTTCCATAGGTGCCTAATTTTTAAAAAAAAAATCTATGCCTCTGTCCCTCCTAGCTCCCTCCTTTTTCTTCTGTTGCATTGAAAACTTATTGGATCACAATTTTCTAATGGATATGCTCTATGAAAACTCTTCCAAAAACTCTTTTCAAACTTTCCAAAACTGCAAGTAAGAAAAACAACTGAATGTCTTTTATGTCTGGTTAATGGACAGAGATATATAATCTGAAGGCTGGAATTGTGCCTCCATTCAGCAATGCAACATTGAGGCAATAATTTGGTCGGGAGCTGGCTGTGGTCTGGGATGTTGTGAGGCATGGCTGTATATTCCATTTACCTGAAGTGTGTAAAGGCTTAAAGGAGCCCCTAATTACTCTCTCATCTTTCTCTGCACACTAAAGACAGCAGTTTTAAAAGACTACAACTATGACTGTGAGAAAAGAAAGTTTGGAAATAAAGCACAGTGCAGGTAAGTAAGGGGAAGAGGTTAATACTAGGCAGTTTAGCATGGGCCTTGTTCTCCTAACTTTCCTTGTATGAAGTAGTTACAATAAGAGCTGAAAATGTCATTTCTTCCAGCCTGAGATTTGCAAAGTCATTTATATATATATATATAGTTTTCTGGGCTTTGAGTATGAGTATAAAATTTTTTTCTTAACCTGAGACAGGTAAAACAACTAATTACATAGAAAGGAGAAAATCATAGGCAGTAAAAGATGAAATGCAAAAAAACCTGACTTGCAGATTGGACTAAAATACAGTTGGATGCTCTTTGAAACACATCTACCTGGTGCTATGTTTAAGGCTTTAAACTGGGTGCTGTAACTGGATGAACCGATCACTTTCTGTGTGTTAAAGTCAGTCAGAAGAAGGCATTTGCTCTGCTGCAACCCTGGGTTGCTTGGCAGGAGCGTGTCTTGTGCCAATTTTATCTGACCATGAGAGCCTTTACCAAGTTCAGGGCAGTAAGTTCTTCATCTGATGGTGTCTGTGCTGTGGGCAAAGAAGACATGTAAAATGTTGGAACTAGGTCTATCAAAGAGGTTTGAAGGAACCTAGCCAGGTTTGGTGTTCCATAACTGGGAGGCTGCTGAGGGTCAAGCTCTGTTTTTGATTACGATAAAACAAATATAGTCCAAAAACACTGCAACTGTATTCTTGCTCTCTGATACTTCCTGTAAATTATTTAGGTCTTTATGTCCTTCTTTCATTGGTTTCTGACTGAATTTTTATTGTGTTTGCTTTACTTGGATGCGTAATACACTACGACATGGAATTTATTTGTAGAATTAGGTACTGGATCTGCATGGTTGTAATTCTTTCTAATTTGTTTGTTTGGGTTTTCATTACTGAATTATCCAGACATGAATTCAGTGTTTTGCACACAAAGTGATGAACCTCTAACATGTTTTCACAGTTGAGGTTAAATATTACATTTGTTTGACTTTTAAAACAAATTATAAGTGTGATATTTAATGAGTATTGATCTGCTGATGTTCAAGTCTTTATTGTATGCCTCCACAGGAAATTTCTATTAGAGTTTAATAAGCAGCACTTCTAATTTTGTTTTAATACATTGAAAATAGAAATTGGAGCTGTTAGTATCTTGATTCATGGTTTCCCATTGTATTCCCATTATGCCATGGGTAAAAGGCCAGCTAAGAGGAAAAGTAGTTTTTTGATGGTGGGAATAAATACCTGGTTATAGATTATTAAAAAAAAAAAAAAAAAGACAAAAGAAAAAAAATACAAAAGAGAGTGGCAAATTCTCTACTGAGGTGTTTAAGCGAGTGCCCTTGTGCTGTTTAGAGGATTTGAGGGAGGGTGTTTGACCCATACAGCCCAACGGGACCTCATGCAAGTACAACTGTGCCCCCACGTGGAGACTGCAGAGCCCAGGGCTTGCACTGCCCCTCCCAGAGGTGCCCACACCCCAAAAATCCTGCTGGTTTCAGGGAAGGTGGAACTATGTCTGGAAATTTTTGCTTTGAAGAGCCCTTCAGACATGGACTTTGCTGTGTACTCTGGTTGCAGCTAAAAGACAGATTTTTATACAATGAGATTTTTTTTTTTTCTAAGGCTGTTCTTGTTTTCCAGTATAGTTGCAGATGCTGGTGCTCTTTTTATTTAACCAAATTGCTTTTTTCCTCTAGCTCACACCCTGTATTTTCTACTACTTCTACTTCATTTCTTAATAATAGCCCAGCTGCCTCTTGTTTTTCTGTGTCTTTGTTGATGCATTACCTAGTTATGCTTCCTGAGAGTTTGCTTGCTGAGCCTTTATAATACCCAATGGAAACAGTTTTAGGGAATATATCATTTTACAGAGCAACACCTATTTAGCTTCCATTCCATATCATTGAAAGTGCCTTTTGAACAACTTCAGCTTGAGAACAAATTTAGAAGCAGAGGGTGTGACATGAAGTTAAAGAGTGAAACAAGATCGTGGCCTGGAATTTAAAAATATGCATAAAGAGAAATTCAGTGGGTGCTGTGATAGTCTCTGCTAACAACAAAGTGAGGATGAGATGGCCCCTCTTCCATCCTTGATGATGTGCATGACTCCAGTATGAAGTACCAAAGTGTGCTCTGCTTATCTTAGCATCTATGGCTGGATGAAAATAGCAGCCGAGGTTTTGACCAAAAACCCCTCCAAACTGGAGCAGTGCAGGAATGTCAGAAAACTCTCAAATTGATGATGAACCATCCTACATTGTTGTCTTTCGAAGGGCTTTTATATAAGTAAAGAGCAAAGTTGTGGGCATTTGGAAAAATCTGTCTGGAGAGAAATTTCTATTCGCACTGCAAAGAAAGGGAGGAGAAACCCCCTTCCCTTCAGCCTTGTGAGCCTAAAGGGAGCTCATTTAAAGTAAATCAAAAGGAGAAATATGAAAAAATGGTAAGAGAAAAAAAATATTTCTCTATGTCTAAGAGAACGAGTGTCTTCATTTCTGGTATGCAATCTTTCCCCCTGGATATAGTTGTGTTCATAAAAAACTATTGAATTTCCAAATATCAATAGGTAACTACTGGCAGGGTTCTGGTATGATTTTTTTTTTTTTTTAAATCAAGCGATTGGCACTGAAAATGGGAGCTTTTCCCAATGCGCCCAGAGGGACCCCTTTGCCAAACTTGGCAGCTTAGCTGACATTCCTCCAAAGAGGGCCATCTAAAGTACAAAAGGACCCATAGATTCAGCTTAGGCCAGAATTGGTATTGTCTTATATTTCCACCTTCCAGTTTCAAACAGAGTATTTCTGAGGAATGAACACTAAAACCAGTAACTATTTCAAATTCAAAGACAGAAGCCTCTTTACCCTGTGAAGAGTAGGTGTGCCAGGTGATATGATGTAAAGTAACACTTGTGCTCTAGCTTGAAGGGAAATTGATTTTTTTTTTCAGCCCAAAAAATCAGTAAAAGTGGAATTGTGAACATGCCAGCCAGATGACTACATGTAAATGTGTAGGTTTATTTCTATTTAAATCTCCCTTGATGGTCAAATAGTTACACAACCATTTTTTCTGGTCTAGAGTAGCACAGAGGACTCTACCACTCTTTCTCAAAACTGTAGGGGAAACTGTGACAAAAATGGTTAGAAATCAATGTATATGTCCCATCTATTTTTTCAGTTTCCTTCAGTTGTTGCTAACTACCCCAGAAAACAACTTGAATTTCTGACGATCTGGAGTAGTATCTGTAATGCAATGAGAATTTCTTTGCTGCTAAACCTTTGGTAACATTTGTGTAAAGACTGATTGAAATTATTTAGACTGTAAGGGTAAATGACTTCTGCAGTAGGGACTGCTTAATGAAAGTAAGCCTGAGATAAGGAGTGCACCCTGCAGAGTCATGATGACAACACAGTTCTCTTAAAATTCTTTTATTTCAATTTCTTACTCTGCAGACTTTGAAATATAAAGATTTTGGCTTGAGTTTTGAGTTTATTTTAGAACAGAAAATGAAAGCGTCCACTTCTGGTTGTCCCGTGATGCCATCATGAAAATTATCAATTTCTTCTCACTACTTTGTATTATACTGGGGAATTTGAACTGGAAGTCTTGTCTTCAAAGGTCATACTGGAGTCCAATTGCTGCTCAGCACAGATTCTTGTAAACTGCATCAAATTTTTGAGCCTTTGTTAACTTCATTCTGGGTATCCTCAGTTCTGGGATTCACCTGTTAAATTGCCATGCTTGGGTCTTCTCTGAGAGACACCCAACTTGCCACTTCCACCCTGCTTCATATAAAGGTATCACCTATTTATTCGCAGAGAACTTCTGTTCATTCAAGGAAACTTTCTCATTGTGACAGCATGGTTTCTTTTATGGTATATCTGTATTTTTTGTTTCCTATTGCAGATGGAAGCTTAATTTAGGAACAATAAAGTAAAGCCTAAGACATTGAATTGTTAAATCATGTTTTCTGCAAAAAGGAAAAGTCAGCAAAATGGCACCACTCTGGAATTCAACAGAGTATAGCAAAATATGTAACTCTTTTAAATCCATATGTTTTATTATTTTAAAAACATTTTCTGATTGTCTTCTGGCTTAAAGATGATGAGGACTGGCTGTGACATGTCTGATCTGTATTTTACTATATTTTGTTAAGTGCCCAATAAAATGCTCATCAAATGAGAGTCACTGTGAAATGCATTTTCAAGAGATGCATTCAGTGAAAGAAGGCTCTGTCTAAGTGCAATAACTCCCATTAAGGCTACCTTGGAAAAGGGAGAACAATAATCTAGGATAGTCATAGCTATATTTTTTCCAGCCATTATAATCCAACTGTTAACATACTTTGTGTCAGGGCAGTCTTTCCTTCACTATTTTCACAGGAAGTTCTTTCTCCGTTTGGTTCATACTTTAACAAATACACCAATTTCACAGCAGCAGTGTTCCCTTTTCTCACCTCTCCTCTTTGATTTTCTTTTAATTCCTCTTATGGTTTATGCTCTTCTTTTACATAAAGGAGTAGAATTACTCAGTCTTCATGTGGTTACAAAAAAATTGCTTTTAACAATGAAAGCTTCTCTTTTAAGTTCCTAACAAAAGCAAGACCTATGCTGATCCAACCACCTTATTTGAATAATCATGTTCACTTCCTGGAAGTGATTTGGCAGAAGCTGTGATAATCTGTCTTTGACTGGGCATGCCCTTCCTCTGTCTCTCACATATTTTATTTCACCCTTTTTTTTTTTTTTTTGTTTGTGCCATCAGAAGCTGTAGCTGCATGTGCATCCTGTGTAGCACAGAACAAGTGTTCTGTGGAGGAAATGGCATATCCCAGTTCAGGGGGTTGCTAAGATAGCAAACTTCCTTGAGTTTTGAGGGCCTTCTGGGCTTTCAGTGCAGCCGACCATTCCAAATTCTTTTTATAACTTATAGATACCAAAACACCATTTTTGTTATATATTTCTTTGCTACTTATAAATATGCACATCACTTTTCTTAAGTATATAATATTTCTTATGCGTCACATTTTTTTAATTGTGTAAATTTGCATCAAAAGTGTGTCAGCATCATATGAATGATGAGATGGCTGGGTGTCTACAGCCCTTCATGTGAGTTTCTGTTTTTCAAAGATGACATCTCTAAACTCCTTAGTTCTAGTCTGCTACCTCTTTTAGAATGCAGTTGAGAATATTTTTTATTGATTTGTAATTGTTAACTAAATGGTTTATCAGTGTAATTGATTAATTGTTCTCTTCTGATAAAATTATCTTTCTGTCTGGTTATCTGTGCACTGAATTTCAGAATTAAATCCAGAGGAGAAAAATGGCTAAACAATGTAAGTCCTGAATTTTATCTACTTATTTGACTGAACCACAAGATAATATTAACAACAGTAGGTTTATATGAGAACTTGTGTTTAGCCTAAAATCCATAAATAATCTCTGCCCTTTTTCTGTCTAGTGATCAGTCCACCTTAGCTGGTGTGCCTACCCTGTGCACAAGCTGGCCCTTTCAGCTCTCATCCACTGCTTTGTAGTATTGCCTTGGAGTGTGCTGCTCCATGTGCTGCTGCTTGGGGTTTGAAATGTAAAACCTTGTGTGCTTTTTGCTTTTGATTTATTTCACTGAAACTGTGGGGGAGTCAAAATTGAGAAAGTTCTGTTTCTAAAACACATTGTTTATTTTCCATGAATACTGATCTGAATGCATGGATTACTTTGAGGAATGGTTAAATATGGCTCTTAGAGTAGTTTCCATCTTTAAAAGTAACCTTTTCTCATCTTCTAGGCATGACATCAAATATTGTTGACAGTATCACTCTTTGCCAGGACATGCTCTTACAGGTCCAAATCTTGACTTATTTGAACTTCATAATTCTGTAATAATATTCTAGATAGATCATTTCACTAATTGTAATTGTTGCTTATCCTATTTTTTACTGTATCTTCTCTGCAGGGATCACCTGGTGTCTAAAATGTGTGGCAAAATCATCTTAAAGGGTAGGGATAAAATGATGCAGCTTTTGGTGATTTAACTATTTTTGTGCTATATATTGTGCAGACTGACTTATCATCATTGACAGTGACATAAGGAGACCCTATTGATTTCTTAACAAGGGACATAAGCAGAAGAATAGCTTTCTAACTTTTGGTTGAAAAATGGGTCTTTATCCAGATATTTTTAGTTTTGGGGTTGTTGTGGTTTAAAGGACAACAACTTTTTTTCTCCTTCCTGGGGGGGGTTCTTTGTTTTTCTACTTCCGCTGGGGCACAGTTTCCAGCAGAGGTGAGGAGCCCACGGATTGGCTAATTTTAAGATGGGCACTTCATGTAGCCACTTGAACATTAGGGGCATCTTTGCGAAGCTTACATTTTTTTAGGAGCGGGAAGTTTGAAGCTCTTCTTCGACTTCCGCCCGCGGAGGAGGTAACTCTGGCATGGCCCAGGCCGGCCGCTCCGGGCCCCAGGGCCTAGCGGCCGTGC
>VZTR01013739.1:132650-183108 GCA_013400775.1 Chaetops frenatus | reverse complement strand
AGTTATGGTACTAAGAAAATTTTTAAAAAATTTATAGAACAAAACTTCTTATTGAGGTTTAAGATAGTGATGGTAAGAAATTGAGGTTAAGTCTTTGCTGACCCATCTGTCTAGTCCTTGCAAATCACTTGCTCTGTCTGTTTACCAATGGGGTGTGACAGTTGCAGTGTGAAGGCATAAATGAAAGAAAAAACTCAGCTTTGGCTTTGAATTGCCCTCTTTCTAAGGTTAAGTCTCATACAAATGGTATTTTAATGAACAGTTTGTATGTAATACAGTTTCATTTGAATGAGCAATGTAGCGATGTTATTGCAACATTGCTGAACATTCCTGCTATTTCCATCTCTCATTAAAATAATAAAATATAGTCATGTACTGTTGCTAAGGATAGAAGCTGGCTCAATGAGATACTCATTCAGTGCCTCGTGAGTTATGCTGCACCAGAATGGCATCTCATTCCTTGCAAAACCAGAAGAATAGGCAAAGAAAACCTTTTAATCTTGCTTGTGTGATGTGGAAGGAGTAACATGAGAAATAAGTGCAGTTCAAAGACTCAATGGGAAACAAAGCCCAGCCTGCTTAACACAGTGAAGAGCTAGACAAATTTCAATGACAGTAGTCATGTTCATTTTTTACTTTGTGTTTGTAAGCCTTCTTGAAATAGATTTAAAGGAGCTGGAGCTCCCAATTTCTATTTTGTTCTTTTTTAAGGTCTTTTTGCTTCATTTTCATTTCTTGTCATTTGCCGTCCTCTTAATGTACATGCTCACATGAACTCTTAAAAGACACTTCAGGCTCTTTGAAGATTATGTCCTGATCTATGCAGCCAAACCTTCTTCTATTAAAACACCCAAAGGTTTCTCTACAGACTTAGCTGAAGACATCAGAATTAGAAAATTTGTTTCTTCCACTTACAGTTTTACGCTTATTCAGCTAGCTTAATAGAGGTTCAAGTGTAGTACCAATGAGAATTTGTCTAGAGTTTGACCAGTAGGAACAAAGTCAAACCCATCTGAGTTATATACGCTAATCTTCTCCTCCTATGATGAAGTTTGATTAACAGTTATCATTTCTATGATAGTAAGTTTAGTGACCCAAGAACTTCATGGCACAAAGGTGAATAAGTGAGCTTGTCAGCACATTTGCAGGACTTTTGGGTGTTCCTCCTACTTTGTCATCTTGCTGTGTCATTTTTCTTCTCCAAAGTATCCCTTTCTTTTATGGAAGAGATGGTGTTACAGCTACTTACTACATCTAGAAAGTCAATATTTTTTCTGCTCTATCTTCTTAAATTTTAGTTGTTTGTTTTTAAGTTAATGGGAGTATTATAGTTCAGCATCAACTTATCATTTCGTACATCTTTTTTTAAAAGAAGCTTGTTAAGATACCAGTGCTCTAAGTCAGAAATAATTTTGGTTATGGTTAAAAATAACTGGTAACTAAAGAGACTGATTTTCACCTGTTATGCAGAGAGCATTCAGTTTTTTGAACCCTAGCTCTGCTTTGCTGAGCAATCTGTTTAAGGTTTTTCTGGTTATGTTGGGTTGTTAGACATAGATCACACTGTCAGGTTGTCATGGTTTACTTGGAGTCAGAGCTCATAGGAATGTAAGATAAAGTAATTTATGAACAGAAAGAGCAGTGTTTTTCCCTTGTTCCTGCTGGGTAAAATCCTGCAAGCTTTACTTTCAGAGTTCATTATTCAAAGGGGGAAAGTGGACCTGCTCTGTTCAGCTCCTAGGACCAATAACCCCTGTCCTTTCAAGTAATTTTTAAGTACTTCTGTCTTTTTATTCTTGCTATTTGCCTATATTTGACTGATGGCAACATAACTCAGTCAGCAGCCTCTGGACATGCATTGCCAACCTGTGATATTTAGATGACTTTGTAGAGTAATATAGTAATGCAAATTTGGTTTCAACAAATGCATCTTCAATTAGACCAGAATCTGATTTTTGTTTCATTCTATTTCTTAATTAGCTAGATTGAAAATTCCCAGAGATTATGGTAGTGTGTTTTTTAGCTCAAATACAAAGGGAACATGAATAGTTTAAATCTTTAAAGCAATTTTCTTCCCAGTTCCCAAAGGGTGAATTTGTTGATATAACTAGTCCAGGACCTACCTTGTCCAGCCATGCTGCTAGATCCATGGGACAATTATCCTAACTGACAGACTTTTCCAAGGGAGAAACTGGGGGTAAAGGGAACAGCAAGACATCCTCATGATGGTTAGAATTCTTCTAAAAGCTTAGCAATGCAGTACAGGTACCATTTTCTATAGGTGAAATTCACCGGTTATTTTCTGTTTTCAGTTGATCTAAACAATGATTTTGTGAAAAATTGAATCTACAGATAAACACCCAGACCATCTGTCAGACATTGTTTAAAATGCATTTTTCTTACTGTAAGTGAAAAAGTTCAGGAAAAAATTCTAGATGAAAAAACCAAAAGCTTTTATTGAAGACCTTGAGGTGCTATCCCTGGCATTAGTTTGAAGGAAAGAATAAAATCAAGTCCTATAATAAAATAATAGATGTAACATTCAATTTTCAAGACCAAGTTTTAGCAATTTGGGTGCAAATTTCTTACTCTTTGCCCTCAAATAATGAAGAATTACACAGAATTTCTGTTATTTATTTTAGATTGGCTGGGCTAGTTTCAGCTTTCTACAGATGTATTGTTGCTGTGGAGTAGGTTTGTGTGTGTGAGCAAATGTATTTTGATTGATTGAGGAGAAGGAGGAGTGAATGTTGTGTTTATGCATACAAAAATCTGCATTTGCACTTGGCAGCCTGGATATGATCTATTGATACTCAGTTGTTCATAACCTAGTTTTTCCTTCTAATGAAACAAAAACTCAAAGAAATTGCTTGTGCAGAACTTCCCGAGGTGAGCAAAAATCCCAATACAGTCTCCTCGAAAGCCAGTGCTGCTGGTTTCCAAAGACATCACTCCCAAGGCATTATCAATATTGCTGGGTCCAGAAGCAGCAGACAGTATTAAATGCCTTTGGGATCCATAGTGAATTTACAGAACATCAGCAGTGTTTACATAACAGAAGTAACTGTATTAACTACTAATGCAATGTATACCCTGAGGCAATATTGTCAGACTTGGAATGACTTGTAGGAGCAGCTTTTCATACCATTCAGAGGATGGGGGCAGCCAAAAATAATCTCAGTGACAGTGTGAGTCTGTCGCTGATCTTCAAATGTATCAAGTTGTCTCTACTGTTCAAGCCTGCCTCTAAAATAAGGTCACTGAAGACTTTTGAATGTGTCATTCTGGTTACTGCTTTCCAAGATATCGGAATCTGCAGTCATGAGAAATACTGTGGGTTGTGCAATATGTCCGTGTGGAGTTTGAGCTTGGTCTCCAGCAAGAAGGAGGAAAGGGACAGAAAACTGCTACAGAAACAAGGACTATTTGAAAATTAAATTATTGTATTGGTGTTGAAATGCAAAACAAGATGATCAATGAAACCACTGTGTTGTCGGAGTGTGAGAAAGCTCCTGGACTCTGCCTCAGCTGAGATGAGACAGAAAGTACAATTTAGAGCATGAGGCCGTTTCTGCAAATCTTTAGGATTGCTTCTTTATTGCATTACCTTGATTCTATATTTTCAAATGTGATGATTCAGGATGCTTAAACATTTTTTGCAAACCAAGCTTAAGGGTAAAAACTGAAATATTTTATTAACTACATTTCTGATAATAAGTTATGTGTAGGAGTTTCTCTTCCTAACAACTTGTTCTGATACAGGGAATTATATAGAGTTAGCATGCAATGAACATGCAGAGAGATACATGTATAGCACTGTTCCCAGTCTATTGTATTATTAAGATTTTCTATTATTTTCTCTTACTCAAGAGCTAAAGTGCAGGTATAGAAACTAATTAAGCAGCCCTAAAATCTGTTGTGTTACTCCAACCTTTTCAGCCATACTGTAGTCACCAGAGCCCTTTACTCTTCCAGATGGTATTTTAAACCCCAAACCCCACCTGGGTTTAAGGATGGGTGAAAAGTGTTCTCAATATATCATTCTAGCCACCTCTCAGAAAAAGTCACATTGCACCTTTTAAAAACTGCTGGTGCAATAAGCTAATTGTGATTTCACGAGGGAGAAAATAGTGGTAACATAAGCTTACCTGTAAGGATTTTAGCTTGATGTTTCCATTCTGAAATCAGTCCAATTCCCAATATTGTGAGCAGTAGGAGATATCCTACTGCTGGTGTATGTTATCAGATTTAATTAAGTTTTTCCTTTCATCTGCATTCACTGCTCTACTCAAGGTACAATATTATTACAGTCAGGTATATAGGTAACAATAATATTATAGTCTTTATATTTCCAAAAGATAAATCTTAGGTCATAGCTTAAAAGGACCAAGTTAACCTCAAATGGCCAACATTGTTTCCCATACAACTGCCTTCAAGAATCACAAAGTATGAAGCCCATGTTTCGTATTTTTTTTGGTTTTCCCCAACTCTAAATTTATAGCAGTGAAGACCCAAGTTTAACAATTTTTTTCAAAAAAGGAAATTTTTTCATGGAAAAAATAGTCTGCAGCTCCCATTGGTGTGATTTCTTTTTTTCTGCTTCATCTTGGTATTGGTGACTCTGAAATTTTTCAGCCATTTCATTGTTTCTTTTAATAATACCATATATAAATTTCAGCTAAGCTGTGAGCTGCAGAACCAATGTTTTTAATCAGACAGAGGGAGATGAGATTAATCAATTTATTTCATTATGTGTTTTTTCAGCATTGGTGCTCACACCTCAGTTGAAATGAGTACACTAATCCGTTTATTTCTAGTTTCTATGTGATATGCCTAAAGACCCTGAAAAGGAATGAATAAATTTTTTTAATTCCCATCACTTAAAGTAAACAACCCCAAAAATTACTATTGCACTCTTATTGCAGTATTTTGAGCTTTATAGTTCAAAATAAAGAGTAAACATGCTATTTGCCAAGTGAGTAAAAAGAACGTGGTTTTCTTTAATTTTGTTATCTCACACTACTAAATGTTTGCAATGTGCCATAATAAGGGCACAGAAAAATACATGAATTTGCTGATATAATTCAATGACACAAAACTCAAGATCCCTGAGGTAAGGTTAAGCAGGAGCTCGTGTAGTCAGGGTTGAAATTCAGACACTGCAGATATAATCCATCTCCCTGACACATGCAGTGCCTCATTGTGAGACTGCCAGACACAGTCTGCTGAGATGGGAATGTCACAGAATACCAAAACAGGGGGAGACGCAGTTTTGTTCATCATTGCTTCTATCAGCGAATATCCATCTAGCAGTCTACATGCATAGCTATTGCCAGACAGAGAAATATGAATGCAGCATGGAGATGCAGCAGCTAACATTCACAGAAGTATATGGAGCATATGCTAGGAGCTCAGAATTACCTGAAGATAATTTGGGCAGTTAATCAGGTTAATTGCTTATTGCTAAGGCAGTATTTCGGTGCAGACGCTGAGTCACCACCTCAGTTGTCTAGCAGAGATCAATAAAAGGCTTGGTTGTCTACATCTTCCAGTGAATTCTGAGCCTAAATGACAAAAGGGACCCTGAAGGCAAAGAAACTGCACTGTCATCACTGGGGATGCAGGCAGGCAGGAAGAAAGAGCTGCAGTGGCAGAAAGGAAAAAAGGTTTTTCAAAAATATCAAGTGCTACTGGTTTTGCAATTACTTCTCAGTTATTCCCACTCCATTATACATTTGAAATTTCCATTCTGGGGACAAAACAGGGAAACCAATGTAGAGGAATTAAGGTTCCAAAAAGAGAGATAAGGTTGTATGTCTATCATATGTTTAAGTTGGTCTTGTGCAAAAAGCAAAGAAACTTGGTCATATTTTTCAGTCATTCAGATTTCAGTGGATTTTCAAATGCCCCTGGAAGGCAGCAAAATACTAAAAGTGTTTGAGTGCCTGGCCCGTAGAGGTTTCTACCTGGCATGAGCGTAGGCAGTTCTTCTGTAAACTGTTGGGATCCCTGAATAATTATGGCTCTAATCCGAAAGACGGAAATCTTCCTGGGCCCTGGAAAAATACACCCTTGCCCCAGAGTTGGCAGAAACCAGGCTGACCATATGACCAACAGGGCTGGAGGGACTTGACTGTCTGGGTTTATGTCTGGACATATGGCAAGATTTGCATAGTGATTAAATACTGTTGACTCTAGCTTTAAAAGTGTGTTTTTGTTTGAAATAGCGCATCCTGTTCTAGGTGTACTGAGCAACGTCTCTGCACAGGCATTTTTCTGCCCAGTTGTGAAAGGCAGCCTTTAGCTGAGAGCACCATCTGTGACATGAATCAGCAGTTCTGTGACGCAGCTGAGGAGATTGGAGCAGTGGGATGGAGGGAAGGAAAGGGCACGTTTCAAAGTTAGAATATAACTATTGTAGGGATGCTAATAGTTCCCAGGCTTGCCACAGAAGTTTCATGAGGAACCTGCAAGCAATTAAAGGTTTTGGAGTTGTTGCAGCAGGTGGGCTGTCTGTGGGGGATGAGGGAGCTAAAAGTTAGGTTGGAAATTTTGGCATTGGTTTAGTGACACACACATATACCCCCTCCAGCTCTGTTCCTGTAATTAGTCATTTAGCTCTGTTTGCATCATGATGGTTTTCAGTGCCTCCACTGAATTCCCTCCTTCAAGGCCAGTACAAAGCCCTGGCCTTTGCAAAGTGCTCTACAGTACCACGGATTAAACCCAGGGCAGGAAAACTTGCTATTTCAATTTTTTTTTTTTTTTGGTCATTTCTACTTTTACTTGGGTATGATTTCTCTTTACGCTATCTTGCTCTGGACCCCTTGCTTATCTATTATAACCATAAGTTTAAGGGCAGGAGGGAAACACCATCACCTCACCTCAGTTTTCTTTATCACTTCTGAGGAGAATAGTGACAATCACACCAACAGTGTAAAGTTATGTAGTTGTTTGTCTTGATTTTTCCACCGGCACTATTCTTACACAGGCCTGGGATCTCCAGTGATAACAAGTTCCCAGGAGCCTCATTTTGTATCTCTTCAATTTCCCACTGCTGCACATTTTCCCCAAAACACAGGGGTATGTTGAACCAGTGATACTGGGAATAAATTCAGAGGCTAACCTGCTACTGTCACTTAGAAATGGATTAGGCCTATCTATAGTCTTAAGAAACAAAGCTGAATATGTCATTTGGTTTTCATCTCACATCTCAATATTTTGGGTAAGTCTGAAATTTTTGAGGTGTGGAAAAAATGATCTTTCTGCATATCTTGGTTTTGTATTTTCACATTACTGAAAAATGCTGTAAAAGTCTGCATGATATTTCTGAGAAGCTGACAGTGAGAAATATAAGTATCATAAGAGTTTTACCCTTTTTATTTTTTAATCTATTTCAGGGAATCAGAAAATTTTTTAAATCCAAATTCTATGGGTACAAGCCTTATTATCAATTCTTCATCATTAGCATTATCATCAGTTTTTACTTATTTGATCTGTGAAAGATTATTTTTGTAGTTTTGTCTCTTGGAAGAGAGAGAACATGTGACAAAGATAATATGGATTTTTTACATATTACATAGGAAAAAAGAATTCTCCATTTTGAAAACTTCCAGTAAAAAATGGGATACATTTTTTTCACAAATAAATGGGTAGGAAGTCGTGTTCTATTTGTTCTGTTAAGTGACTGTTTTTAACCCACTAAAACTCAATAAGATCCCGCTGCAGTTTTTCAAACTTAACCCCAAATTCAGGTGGGATTTTTTTTTGTTGTTTCTTTTTTCATTCTAAAATAAGACTAAAAGCTCCTGGATTTTTGTAATTATAAATAAGAATTAAATTGATATTAAAGTTGTCCTCTAGTGATTTAATTTTTTATACTTCAGCTGCTTCATTAATAAAGGATATGATGCACAAGATATTTTGATCTTTCATTCTTTAACCATCTTGTCTACCTGAAACACTTCTGACAGTAAGTCCTTACTTGTTTTGCTCCAGTATCTTTAAAGAATAACCTTGCTGTAGTAGCAATGCCTTTTCCCATGTTGCTTGGTTGTCTGGCAGAAGGGAACCAGAGTTACCTACATATTTACATAAAATCATACATGTGAACACATAATGAATTCCAGTTAATATAGGTTTCAGTGTGATTTCTTTATGTATTTGAACACGAATTCTAGAAACCCACAGAGATTAGAAATTCTTAAGGAAAAATCAGGCAGCAAAGTTATTTCCCAAGTGGTATCTTTCTTACACAAGGGGAGAATCAGCAGATCCGGTGTCCATTCAATAATTTGCCACTCTGTCAAAGATCTATACTAATCCTTGGTTGACACTGTCTGAAGTGTTGTAAAAGTTTAATTCTCAAAACTTTGTTGTTTCTTCTCTGTGATCCATGTTTTCTAGAAATACCCTTTAGAAGGTACAGAGATTTCAAGTGGCTTTGAACTTGAGGGCACTAAAAGCATTTGTGACATTACCTTCACTTTGGTTGTTTTTGATTCACAGTATTGCTGTTAAAACCAAATGGACACCAAAAAATTGAAAGGCTCCGTTTTGTTATGAAGTTCTTTGATGAGAATATGTATTAAGAGAAACTCTGATGCATCAAAAAGAGAGTGTGATGGTGGGTCATTGGCTGGTTTGGAAAGTTAGGGGCCTAAATGGGGTGTGTCACCCTTCTGAAAAAAACATATTTGAAGCACCATCTTACTGCTTAAGGCTCCTGTTAGTTGCCATAAAGCCATGTAAAAGCCAAGAAATTGACACTATGGTGGAGTATGTTTTGCTCTCATTATCACTGTTCATGAAATGTTGACTGTTTCCAGTATATCTTTAAAGATAAAAATTATCTATACATTTCTCTTTGTCACATGCAGGTTGTTTGTTGAAGGACCTTTTACATAAAGAGAGAGAGAACTTGACAGTAGCACCAGTAAAACAATTAATAGTGCTCTAAAAGTGCCCTTTAAAGCAGTCTTGTCTGCAATTTATGCCTGACAGAGAGAATTCAGAAGGCACACTAGAAAAACATTGGTATTTTTCTTGACTAGCAGTTGATACTGTTATTTTTGGTATGAATATTGACATGCTTTATTGGTAGGGTGTTGTCTAAGTTTTTTCAGCTTCTCCGTTGCTGCCTTGCAGGTAACATGAATATGTACCTGTCTTTTGGAGTGACCCCACATTTTTGGGGTTTTCACTCAGGCAAAAATGTGTATGTAAATAAAAATATTCACAAGCTTGATTTTTTTTTCTGCTAATTGTTTCTATTCTGATTTCCTCTTGACAGCTAATAGCTCCATGAAACTGCACTGGACAGTATATTTAAAACTAATCATCAAAAAAGGGAAAACTACCTGAGGAGATTCCTTAAGAGAAATAAAGTTTGGAAAACAGTGGAAAGTCAAAGACAAAGCATCAGTCTACTTGTTCTGAAGCAGCTGCTGTGTCACATGAGCCAGCAGCTGCCAAGGCCTTGGCTTGGAGGAATTCTGCCATAATTATCCTGACTCATTACAAACTTCACCTGGCTTTAATTCACTAATGTAACCTACTGAATAGTTGTCCATTGAGACGTCCTGAGCGTGTAAGCACAGCAGGGATTCATTTGGGGACATCTGACTTTTTTTCCTCCTTTCCTACACTTTTCCCTCTTTTCTTACACTAAAGGGCAACAAAGTTCCTGCTGCATGTGAGTGTAACCATCACATGAATGTCAAAAGGATACAGCATCTTGTTTTAAAAACAAATGCTGAGTAAAGAAATAATGATTTGCTGCTTATTGTAAAGCTTTGCCAATTTAGCTATTTGTTATGCTCTGAAGATTTACATGGGCTCCCCACCAAGACTTTAGAAAGACTATCAGCAGTGTGACATGTTGATCCCTTCCTCTCTCTCTGGTTTGTCTATGCATCCCTGACTGTTGCACATGGTTTCCATATGAAGTTGCCTAAAGTACATTATTTGTGAGGATTGCAGCTGGCTGGAGCAGCTGTAGCTAGACTCTAATGCTGGTTTTGGAACATGATGTAAAACTGTGAAGTGTTTTATGCTGCATCATGACTACTATATTAATTTTTAAAGAAGGTGCTAACCATCTCTTAGTCAAACATCTTTATTTCTTATTTCTCTTTTGCACCACTTCTGGCAGCTTATTTTCATTTCAGACTTGCATTTTTTGAATGTGAAAAAAGGTTGTTTTGGGTTTTTTTTGAAGTATATCTCAACACGAAGCTTTATTTATTTCATAGTCCCAGTGCAAACAAAATTGAATTTTGAGTTGACATCTTAGATTTAAATTCTCCTGCAAATGACTTGGGATATAGGTATATGGCACAAAAAATTTATGAGAGAGATTTTAAGGGAAGTGTTACTTATATTGATGGATGTTATTGTGTTTTAGGAGATCTGAAGGGCTTACTTGATGAATTTAGTGGGGGGTTTTTTGGGCTTTTTTTGTTCTGGGCCGTGTTTTTTGTTGGTTTAGATGTTCTATTTCTTTCTTTCTTTGGTTTTTTTAAGCCAGCTGAGGGTAACTGTGTATGGGTGGCCAAGGAAAGAAGTAATAAAAACATAAAAGATATATTAGCTACTAGGGACAACTATCTTGAAACATGTTGTACCTCTTAAATTAGAAATATCTGCGTTGATCTTTCCAGCTAACACTAGGAGCCAATGGTAGCTTACAGAATGGTAGAGCAGAGAGAGCAATTGTCTTTGTATTTGCACCTCTACTATTTCTATTTGTGGCTCTTCATTTGTGGCATGTATCAGAGCAATTATATTCTATTTTGCATAATAACATTAGGTTCTTTTAATTGGTTATTTAGTAGTTTCAAAAATTTAAGTGTTGGGTCTATTTCTTTCATACACTTGTGAACGTGATGTGGAGAATCACAGAATCGCGTAGGTTGGAAAATATCTCTAAGATTATTGAAGCCAGCCTTTCACCAAATACCACCTGGTCAACCAGACCATGGCACCAACTCCCACATACAGGTGTTTCTTGGAGTCACCATCCCTAGAAATGTTCACCATCTGCCTGAGCAGTCCATTATAAAGTTTGACAGCCCTTTCCATGAAGAAGTTCCCTGTGTTCAACCTGACCCTCCCCTGGTGCAGATTGAGGCAATTTCCTCTCGTCCTATCAGTGGTTTTCTGGGAGAAGGGGCCAACCCCCAAAGCTCACTGAAGGCAGAGGAAAGACTTCACAGATCTTTCTTTCCTTGGTTGTTTTGGTATTGAATTTTCTTTTTTCCCCACACTGAATGGATTGTGAAGACAAAAAGATTTTGCTGACAAGCAATGGGATGATTCATGCAAATGGAGAGAAAAAAGAGAGACAGGCCCTTGGACTTTATACCTGATACTTGAGGCTGTAAAAGCACACAGGTATTGAGGCATAAGCAGAAATGTGCAGGCAAAGTCTGATGAGAAGTTTTAGAACAGGTCTGAGGAGCTGTACAGGAGCTGCAGGCCCTTAGCACCACTCCAGCCAGGTGCCAAGGACTGGCATCCTTTTCTTGGGCTGGCACACTTGGCTGATTAGGAAGGGTTTGTTAATTTGCTGAGTACCAAACTAAAAGTGTCCAAATGAGAGGTTGTCAAAGGTGATCAGCTTGCCAAAAGGTTTTGATTTCAAACATTATCTCTAGAATGGTATGGACTTTATGGACAAGTCTATACAGCAGAAACACCAGCACCAGCTCTGTATCTGCTTCTTGTTCTTGCTCTCTGTTTCCCTTGTTTTATGTTTTATGCTTAGCAGTTGCCACTAAAATCTTTCATGTTTCTGCCAACCTTGTACTAATTCAGTGTGACATTAAAGCTGGAGAATACTGAAATACAACCTATTAGGCCAAAGAAAGGATAGTGAATATTTTCATAGTTGCTTTTGCAAATGACTGCTGGAGATAGAAGCAATCTTTAAGTTGCAATAAATTGTTAGGGTATGTTCTGACCTCTTTCTATTCTCTCTCTTAATGTGAAAATTGCCATTTTTGTATTCACACTTTACATGAAGGAGTTTGGTTTAAATATGGTTATATTAATCTGATAAATATATGTGTTTACAGTTATTTTAAGTTATCCCCTAATAGAAATCTAGGGTTACTTGAAATAATTATGAACACTAATATAAAAAACATTTCAAGAACTCAAAATAACAATCTGCTGAAAGAAGAGATAGATTGAAGAAATTTAAGAAAAATATAAAAATATTTTAGCACTCATTTTTTTAAAATAAGCATTAATTAAAAAAAATCATGTTTTCTTTGTTTCTATGACTGACTATATTTGAGAAAATAATATTTCTTTGTGTATCATGATGCAGCACAAGTTCCTCAGAGGCAATGTTCTGTTCCTACTGAAGAACAGGTAAGGACAAATGTTGCTCTTATCTCCAAATTTAACAAACCTTTGACTCATTCCTTCTGTTCTGTGGGACAGCGACACCTTGGAAAGACTGAAAAGGCATCTTGGGGGTGAGCAAGATGAATAAATAAATATTTTCTGGTTCCTCTTCATTCAGAGTTCTTTGTTAGAAGCAGGAGCATGAAAGATTGTTCAGGGCTGTTTGCACAAGATGCTGAAAATTAGGTAGAGAGTGACACTGCAGAAAATGTAGAAAAGGTGGAGAGAGAGTAATGTGAAAAGGCAAACTGCATAAGTAAGCCTGTGGCTTGAATACATTTCATTCCATGTCCTAGTTATTGCTGGATTGTCTTGGAAAACCATCAGGTCACAGAAATAAGTCAATGGTGAGTTAAAATTTACTCCCAGCTCCATCAGCAAGAACTAATAAATGAAAAAAAACCAAATATATATTTTTTCTAAATGAATGTTCTGCTTTTTTAGGCATTTAGTTTGTTTTTCTTAGGGAAAGAAGGCAACCAGGAACAAAGGCACTGCAGGTTAGTGACATAGGCTTACTTTGTGAAATTGTAGAGTTATAGAAGTGACAATTGGAAAAGCCATTTGAAGAGGGAGAAAAACTGAAACTGCTTAGGAAATAAATAAATAAATCTATAGCAGGTAAAGACTGTGCTTGTGACATCTGAGCTGTTAGTTATAACCAGGAGCAGAAATAAAAACACATTTTATGGATTAATTAAAAGTTTATTATGGATTTATTAAAAGTTTAAAATAATTAATTAATTAAGGCAACACTGGTGTTCTTTTATTTAATCTTATGTGCACCAGCTAGATCCAGTTTCCAAATAGTCTTAAGAGGATAAAAAACCATCTTGCAAATTCCCTTCTGATACTTGTGGATTTCAGGAGACTTAAGTAGAGGACATACCCCAGGGTCTGCTAAGACTTTCTGGAAATAGTTCTGTGCTTTTTCCTGTGTGTAAGGGCACATGCTCCAGGACTTTTCCCTTAATCAATGTTTCTTTTAGAATAATGTTTGAATAAGGATAGAAGTAATGACTTTTCCTTTNTTGTTTGTCTTCTCATCAGTGATTCTATTCTTGCTTTGTTTGTATAGTTAGCAAGCAGGCAGCACAATAGACCAAAACGTCTCTTGACATCATAAATTGAGAAAGTCCTCAGCAGTTTATATAGTTTTTCCTCATTCTGTGGGTTATTGGTTTTATTTCTGAATTACTTTTCAGTTTTTTAGGACTAACAACATGGAGAAATACTTGCAATTATGCAGAAGATCCCAATTTTTTTCCGTAAGGATTTTTTCCCCTGTCCCAGTTCATACTTTCCCTGAAGTTAATGAAAGTTACATGCAGGGTGTATCCCCAAAGGATTTAGTGGAAAATTTGACAATGCTAAAATAAACAGAGGGCTGTGGCAACATGCTCTGGCAAAAAATAAATGCTGTCTCTGTTAGCTCAGCTGCTCGGGTGCAGGAGAGCAGTTCTCTTCCAGAGGCTCCTGTCAGATGCCTGTAGGACTTTGACTCATTTACCATTTAACCTTTCCACTGTGCTTGGCAGAAAATCCACACAACTGCCGAAGTGTGATCAGATATTGAGCAAGTCCAGGTCCCCTCCAGTCTCTTGCCTTCGCTAGAGGAGTCTGAATCAGGGCAACCCCAATGTGGATTTAAGGCACGTGCAGCCAGCAGAAGTGTGAGTAGGGACAGTGGTTATGTATAGAATACATGTTTATCTTATTTTTTCCAATCATATATAGTGACTTTGCTTTCCTCCAGAGAATTGCATAAGTAGTCTACAAGACCTTGGGGAGGGGAGTAGAGATTGAGTCTTTCTGGTTTTCATTCAGATCCCTTTGGGTTGCTCAGTGTTCCCAAGGAGTAGCTGAACGATGTAGTGGAACTGGGCATTTGCTCTGAGCTCAAGTGCTGTGACTTTCTGTACAGATGGCATGTCCATGCTACCTCACAAAGGGTACCTCTTTATCCAGTCATTCCAGACTGAAAGGCTGGGATTGTTTTATTTTATATATTTATGTTATATAAAAAAGGTGGGTGTTGGAGACTGAAACCGTGAAAAGTGAAGAAAGAGAAAGAAAATAATTAAGAAAAGTATTGTTGTGTCATTTTCAAGGGTATTATTCTCCTTATTTCCTTTCTACCTTCTACAATAATGTGTAATGAATATGCTATTCAGATGAAATAGGTTTTCTCTACCTACTCAAATATACTGAATAAGTCACAGTTGAAGTTAATATAGTTAGGATGAANTAATCTGGGATACACAGCACCACTGTCCTTGGAATCTTGTTGGCAAATTTTTAGCATTTATAGAAAAAAAATGAATCCTTTTCTGTTTCAGCAGTGTAGCTGGAGCTTTGCTGTGGTGCTGCTGCCACAGTACTGCCTGCTGACACCCAGCTCAGTAGAGAGCAGGAGAAAAGCCAGTGTGCTCATGGAAACACTGCTTCCTCAGACAAGTGATAATCAGCCTAATGCTGGTGTCAAGCTGCAAGCAGACTCTGACAAGGTTTGCAAATACCTTGAAAGGAACTGCTCACCTTCAAATGTTGTAGCTCAAAGCCCAAGTGGAGCAAACCCCAAGCTTGGTGCTTGTCAGCTGCAGAATTTTGTTGATGAGCACAGCATGTATAAACAGGTCACTGCTATCATGGCCAGCAGGAACAGCCAGATGCACTGGGCTGGTCAACTACTTAAAATCTTGCTGCATAACCACAGAAACTAAAAATGGAGCTTAAAAACCCATTACACATCTCCAGAGCCATAGACTGCCTTTTTAAAGCTCCGAGGCCTTTTTTAATCAGTGCCAAGGACTTTTTTTAGACATGTCTGTCCTCAGGAACTTCTGTCTGTTTTTTACCATTCATGAGGACAGAATGAGTCCTGGGGAGGGATAGGGTGTAGGATGGTGGTTCAAGCAGAGGGAAAGTCCATGAACCCTCCCAGCTCTGCCACAGGTATGCATGCTCTGCAACTGGGAAAGTCATTTGCTCCCTTTGTGCACTTACTTTTCCAACTGTGAAATGGGGACAACACCTCATCTATAACTGTAACACAAGGGCTTGTTCATTATTGGGTTCCCAGCGCATTTTAAGCTCTCTGGGATGAATAGCAAACACCTTACAGGAAAACAAAACAGGTAGAAGGATAAAATATAGTTTGTTGTGCACAGGGCTATCTCTCTGGATACTGTGGCAAAGTAATTTGAGGCAAAGCAATTTGCTTTTTTTCTGCTGTAGTGTCTCCTATCTTTGAGGACTAAGGGTTTGGGGAAGGCTAAAGCAGGATTCTCCATGTGCTGGCCCTTCTGCCACTATTGTGGCATGGTGAAGCCAGCCTGCAGTGGAAAGGCCATGCCATGTGCATTACAGCTGCTTTCTGTGGGTCTAAAATTACTTTCATGATGGGCCACACTGGAATTAAAACCTGTTGTAGCCAGAAAGGGCCTAACCTGGTGCTTTTTTCACCTAGGGCTACAGAATCTCTCTCAATGGTGGTGTGCAAAGTTCCAAAAGCCTGTGTTAGATGTACATTTACTTCCCTGGTGTGGAGGGATGCACTGGCAGCCTGGCTTGTCAGGCAGGGAAACCTTTTTCTTCATCTATGAAACCCAATCAGTATTGCAGTTTGAGATGACAGACTGCAATGCCACTATTTGACAATTTTAGGCAATTGGTTTATTCAAGTCAAATATAAAAGACAAAGAAAGAGCCCAGAAACTAAAATTTCACATGAGGTTTGATGTTCTGCTTTTTGTAATTTAAGACAGTGACTTTCCTTTGCTCTAGACTTCCCTTGCAATGTTAAACATGGAAGTTATGCAGGTAGAACATTTTTTTCTCAGAAAAAAACAAAAAATCCCTTAAGAATCACATAAAGAGAAGCCTTTAAACCAATGGCTTTTTTTGTTCTGAAAGCTTTTTATCTTATAATGAGCCCTGTGGGGCTGCAGTTGGTGGGTATTTCCATTTGGGCACATTGACAGGTGGAAGACCTTCCTGGAGCTTGCCAGGTTCCCAGCTGAATCCCCCAGACCCTTGCTCTTGTAGAGCAGTATGAGGAGAGAGTGAGTGCATTTATTACCTCAGTTGTAGCTCTGCTCTCACACTCCATCAGTCCTCAGAGTCTGAAAGGACCGGAGGCTCCACAAAGCCTTCCAAGCCACTGAGAGAAAATAAGCACCCTCCAAGGGCAGTGGGGATGTCCAAAGCCCCATGGTCACTCACAGAGATTGCAACAGGTGAAGAATCCGTTCTCTTTTTCTGCTTTGCAGGTCAAAAACCGGTATTTAAAATTTTGCTTAGTACTTTCTGTTTGTTGCAGAGGCAATAGCGCTCAGTGTCAGGTGGTTTTGGAAAGAAGTTAACAGACCATATCCCAGGAATTCATTGCTAGATCCTGGGAAGTCTGAATTTTCATCCCCTTGAAGGTCACACTAATTTTTTGGTAATTGTGAGGATTTTATTATTGCTATGAAAATTTTACCTATAGGAATAGAAAGTGAAAACTGACATATGGAGTCTGGTTCAAATGAATTTGAAATTTGCTCCTGGAGACCTTCTCTGGAATAATTGCATGACATAATATTCCACTTTACGATTTTCCAGCTTTTGTTTATATTCATGAATTATGGTGAGACTGCAGCTCCAGGCCTTCATGGTAAAACAGATCAAATTTGATTCTAAAATAAGGAACAACATAAAGATCTGGAATAAAATTTATTTAAAAGAAAGAAGTAATGTTCTAGGAGAATTAAAAGGCAGAGTTAACACAAAGTAAATTCAAACAAGCTTTACCAATGTTTTTCTGTGATTTCTGGTATATTTACCTTTTTATATATTTATGCTGAAAAATACAGTGTTTCTTTCTGAAGAATTGAATGGCATTGGATATTGGCCATGACTAAATTAATCCTTTTTCACTAATTTATCCCTGCTAGGACAGTACCATAACAGAATATCTCAGCTTTTCTGAATGCTATGGGTCTTGTCTGGCTCAGGAGAGCAGGTTAAATATCTTTGTTTACCTGTGTTATCTTCCTGAAGCCTGAAGGACTACTTAGTTATAAATATGCAGGGAAAATCTGTTCCAGTACATATATACTGTCTCTGTATTATATCTCTAATAGAAAATGATTGGGAACTGACATACACTGACCTCCAGCAGATAATTATCTGATAAAATTGATACTTCACTTCAAAATTACGAAAAAAATTATACTGTCAGATTGATGTTTATTCCTAAAAGCATTCTGGAGAACTTCCCCTTGATCTTAGATCAGTCCGTTATCAAATTCCTTAAAGGCCACATCATTTATAAATGATATGAACTGCAGATGTATAATTCATGTGGAGCATAAAATAAGGTTTAAAATATTTGTATTAAAAAGGTAAGGTGATCCTATATTAAATCATATTTATGGCCTAATTTTAAAGTATGGAATCCTTCCGACTGAAGTTTAGCACTTCTTACTCTTTATTTTTGAGAATTTATTTTAAAAAAGAGGCAACTGTGACAATGATGTTGGCAGACAAGTGGTCTCTTTCTAAAGTCCTTGTGTTGATCTGTCATATTATTTTCCATTAGCTCCCCCTATGCTTTCTGCAGATTGCTTTCAGCCATATTTTTACTAAATGTTTTTGGAAGTGCAAACTGCAGATTTCACCATCATTGTTTTGACACTGCAAGCTCAAGGTTAATGGAATTTCTTAGAAGATAAAAAGAAAAATAACGACATTTAAAGTTAAATCATCTTGTGGGTATAGCCAAATTGCAGGAATCCTAGAAATTATTGCCATTAAAAATATATTTTAAAAAAATATTCTGGATTTTGTTATTTTTATCTTCCTTATGATTTAACTTCTAAAAACAACTAAAACTTACATTTCTTTTCCTATTGCATAAACCCAACTTTGTTGCTATCATCGCTTCTCAAACACCTTTTAAGAAATTCTGAGGAGTATAGTAATGGTATATGATATGATTATAATATTTTTTATTTTTAAAACCTTAGCCTTGATGTCATTATTACACTTTTACCAATAGAGACAGAAAGTAAAAACTGACTTGTAGAGTCTGGTTCAAATGAATTTGAAGTTTGCTCCAGGAGGCCTCTCTCTAGCAAAACATAAAGATTTACCACTCTCTAAATGACCATGATAACTTAAAAGCTGTGTCTTTGCACCTTTGAATATCTGCAAGCATTTACTAACATGATAGTGAGCAGTGTTTTGGCAGTGTTCTCTCTGAGATTTGTTTCCTTTGAAGTGTTAGCTGGAGTCATTGTTTTCTTGTAATACATGAAGAATTTTCTTTCCACTTTGCCTCAGTAATGGCAATTATCCTGAAGTTTGCTTTTATAGTTCATGGGTGCTAGAAGTCAATGATCTTAAGTGAAAACAGACAAACTTTTGGCTGTTTCAGAAATGTCTTACCTGATAAACTTTTGATGCAATGACTTCATCTCTCTTTAGGCAGTGGCTCTCCCCAGAGTCCAGCAGGCACAGAGCAGCCACACCACTGGCACGCAGCTCTCACAGCAAGGGAAACGCCAGGCTGCTGCTGCAGCTCCCAAACTGGCAGTACACTTTCTTTAGTGCAGGAGGAATTCTTCCCCTAAAAACAAATTTGCTTTCCTTCTTTTCCACCTTGCTCTGCTGTAAATCTTGCTTTTCCTTGTTCCCTGGACAAGCAAGCACCATTATTTGTCATTTCTTGCTTTTCCACACCATGTGCTGTTGTCTTGCTCTCCTCCTCCTTTACTCCTTTGCCACCTGGTGCCTTTCCTCACCCATAAGCACTGGCTATGGAGTGCTGGCTTGTCATCAGGGTGCTTCCCAGAAGTGCTTCCCAGGTACAGAGTCTATAATAGCAGCACTCATTTTAAGGCTGATTGTTTAGTATTTTAACAATATATTTCTCTTTTCCTAAGTGTTACTACTGCATTCATAGTTTTGACTGTGCTACCCAGTAATAATACTTGGGTTAGAAAGATATGCAATGTGTAGAAGAACCAACAATAGATTTTCCATGACTTTCTTTTACAGGTGTGGGTTTCTACCATTTCTCTTTAGAAAACTCTTCTTTTCTCATCTATTGTCCCTAGTTTAGGATGGGAAGCCGAAAGATTTGAAGTTGCTTTGTTCAAGTTCACCCATCAATTTCTTAATCTGCCTCAGTAATTTCCCTCAATATGATTATTGCTTGAAACAGTAACTGAAATATGATAGCAAATACAAAAAAGAGGGGATATAGCACTGCATGTGTTTATTAAAGTACAATCACATCAGATAACCTGATATTTTCATTAAATTAGGATTTTAAGTAACTGATTTCATAGGCAAGGTAAATATTAGATTTTAGTCTGTGGGGACTTTTGTAATGAATTTGAAATGGTACTATGCAGAAAATTAGCCTTGTTTAAGAAGATGGAGATAATAAGCAGAAATTTGAGATCGATAACATATTTTTATGCTTTGGTCTCAGAGCTGAAGAAGTTTACAAATGAAGTTCCCTTAGGATCAGTTATGAGGTTTTCCTTTCACTCTTTCATTAATATTTTTTCACACAGGGACCATGCTAGTGACAACTGTTCATGATTTTAAGTGGTGTTGGCAGCATACAGAAGAGTATATATTTTATACTGGAAGAACTGGATAATCCCAAGGAATGGCAATACATAAGAAGAATGGACTTTGGGTTTGTTTTTTTTTTTTTTTTTGCAACATGAAAGTTGTCTTTTTGGGGCCCATATAAAAAGAAATCTCATTTTCAGGTAATAGTGAAGCACTTGGAAGTGATGAAAAATGTATGTGCACATAATTTTGGGGACAATTGTGTGCTGCCCTTGTAGTACAACTACAAAAATGGGAAATGGGACTCCAAGGGTTGCAAAGTGAAGGGCTTGCTGTTGTGCCTGGAAAAATTTAACTCCATTGTTCAAATGCTTGTGAGATTTAACTTGAAGTAGCATTGAATAGTCTAAAATAGTTAGAGTTTTAGCTGTGAAATTGACAGAGAGGACACAAGCATGGGCAGCCTTTTTATTGTGTTCATTTTTGGAAAACAGTAGGGAAAAAAAAAAAAGTGATTTACAAGAAGCAAAACTGGTCATTTCCTGTAATGCTTGTGAAAGGCAGCAGCTGAGCTGAGCAGGTTTCTGTGGCATTGCCCTGGCAGGACAGATAAGAAGTGGTACAGACTGCTCTGGTGTTGCTGACCACGGAGGCTTCACTCACCTCTGTTCTGCTCTGTTACCATGCCCTGACCCTTCCTGCTCTCAGAGAACAAGAATGCTCTGCTTCAGTCTGCTGAGCCCAGGTCTTGCCACA
Organism: Chaetops frenatus; assembly: GCA_013400775.1. Lineage (NCBI taxonomy): Eukaryota > Metazoa > Chordata > Aves > Passeriformes > Picathartidae > Chaetops > Chaetops frenatus. The sequence goes on along the minus strand of VZTR01013739.1, from coordinate 162,366 downwards.
GGGCTTTATCAACCTCCTTCTAAACTGTTACCTCATGCCTGCAGAACCAGATTATTTTTAATAAAGGGTTTAATTACAGAGATACGATAATGCTATTTCTCCACGTAAAACACGGAAATGCAGACCTACATTTTGGTGTTCCTGCAAAGGTGTTCTTTGTTTCTGCCTATATAGAGGTGACTACACAGACTGCAGGAATGTGAAAATAATTTAATTTTCAAGGCCATTCTTCTCCTTCTAAACTCTACTGCAAGAATTGTGATCAGTGCAGCTTTTTGTAGTAATTTTCTACTGGGAGAAACAAACAGGTGACCCAGGAGATAATTTAGTACTAGAGCCTGATTCAACACTACAAATTCATTTTTAGGCTGACAATCACCACGATCTTACAACTTTCATGTGGTTTGAACAAAAAATATTGCTTCCTGCAGCCCCAAATCTCTCATAAACATCTCCCTGCCATCTAGTGTGTTTTAAGAAAGAAAAAAAAAATTTGTATATAGAGAGGATAAATACAGGTATTTTCCCAGTTCAAATGAAGTTAACATAAGTTACATTATGTACTTAAACCCACTGTAGTTTGTACTTTCTTGGATGATACTGTTTACATCGTGGGAGATGTTGCATCTCGAGCAGCATTAGGTGTCTTACTCCTCACTGATGAAGTTGAGAAAATGCAAACCATGAGGGGAAAATGAGCAGCTGGTGTTTGAGCACCTCTTGCAGGCACCTTTGTGAAACAATTTCAGAATCAGTTCACAGGGGGGTCGCTGGCTGTTCTGCACTTTTGAATGTATAAGGGTGGTGTAAACCTGAAAGGGAAAAACTGATGAAAAATGGTGTATTCCCTTCCCCCTGCCCCTGATCTCTTTCAAATGGCAAGAGAGGAATCATCAGTTCCTCTTGAACCAGCCTTATTGCAGTATTAAATCAGACAGAAAATTTGGCTGTTTACCCTGGAGTGGGCAGGGAGGCCTTCTGGTTCTGCCAAGAATAAATCATAGATGGTGATAATAAGATTAATATTAACACATGCATTCTAAAGAGCAGCAGCATTTGGGTTTGCATCACCACCAAGAGACAACATGTCAAGCTGGCTTTTATGGAATGTTCTTCCAAAGGAAACTATATCAGGAAATACTCCATGGGTGTGGGAAAGACCACACTGGATGAAGTGAAGTAAATAAAGATATTTTGCTGAAGTATTCATGACTTGAATAAACATGTGTTTGGAAGACACAAACAGATGGGCAAAGCAACAATTGTTTTCAGTGCAGGTTTGAATCTGCTTATGGTTTACACTTCTTGGATTAGCTTTAAATGAGCAAAGTCTATAATTATTACCCTTTGTCATCATTCTGCACTTCCTTCTCTGTGTCTAACAAGACCTAAGTATAGTTTAACAGGGAAAGGGACCTTTTCCCTACCTATATGGAGGGGAAAATCTGCCAAATTCTCCTAAGTGTAGCTTAGAGGAAAGGAATTTTGATGGAGACTGAATGGGTAGAAACATTACCATAAAAATAACCTTCTTTGCAGCAACCCTTGTAATAAAGAAAAAGAAAATGTACAGATAAAATGCTCTGATAGTGCAGGACCTGGGCTAACACCAAACTGACATTATCATCATCATCATCAAGAACAGTTCATATTGCTGTTGTTGTACAGTACAAAGAAGGTTAAGAATGATAAACATACCCTATGTTTTCAAATCAATTACTTAAATTAAATTCCTTTGTATCTCTTCCCTTTTGTTCTCACCTCTTTTTATTCATCAACCTTTCTTCCATATGTGTATTAGCAGAGGCATGTGTATCTTTTTTTTTTCCCAGTAAAGCTTGATTTCAGTGGAGAAGTTATCCCCTGGATGAATTCAACATTCATAGACTTAATATTCCTGTAACTGATTAACAGATTAATTGGAGCTAAAGTGCTTTCTTCCCCATTCTCTCAAACACACATATGACAAGACATTTTTAAATTATTTAAATATTGCTTTCACAATTTAAGGTCTAAATTGTCCTAACTTTATCTGTGCCCACGAAAATCCACTCTCTGAATTTCTGGATAAACCAACAGTGACATACTTGTTCCTCTCCTTTTCTTTCTTCTCCTCCTTCTACTTGTTCTGGGATCCAGAAGCCAGTCAAGGTGGAAGAGGAAGCCCAGGAGAAGAGAGGCTTTGAGGAAAAGTTGTCTTGTATCAGGATATACTAGGACTGATCCTTAATTTAACTATCAAGTGGGAGCTACATTCATCAGGACATTTAGCCTTCACCATATGTGGAACAAAAATTCTTTTCCCCAATCTTTGTATATCTGAGCTCTTAAAATCATAATCTTTTTCTTCATGTACACATGCAGTGTGTGCTGTTATAAGGATAGACTCTTTCTTTTTTTTTCTTTTTTCTTTATTTTTCACCATGTTAAGTTGGGTTTATATCTTCTCTGCTCAAACATTCCTTTGAAGTTTCTGCAATCAATATGAAATTGCCTTCTATTAACTGAAACAATATATATATGAAGTGAGTATAATCTGAGCACAATACATTGTTCTAAGCAGCAACAGCAGTGAAAAAGCAAAGTATTTTTTGCTGCAGCACAATAGAAGTGGTTAATGCCTCTGGTACCCATTCAGCTTCTATTTACTCAAACAGCATTTAGAACACTTTAGCCAAAAGCAAATTTGAAAGGCCAAACAAGAAAATAAGAGTGAATAAAAGACGTGAGAGAGGGAGGGAACAGGAAGGGCTGAAAAAAGCCCTTGTGAAACGATGGCAAAAGAAGATGACTGGCAAGGAAAAGGAAGGTGAATGGGAAGAAAGAAGAGAGTTTTTATATGTATGTTTGAAATAATGTTTGATGCCATGTTTATTTCTGATCCTACTCTCTGTACATACACATCAACAGGGTTATACTACACAGAATTGAAAATGATGCCTTGAATGCTTAGAAATATCAGATAATATAGCTTTTTCTATAAATGTACAGAATGCTAAATTCTTACATCGAGAAAATAAGGTGACACAGAGCCTGTGAGAATTAATTGGAAGCAATTAGTGGGGAGTCTGTATTTTCTGAGAGATTTTTACTTCAAGATGCCAAATCAATCCTGTAATGTGCAGTTCTCCTCCATCACTTCACTCTCCCAGCCCTAACATTTTCCTAATGTTTCACTGCCTTCTCACAGGCTGCTGTTTCCTCTTTGTTTCTGACAGCTAGACCCAGTGGTGGGATCCCATGAACTCCTTCAGAATGCTGGAATGAGAGAATACATGTTCTCCCCTTTCATAGTTATGGAAGCTTGCAATTTATGTGAATATTTAAAGAGCCCTTTGTACATGTTAGTCATTAATTCAATCCATCAGAAAATAAACATGCATGTGAACTCTATCTTATTATACTCTGTGAAGATTTTAGTCTGGAATATGTTGGTAAACTTTATTTGTATCTTTGAAATTACAGTAGAAATCCTCTTTCTTGCATAATTGGTAGTACTAGTTATCAATTATTTAAGGAAATAGGTACTTAAATCGTAACAGCTAACTAATTTTTTGATTTTTGTAGGGTCTGTCTTGGTTATGTCCTTTTTGAAGGTAGTAAGTAGGGCTTATACCAGCCCACAAACCCTGGAAATTAATTTTGTGAAAGATCTCCCATAGATGCATCGCATTTTTTCCAACTACATGTTTAGAGACTGCCAGCGTAAATAAAATAAATAAATCTTCCACTTATTATTGCACAAGGTATAAATGCTAATAAACATTGGCTGTAGCCATATGTAAGCCTTTGAAAAGACAAACCTGTCCACATTAACTGGGGGCTTTGTGCAGAATTGTCTCAACACGTTGTGCCACCTATTTTTATCCTCACCTTCGTAAGCAACGTTCAGCCAAGGTCTACCTAGGTGGTTTTTGTTTGGTGGTGTGTTTTGCTATTTGCATGGGGGGTTGTGGGTGGTTTTTAACTGTCCTGCAAAGTGATGAGCCCATGGTGATGGGTCGTGGGAATCTTCTTTGTGCAGGGCTGGAAGAAACCACCAGTTGATTTGTGAAACCCTCGTGGAAGCTCTTGATCAGTTGCCAAAGAGTGCAGGGAGAAAAAAACTTGGTTTGGCCCTCCTGAAAACTTGACTTATTTTTATTTTAGTTAGTTTTTGTGGCCATGTAAACCCTCAGGCAAAATAATGAAAGAAAAGGAGAGAGTTCTGAAATTTACCCCTCTAAAAGCAATTTAGTTGAAATAATTGTTAATTCAGTGCCAGAACTGAGGTTCAGAGAGCAAAGCAATTGGCCTCTGTGTGTATGTGCAAAATTTGGGGGTTTGGGGATGTAATTTTCTTTCTTAATGGATCCACATTCAGTAAAATGCCAGTTTAATGAAGGGAAAATTGTAAACAATTATATCTTTTGAGCTTCTCAAAGTTTTTTTTGGGTTGAATCTGTGGGTCAGAAATAATTGTGATGACTAGGAACAGGTTAGATTTCTTTTTTTGCCTTGCCAATATTGCTTCTTGGGCTTACCTAAATATTCCCAGGCTGACTGTTACCCTGTTCTCAACTGAACAAAAACTACTTGTAAACTTAATATGTCAAGTACATCAGAGTTTAATCCTCTTTCTGGATCTGTGCTTAATACTCAAGGAAAAGAGAGGTATTGTTTCTGAAACAGGATTTCATTTCTTCATAAAAATTGGTATTTGAGGCTGCTCTGGATTTGTAGAATTTGGGAATGAGTTAGTGGCCAGAGTGAAGTTAAATGGAACAATAAATTTGAAGTTATGATATTGGTATTAGGCATGCACACTGAGGTTCTTAAGAACAGCTTGTGCAACACAAATATACAGCCTCCATAAAATTGAATGGGAGCTGCATAGTTGCAACTCCAGCACAGTTTTGAATGTTTATGGCATTATTTTAAATCAATTTTGCAATCTTCTTGTTTATTTTTACTACAGCTGATCACAGGCTTTTTTTCCTTTGCAAGCTGTGATTGGTTTCACCCCTTCCAGAGCCTTCTAAATTCTGGATTGAATTTAAGATGTAAAAATACGTCATTTTTCAAATGCTGTGGCTTTAAGAAGAGTGAAGAACAGAGGGTGGGAATGAAAACAAAGTTGTGACCTGGATCAACCATGCCTTTGATAGATGAAGTTTATTTTAGCAGTTTGTGCCTCTCTGGAATGGAGACTAGAGAAATTAGTTGGGTTTTTTTCAAAAGGTCCTATTTCCTGCAACGTCATTCTGGTCTGCTTTCTTCCTGTCAGCATCTCCTTGCTCTCAAGAAAGACTACCTGACTTGTTTATGTAAACCTGGTGACAGAATTTGGACAAACAGGAAAGTAAGAAAATCACTATGTTCTCAATTCTAGGAGCAAGGCTAATATATTCCATATTTCAAGCAACATTTGGCTTTAATAATTATTTTACAAAGGGGAGAGATGTTGCCCAGACAGAAAGCAGCATTCATGAGGAGAGAACCAGAAAAGTGGAGAAGGTATATTCAATCCTTTGAGATTTATTTTTGCAAAAGTTAGCTTAAATGGAAAACAGAAACTACATATTGCTGTATAATTTTTAATAGTTGTAGCTTAGCCAAGTCCCTAAGGTTAAAATGTTTAAAGAAAATAAGCAACAAAGAAATAAAATTAAAACAAAATTGTCTCAAGTGCTCTGTAAAACAATCTTGAAGACTATCCAGAAAGTACATCTGTTGCTGGATGACAGAAAAGCACATGATAAACAACCAAAGAGCTGTGCCACTGGCACGGAAGGTTACATTTTCAGATAGACAAGATAAAGTTGTGAAACACAATAATACCTTCCTCTCACATCTAAGAGGAAGTTGCTTTACAGAAAATAGAATTTAGTGCTTTACAGGATAGAACCAAGAAAAAATAAAATCCCTTTCAAGGTGGAGAAAACCAATGCACAGACACTATTTAGTTAAGATGGTGCATTAGAGCCCTAACACAGCTGGAAATTGAACCAGGGTCCCCCTGTGCCCAGACTGGTGCCTCATTTGATAGGTCATATCTCTCCACAGCATAGTGGGGCAAAACTCTCAAATTTTTTGTGAGTGTATTTACTTATCTCGCTTTTCTTGAGGATTAGAGTCCTCCTGGAGGGAGGATGCAGAAGCATTTTTCTTTCTGCCATCATGTGCAAAATTATTAGGATTACAGTTGTACTCAGCTGGTATTGCTGGTTTCGTATTTTCTAGGTATTTACAAGGAGTCCAATACCTGTTTCAGTTATTTTTTACATAGTGGCAGCAAGATTAGCCCAATGTGTGTGTAGGGTGTTCAAACCTGGGAATTCAGCTGGTGGAAGGAGATCATGGGAAGCCAAGAGCTAGAATGGCTAATTAGTGTGGGTCCCTGTCCCAGCCCATCATCTCAGAGGATGGTGACGAGGTGGGCGGACATCCACACCACAGGGAGGTGGTGTCAGCAACGTTGGAATGTGCTGCATCCCTCAGGGTGACTCCAATCTGCCCAAGGGGCCAAAACCCTACAGATGCTCAGGTAAAATAAGCCCACATCAGCTTTTGTACTCCTTTGGACTTTCCTTTTTAAACCACTCATGCAAACCCTCGAGTCTTCTGACTCTTCAGTCAGGACTAGGGGTGTGGGACATGGATGAAGGATCAATCACCCTCTTCAAATTTATGATTATTTATAAAGGCCGGGTGAGGTGTTAGTGTAAATATCTGAAAAGCAGGCAGCCAAATAAAGAGTGTCTAACTAAAATATCTCATTAAAAATTTTGTATCTTTTAGTAATGTTTATATATTTTTTTTCTTTGAAAGACAAAGGGGAGATATTTTTTCGCTGTGAATATGGGCGCTCCATGTAGATAAGTTGCTGCAGGAAAACCTGCAGTCCCAGGGAACCTGCCCTGTGAACATCCCAGAACCTCAATCAGCCCAAGTATGTTCGTGATCAGGATATGCTGGGGTCACTACCACTAAAGCAAATGCTTTTTAAACAGGTTTACTCTGATTTAGTACTGTCATAGACTTGCATGTGAGCTGTAAGCCAATATTAGGTACCAGCCTTATTTTCACCATACTAAACTGGTGTCTGCTTTTGAACAGGGGCTAGGAGCAAGCTTCATTTCAGTAGCCTGTAACTGTTTAATATTCAGACAGGCATATTTAACTGGCAAGGCCAGAATGTTGCATGTCAAGGTTTAATTTTCTGCTGTACAATAAAATTTCTAGACAGCTTGCCAAAAATCACAGGGGAATAGAGCCATAAAGGTCCTCTAGTCAACAGTTTAGATTTGGAGTGACAATGTCAAGAGTCTGCTAAGTGTTAAGGTTTCCTCTGAGATGAGTGGATTCAGCAACCATTGTCTTCAGCTCCCTACTTCAGCCAGGCTTTTGTAAATGTGTCTGGAGAGAAGACACTAGTCTATTCCTGACTCATAATTTGGATTCAACTTATAGACTACCCAACAGGTAGAGAAGGAAGGATCCAAATTTAAGCACTTTCTTCCCTGGATCCATTTTTATCCCCTGTGAGAGGCTGGTGGTGTCTGCCAGCAGTAACTATTTTATCTCTCACTTTGAAGCCGTTCCTTTGCATGCACTCACTAAAAGAAGGACAAGATGCTGGTCTCCTGGGAGAATGCCTTCTGCAGTGGTCAGGCAGAGACTCCTTTTTTCTTTTGCTTCTTTCTTGGTATTTCTGTGCTTTAGACAGAGCTGAACGGGAAAGATTAGGAACAAATGTGAAAGTTGTTGAGGTATGTGCACTGAGCATCAGGAGCAAGGTACTTCTGTGTGCTCATTACAAAGGAAATTTGAACTCTGTTGAGGGAGGCTTAACTCTGCAGGGACTTTCAGTGCCTATGGTTAAGGAAATGTCTGAACCAGAATATAAAGATTTGTGTACATATATATACAGACCTCAAATTGAGACTCGTTTGTTATGGTTATTTTTTCCTCTCCACAGGTGAAATTGTTGGATAAATATATCTCCAAAAGTTGGATTATTTTACTCTGACAAGTCACAAATATATTGTAACTATCTTCTGTCTGTGATCCTGCTTGTTTGTTCATTTAGTATTACTTTGAGTGTTTTGCACACTGGGTAGTACTTTCTGATTCAAAGGAGGGAGGTTATGCAGCTGGGAACTTATGCAGCTTCTGACTGTAGAGACCTATGTTTCCAAAATTCCTTGGAAAGTATCTGCCCTCTGCCAGTAATGATGTGCTAATAGTCAATGGTAATGTACCCTCACATATTAACTGATTCAATGCTGCAAAACAAGTGATCCAGGAAAAAAAAAAAGGAAACTTCTTGTTAGGATTGGAGGCAGAAAATGATCAGGTTGTATTGTTATGAGTAATGAAAGATGTGTGACCTGGTTCACTGACAACCGGGTCATCCAGAAATTTTAGCATGTTGGTAGAAATTAGTGGCTTTTAGTATTTCTCTGTATTTAAAATGAGGAGAATATTACCTCCATATTCAGTTAAGTTACTCATTCAGGGGATAGTGCTGGAGTAAATTGAGATAGTAAGGAAAATGTTCATAGTCAAATTCTCCTGCTCCATTAGAGACTTGAGATCAATAAAACAGGTGAATGAGAATTAGTTAAGAGGAAGCCCTGTGTTGAACTGTAAATGTATATCTTGGAATGAAATTTTTTGTTGCTTTTAAATTTCTGTGAATACCTTATTTCCTGTTATTAATCTGGGTTTTTGTTCTATGGAAGAAGACCAATCCCTTCTTCAAGGGGATGGGGGAAAGGACAAGGACCGTGTCATCTTGTGTACAGTCAAGGCTATGACCCAGAAAACTGGATGTGCAGACTTGCAGTTTCACTTAGTGATAGTAAATTCGTGGTATAAAAAGGGATTTGTAAATTATTTGGTAGAGGAACTGATGCTATTCAAATAATTGCTTAGCACTTGGAGACAAAAAAATAAATATAAAAAGTATTTAGCAGAAAGAGCAGGCAATGAGGTCGATGTGATGATCTTGAGATTATGACCCTGTTTTCTGGAGGTCTGGGTTGAATGAGTGATCTATCAAATATATCTAAAACTGAAAAAAAGTAAAGCTGGTGTGTCTTCAATTTTATTGTGGTCTTGAGGTACCATGATGGGCTTTCTGTTTTGTTAGGATATTAATGTTACTGAGACACCACTGATGGATAATAGAAAAGCAAAAAGGAACTGTATCTGGAACATTTTTTATGGTTTCCAGGGCTCTTGCACTTGCCCCCCCACATTGTTCTGTGTCTCTCTGGAGCCTTCAATAACTGAAGGGAAAAGCTGAAGAGCTGCTTATGAGCTGCTTCAAAAAGAGCAGCAGTAGAAATCAACAAGCTAAAACTTCCACCAGATGATTGAACTGTTTATAGGTTAAATAATAATGAGAATTCTTTTTTCCTTTGATATTTCCAAATACTGTCAGACGCCCTGCCCCTTCCAAAAAAGTCCAAAAAAACAGCATTACAATAACCATAGGTTATTGTACTCTGACATCCCTTGCATTTGTGTATCCTGTAATTAGCTTAAAAGAAGTTTTATACATAAACATGGAAATTGTCTTGATTTATTCTGAACTGACACTACTCCCTCCTCTTACAGAGTTGCTGCAGCTATTCCAGAGTAAGAGTTTTGGGAAGGGTGGAAAAGGACCGTTTGCAGCAATTTCTGATTGCTCTGGGAAACAAAAGTGGCAGAATAAAAAGGGAACTGAAAAGACAACCAGGATGAAATTCTTGGATTTATGCTTTACTGGCAGTGTAGAATTTTCACTCTACGTACAAGTGCAAAAGATGTGTCCGTGTCAAAAGGAAGGAAATCCCAGTAGACACATCAGTGCAGCTGTGTTTTCAATAAACTAACAGTTAAAATTGTTTTACTCTATGTTGTGTTGCATAGGCTTTTAGACAAGGGAAATCCTTACCTAGAACTAGAACTATTTAGAAACTGGTTTCAGAAAAATAATTGCTTGTAAGGAAGGATCCATGAGGTTGGGATTTGTGGCAAATACCTAAGAAAAATCAGGAATATATTATAACAAAATATTGGAGTTTGGTTTGTCTGTGATGTCATAAACCTGCTGAAGTTGGGGGGTCCTTGACAGTGAGTATCTACCCCTTGAGGAAAAACAAATCTGAATTTCAATTCAAGACATTAGGAAAACCAGTAAAATTGAGACAAATGAGAAGCTTTTTTTCATCTGAGACAGCATCAATTTGGAGTCCTAAAAGGAGGTAATAATGATTTAAGGCATCTTTTAAAAGCATACAAATCAATCTTTTAGAAGAAAAACAAGTTTGTGGAGATGAAAAAGAAATAAGAAAAAAGGGGGAAAACAGTAAGAGAAACATCTCAAAGGATAATAAAAATGGAAATAAAGGGTCAATAGAAGAACAGTGTAGAGTGTTATGGGTTTGTCAGCAGCAGAGATAACACGACAGATACAGCCATGGTCATGCCATGCAGGACAGTGCCTTCTTCAAGAGGAGGAAGGCTTTAATGCCAACTGTAAACTGGCCTGGCAAGCATGGGAGTTTCTATAAAAACAAGTACTCTTTTAAGAGAAAGTTGGGTTTCTTGGGGTGTTTTTTGGTTTTTTTTTTTGCTTTTGTTGGGTTTTGTTGTTGTTGTTGTTGGTTGTTTTGATAATTTTTATCCCTCTGTTGTCTCTAGAACTGGAAATACAGAATAACATTAATAATTAACCATGCTTCTGGATAATAGAAGTGAGAGTGGGGGTAAATTTTTCAACTGCTCAAACCAGTTCCTTGTCAAGCAAAAATGTTTATCAAAACAACTGACCCTATTTGTCTAGAACTGACTCATTACCATTGCTTTAAATACCTTTCTTTCTGCAATGATTTTCTTTAGATCCTGAGTTCTGTTTCAATCCTGAGTGAACATCAAGATAATATGATATCCTTGTTCTCTGCTTGTACTCATCATTCTTTTACGTATCTTAGCTCCAGTGCATGAGAGAGAGATCTTATTTACAGGAAGTACATAGATATTTGATTTTGCAGTCAATGTTGTATGTCGACATTAAGACAAGACACTTAAATTCAGTTCTCAGCTATTCAGGCTGTAATTCTAATGCCCTAGTTTTAAGTTCTATGCATGTTATTAGAGTAATTTTCTTGACATTTATTTATGAATAAATTCTTGATATTTATATATCAGTAGGTGGAGAAATGCAAATTAGTCATTCAAGAATGCTGGTCAGTTTTGGATTCAATTATTAAATCATATTATTTTTATTGGGTAGAGGTTGAATTTTGACACGCAGGTCACTTACAGCTTGAGAAGCACATCCATATGACAGTCTTACATCTGTACTCTAGTCCCAGTATTGTTTGTTTGACCAACATTAGTAATATTACAAGCATATTATGCTTAACAGCTGTATCTGTAATAATTGAAATATATGATGTATAGCTGTATCTATGGAACTCTAATTATAGGACAAGCAGAAATGAAAATAATGTATTTTTACTGTCAGTCGGATGTGGATTTTCCTGAAGAAATTAACCAAAATCCTGTTTCAAATTCCCTAATCCCCCACAAGACATTTTTCAGTCCTTCTCAGTCCTCAGGTTTCTGTCCTTCTTTGCTCTGGGGAGTGGTGAAGAGGAGAAGTCAGAGCAAGATAAGAAGGGACACTGTCGGCTTTACTGAAGACAGTTCAGTGGGATTACCTGAGTAGAAAGCAATATTCTGTGATTATAACCTGCAGAGGTGAAAACTGCTTAAGGAATAGTAAGTTTCTGGTGACATTATCAGTGTCAGGTAATGCATTTCTAGAGTGAGACGCCTTTGGTATTTGACCTTGATGCAAAAATATATGAAGGAATTTTATCTGCCTTTTATTGTTTATATCTTTATGTAACCTTGTGAATCTGTGGCTCCGGATGTGCTGCATTTGCTTTTTTTGTCATGACATGAGATGCAAGTGATTTCAAATTAGCTGGTCAATACTAGTGCATTAATGCATGAAAAATAACCACATACTTCCTGGATTCTGAAGACTGCAGATCAAGGCTCCATGCTATGGGATAATCACACCTGCAACTCTTCCTTGAGCTGCACTAGCTAAAAAACTGCCAATTTAAAATATTCTTGCCTTAAGTACCGGCTTCTGTGGCAAAAGCAAAAGAAAACCCCCAAATATCAACAAATAAAAAAACCCACAAAACCCAAACAAGATAATCAGAGTTAACCGAATATTAAAAAAAATATTCACAGCAGGTTTGCAGTCTGAATAAGAGCTCAAAGCCATCACAGTGTAGTCCTTCATGCAAACCTTAGATTTTTGGGCTTGCTTTGGTCTGGGTTTTTTTAGAGAGTGGAGACCTTGTGTATCCCCCTGAAAGAAGCAGCACCTGATCAACAGCTCTATTATACAGAATTTCTGTGTCTGTATGTTTTAATGCAGCAGACATGAGACAGACAGAAATGCACAGTCCAGTCATTTTTGAGCAGCAGTTACAAATACAGAGGGTGGGATGGAAGCTGGTGGTTGACACAGCAGAGTTTCTTGCCTGGAAAGGTTTTGATTGTGTCATCTCTGCTTTGCACAGCAGCTTCAGAGCTGCTGATTTAGGGCTACAGGGCATGCAAGTTTCCACATGGGGACAGGGTCAGGGGCTCACCCTGATGCTCAGTGAATCCCACTCCACCTGCCATCCATGGCTAATCCCACTGGTGCTCCTGGGCTGCTTTTCCTGCACGGATCTGGCCTTCACAAGGTGTCTCCAGGAGTTCCCACAGCCTGTCACCATCCCAACCCCTGCAGTGAAACTGCAGCAGTCCAGCTCTGAAAGCAATGTAGAAAACTGCATCTAAACAGCAGCACTTAGACAACTACATGACCACTCATTTAAATACCCTCTGTCACCCTGGGAACTGATTCTTTTTACAGACCAACTCCACTCAAGACAATAGCATGGATTACATGATTGTAAAATTGGTATAAATGGGATCAGAAACAGATCCATTAACTCTAATTAGGGAATGTGGTGTGATCTTATTTCACTGCACTGTATACAGCCTCTGTGGGTCTCGTTTCAAGTGACAGACGTTTGTTTTCCAGCAATTAATTTGCACATAGAATTAATGGTAATGCATCCAAGAACTGATATTGCTAATATGCAGCATTAACATAGCTCCCTCTGTCCCAAGCTTCTGCTGAGAAAAGGATTCCAAAAAGAGAGAAAAAGAGCTCAGATCCAGTGGAATAATGACATTTTCTGTCTTCTATAGTGAAGCATTTCAGCCCAATGAATTTTGAAAATAAAGACTATTATTTACTTTTCATGGTAGTGGAAACCATTTTCAATGGATTGCACATTTCTATCAGGGCATAACATTTGCTCCTCCAAGAAGCAAGAAAATGCTGCAGACAGATTTTTGCCAGTCTTTAAACCCCAGAACAGCTGACTAACCCCCAAGATTTCATAGCTTGTAGGCAAAAGTAAAAGAAACGAGTTCATCAAGGAACTATATTGTGCTTCCAACATGTGGCAACTTGAGTGCCTCTTCACCATCTGTTATTTGTGTGAGGATTTTATTATGTAAATGACGGTCACACTGCACCCTAAACAAAGGAAGATGATTCCCCTTACAGTATGTTGAGACTGCCAGGCTTCTGTGTCAGCCCCAAAACAAATAATGAAAGCAGCAGAGCCATGACAGGCAGAATATCTTGGGTTCTTCTACTTCTCCTCTCGAAAGGGAGCAAATATCTTGATGAATAATTTAGTTTTTGTGTGTATTGTGACTCATAAAGAGTAGTAGTCAATAAAACAGCAAACAGTAGACAGGTGAAACTAAACTGAGGTGAGGTTTGTAGACTTAAAAGAGATTGAAGAGACAAACCTGCAACACTGTGGAGACTTCTAAATTCTCTGCTTTCGCTTAGAGCCAAAAACAGGAGACTGGACTCCTAAATCATCCGCAACAGACAAAAGGTGTTGTGGGATAGTGTTGGAAGTAAAATCTTGCCCTAAATCTCGATTTAAAATTTTCCATTAAATTACCAATTTAAATTGAAATGTAATTATCTTAACTGGCATATTTTTGGCAGATGTAATGAGAAAAAAAAAAATAGAAGAGAAAAGTCCCTATGCTACGCTGGATCAAGTAAAAGCCCATAGGAGTTCTAGCACTGGCCCTTAATCAAAGTCTGCAAAGACACAAAAGCTTTGAGCTAATCTATGCCAAGCCATGTTGGACAGTATGGCACTGCCTAGAGCATCCTTCTGGTGGCATTTAAAGCACCTGGTGCCCTAGGAAAAGAAATCAGATCCAAAGCTGGAAATTCTCTCTTTTCCTTATACTCATCCACCAGCCAACAGGGGTTGCTGTGATAGCAGCACAATATTGCACGAGAAAGAAAGCACACCACTATTTTTATTACATTAATTTATTTAAAATGTGGCACACAAGTAGTTATCTGTGCACACACTCTTCCTCACTAGGTGTTTCACGTGGTTTAATATAATTTAAAAATTGCTGCATTTATTGGTTTAACTCAAATCTGAATTTGATAATTGGAAAGTATATGCATAATGGATTAATTTTTATTCCAGATTAATTTAAAAATAATTGAAAGCAGTGTCAGAATTGATCAGATTGATGATTTTAGGGGGCTTGGTTACTTCTATTGCATTGTTTTTGTGTGATTTCTTACACTTGTATTTGTCAGCTTTTCCTGACTTAATTATGATTAAGTGTTGAACTTTACAGATGGCCAACTGCTGGTACTGCTGTATTGATCAGTTGGTTTTATTAATGTGTTAAATTTTGTGGTTGCAGCAGGATCATATTTTGTGATAGAGCAGCTAATGGCTGGAGAACTCTGCCACGAAAGTCACAAGCAGCCCAACCCTAGCAGGTATTCATTCTTTNTTTTTTTTTTTGAGGTCCTCAAAATCAAAATCTGTACTTCCTGTGACAGTATCATGACTTCCATGACAACTTTCTGTTGTCATGGAGTTTTTTTCAGAATTGTAAATCAGTGGTAACTGTAATCTAATTCCTCAAGTCAAACAATTTGGTTCAAGTTTGCAAATGTGAAATAAGATTGCTTTCATCATTGAAGGTGTCAGAAAGAGTTTGAAATAAATTAGGATATTGATGAATATTTCTGTGTCCTAATCTTTTCCTCTCATAATGCATGCCTAAAATTCAGACATCACTTGAAGATAAATTTTTACATAGATGTTTTACATAGATATTAAAAATAGCCTAAAAGATCTCTGTGATCTGGAATGGTACTGAAAATTAGGAAGAAATGTGAAATATATACAGACTTTTTCAGCACATTTTTTGAATCGCCACTTCCTACAAATTTCTGAGCCTGTTCTCCTCTTATTCTATGAACAGTGATATTTTCATCAGTATCATGGATAAAGTTTTTACTATTGTGTCTAATTTACTGCCATTTGAAGTTATGCTTTCCACAGCATCCTCTGCAGAAAGGCTTTCCCTATAGCATAAAACTGAATTAAACTGTAACTGTAGAATTTCTGTCTTTTATCCAACAAATGTTGTTTTATATATCACGCATATATATATATATGAAATTGGTAATTTTTTTAAATTCTGAAACTTAGAACTGATGTTTCACACAGGAATACCAATATTATTTTTCTTGAGACACAACACGTTGCATGTAACCATAATTATTCATTCCTTTGTAAATGTTTTTCTTTACCAGTTTATATATATATAAACTAATGGGCAGCAGTTACATAATAAGCACTCTGTAGGGCTGAAGTCTTTGTAACCTTAGAAGCCTGGAAATGACATTATTAATATCCCATACAATATTTTACCTGGTCATCTGTTTTCTGTTTCTCAGAGCTCTTTGGCGTGGGGAAAGGAGCTCAACTTGCTCACAACTCACTGATTTGAACAGGAGCTGAAAAGCTGGGGAGAAAAACCACCCCACTCTGGCCACATTCACAGCAGAAGGACTTCAGTCCAAGGCAATTGTGTCCCTGCAGGTCAGCAGAGAGAGGACACAGCCACCACTCCCTGGCAGTGAGGGCTTTGCCACAGCCCCGGCACCGCTGGGATGGCGCGAGTGGGATGCCAGGAGATGTCTCTGCAGGGAGCTAAGCTCAACCCCAGCTGTCAGAAACGCCTTCCAAGCCCTTTGGTCAAACCACAGGGGGTCTTAGGAGGTGTTAAAAGTATTGGCCAGCCTTCTGGCCAAGGGTTGTGGAACAGCATCTCAGAGGAAAATATTCCTGTCCTGGTTTTTTGGACTCCAGGAAAAGTAGAAAATGAAGTCGTGGCCCTGATTCAGTAGCTGGTTGTGCTATTTGCACATGCAGAACTCCAGAGGAAAAACAACGAGCAAAATGAAAACAGAGAGCTGTAAAGGCAAGGCCTTTCCATTTAAATTTTTCCTCCAGAATGCCAAACAAAGGTATAACAACATAACAATTACACAACTTGGATAGCTTTTCTATCTTTAGTTCCTATAAATTCAAGCTGATACTCATACCTCACCTAAAGCCTGATACATGTCTCCTCTTGATTTACATGAGATGGGTTTTGCAAGACAAATTTAATTCCTGATTGCTGTTTGATGGTACTATCTGTTAGTGTTTCTTCTCTTACTTTCTGGTGCCTGCTTGTTTTAGTGTTGCTTCCCAGATTCCTCTTTTCCCACGTCACCAATCTTTTCAATCCTTGTTTTAACACTGTATAACTTATTATTTCTTTCACAGTGCTTTCTTTTCTTTCTTTCTGTTTTATCAGTGTACAGTCTGTAAGGTATCTAGCAGCTCTTGGGATAGATTGAATAGATAGAGCATGGTGGACTGGATGTCTGAGACTTAAAATTACTTGTACCTGCCAATAGCTTTGAGCATGTGGTTTGTCATTCAATATTTTCTTTTTTCTCTCCTCATTTCTAGTAATGCAGATAGTTTTCTCTCTTTGGAGCAAAATGCCGTGATGTTCACAAGATGGAAAACAATGATGGTAGCAGTAAAAGAGGAAAGCTTTCTTCATCAGAACAAGGTGGACCTAAAGGTGTTGTAAACTAAAGGCCAATTATTCCCTGAGGAATTGCATGAAGGGTCCACTTCCACTGTAATCAGTCTTGTGATTATGAAGGCAGAAGAGGACCTTGACTGTCTGTACCTGGACTTTGTCAGGCCATTTGTTTGTGACCAGAGTTGTGTCATTACTGTGGTTTTCAATAAAGGAATGTTCACTGAGGCATCACATTGATATTTTTGAAGTATGTTCCACATTTTCAAATGGACAAATTTATCAGCATAGAATTGAAATGCCTAGCTGCTTCAGTGTGCTATTGAGATTCCACACCACTGACATGCAAGGGCATTCATTTTTCACCTACTGGGTGTAATGGGAATGAGACCCTCACCTGCAGGGCTGCATCCAGCCCTGGACACCCCAGCACAGGAAGGACAGGGACCTGCTGGACTGAGGCCACTAAGAGGATCAGAGGGATGGAGCAGCTCTGCTATGAGGAAAGGCTGAGACATTTCAGATTCTTTAATTTGGAAAAATGAAATCTTCAGGCTGACCTAATTGCAGCCTTCCAGTACCTGAAAGGGCCCATAAGAAAGACATAGAAAGACTATGTACAAGGGCCTGGAGTGACAGGACAAGGGAAAATGGCTTCAAACTCACAGAGATAGGTTTAGATCAGATATTAGGAGGGGTGATGAGGCCCTGGCACAGGTTGTCCAGAGAAGCTGTGGATGCCCCATCCCTGGAAGTGTTCCTGGACAAGCTGGATGGGGCTCTGAGCAGCCTGGTCTAGAGGAAGGTGACTGTGTCCCCAGCTGGGAGTTTGGAACTAGATGATCTGTGAGTCCCTTCCAACCCAAAGAATTCTGTGATTCTGTGATTTTCAACAAATGAAAGCATGTTAAAATGGAGATGATTTGGCCAAACCTTGTTCCATTTTCCAAAGACATTTTGTGGAAAATCTTGTCAGGCTTTCATCTCTGAGTCCTGTACTAAGCCAATTCTTTGCAGGTATTTTAAGTCTTTTGGTGTTTCTGCAAAATATCATCTTTAACAATGACCTTTGACCTTCCATTGAGTATGTTCACAGAATCTAAAGAGGGATCCTGTTCTGGCTGACACGTGTGACTCATGAACCTGAGAGCTAAAGTGATTCCTGCAGGTCCATGCAGCCAACAAAGCTGATTCCTTGGGCACTGAATATCTGGCATTACTTGCTAAATATGCTGCAGAAAGCAATGGCTGAAGTTGTGTAGTTACTCTGCAACATCAATTCTTCTTCTGGGACCTATGGAAAATGACTGAGTGAGCCCAGTCTGGCTCTTTGCTGACAGGCCAATTAGAGTAATTGGTGTCTTTTTTTGCAGCATTTCTCAGGGGAAAAAAAAAAAAATCTCTTCATGGAGTGTTTTATGTCTAGGATGAAGACTTTTTGAAGGATTTAAGTCCCAAATACAAATGAAATATCCAACCACCTATAACAGCTATCGGGAGATGGAGGAAAAAAAGGAGAGGAGAGGGAAAGGGAAACACTTCCAGAGAAGGTGATGCTGTTTGGAAAAAATGTCTCTTACAGTTTGGCATCTAGCTGTTAACATGCTCTTGCCAACCTGAGAGTTCATTTGAGGTTTATAGCAAGTTACAGGAAGAATAAAAAGTTAATCATGTGCAGAGCCTTGGAGTTGTATTCTTGCCGTCAATTTCAATAGCAGTAATAACATACAGACTGCAAAGCCATTAAAGAATGGCACAAGCTGCTTTCTACTTGAGTTTGCAAATGTATTTCCATTGAAAACTTGATTTGTGTGGTTTTCATCCAAATTTAAGGAGAAGATGATGTGAGGTCTAAGAACACTATATATGGGTTGGGTCTGGGGTCAGATTCTTCAATCAGTTTTTACCTGTGATAGACATGAGAACTTTCCTCCCTCTATCTAGAAATAAACAATATTTCATTGATGTTCAAACCTGCAAAAAGAAATAAAAGGAAAAGTGGGAGATGATGAAGAATGGTTGCTCAACAGAAGGCTTAACTACATGTTGTAGCCTGTATCTTTTTAACAAACCCCAAAAGTTCCTATTAAATATTTTGGGGATTTGAAGATGAGAAAACCTATTGAAATACTGTCTGGGCCTGGATTACCACTCCAGACTACAGATTAATTTAATTTTCTTTTTAAGAGTTGCAATTTCTTTTCTTTCTTTTAAATTTACTGTTTAATTTTTCTTTTTAAATTTACTTTTACTGTCATCAGCTGAGATAAAAGTTCTTAATACATCTAAAATTATCATCGACAGTTACAACCAAGAAATAAGCTTCTCAGCAATAAACCATGGACTAGAAAATCTTTTCAGTGGCTTGAACTTTTTCCTTTTTGTTTCTGAAATACTTCTGAGTGGTTATCACTTCCCTGAAAATCTGCTCTTTTTTATGTTTTATATGGATGCAAACTGAACAGAGGTTTTTTTTGTTTGCTCTTACACTACACAAATGGAATGGCAAATTTTACCCATGACATATATGTGCCTTTAGCTACATTAACATCTCTATTAACATATTAGCCTGCATCTGAGTTATCCTGGTACATTGTAAACACTGGACTTGAGGTATATAAGAGCACATAAAGATTTATTATTTTATTTAAAGGACTTAAAATTCAGCAAAAGCTTGCTGTAGGTGAGTGATCCTACTTATTAGGGATAAATTTTAACAACTGTAGTCCACAAATTTCTGCTGTCCTTTGGGGAAAACAAAGAAATTGATTTTAGAAAAAAATGTTGTCTTTGAATTCCTTTACTTCTTGTCATTTTTTCTTTGTTTGATGTATCAGTTTCTTGTACAATGCTTTCTCCCCTTGTTTATCAAAGTTACTGATTTATGGTCTATTGATGCAGAGAAGTTCTTTAAGCTTAGAGTTTGTGCTTGGCTGTCAGTAAGAAAGATGAGAGGCAAAAGTGTGAAGGATTTTCCCAGGGTAGATCAAGACTTGCAGCCATGTCTCTAAACTTATGCAGGTGTAATAAGTTGGATTGCAGAAAAGTAGGACAAGGCTATCACTTTTTCTTGGGAGACCATATAATTAGATCTATGTGTTTAAAATAGTTATTAAGATCTGTTTATATTCAACTAATCTGATTTGTCCAACTGTTTCACTACATAAAATAGTGAGGCTTTGTGCTAACGTCTAGTCTAACCTAAGTTTACCAAGATTTCTGGACACATCTAATATTGTTTGTGTGTATGTACCCTACTGATCTGCATGGAGATTAAAGTGGCCACACTAGAGTATTGATTTGCCCTAGAAGTATGTTGCCTGTAGGTTCCAGCATATTCAGGTTCTAAAAAGAGCTGCTTGATAATTTGAATTTCAACAGGACAGACAAGGGAAGGAGAACATTAAAACTTCATGGAATAACCTCTTCTTCAGTGTTGTTACTTAAAAATCTGAAACTTGCATCTTGGTGCTTCTTTCCTCTCCCCCATTAAAACTTTATACTTCAAAAAGGGCCTGAAAGCTTAGTAGGAGTTTAGTAAGAATGTAAAAAGGTCACCATCTTTCTTTATGAAGGCTTATCTCATAAACTTCTGTCTTATTCTTTAAAATGAGGAGGAATTTTCTCTCTAGGCCTCTGATTTATATGTACCTGGTTTAACATTCATCTAAACTGCAATGCTATGCCTGTCAGTTGTTTCCTTGATGCCAGTGTGGTTACATTCCTGTCCTGAGGCATGTGGATTCCTTGTAGCTCCAGCCCTGCAGGTAGGAATATTAAGGGTATGATTTCACTTATTTGAAGTTACCAAAAATATAGGAAGAAGAGGCTATTGCCAAAGAGATAGGCTGATCAATTATGTTTATTTTCCCTCCTAGATGATTGGTTATATCAAGAAGAAATACTGAAAACCTGTCTTTAAAAGAAACAATTGTTATGGAGCCAGACAAAGGTAAAGTACAAATTGTCTGGTTCTCTGCAATCTTAACTGATAGACAAATATGAGGTGAGCTGCAATGACAGTGGTGAGAAAGCTGAGCTTCAGAAGTAAAACATACTAGACTTGTTTCTATGGTAGAGGAATGCCTACATTTTTCTCAAACTTTGGCAGGAGGGAAAGCATCTTGTGCATGCTGTCCTCAGTTTCAATTTATACAACTACATTTGTAAAATTAAATTAATTAAAAAAGAATGTTTCTATGCTAGGATGTTGCTATGAGAGTATTGCTCTTGATATATACTTTAATATTATAGTCATAATCCTGTGTAGTGCTGTGTATTTATGTGTTATGCATATTCATTTTTTCCACATTGACTATGTGCATTAATTCAGCTTAAGTAATTTATTTTGCTAAAAGATACACTCGTTTTATATCTATTAATGGATGTACATACAATTTATAAATTTAAAACGCTAAAACTATTTGTTTCTGATTTTTAGCTTCTGTTGAAACCCCAGTGTAATGATGGTATGTAGAGAGTAATATCCTTGCACTTCCTGAGGCCTTAGCTGGCAGAGTTGTCAAATTAAACTGGAACATTTTGTAAGTGTATCTTTAATAAATACATATGTCTGTCATGCTTCCCTACTCAGTCTTATAAATCAGACTGTATCTAGCTGTCAGATACTCTCAACCCGGCTGTCCTAATCTGCCAAGTAAAAATTATAGCATCTAGGCTCTCATCCTTCTCTGAAAATATTTATTTATATCAGTGGCATGTCAAGGACACACCATTTTTTGAATTTATTTTTTTCCCCAGCAACAAAACCATTAACAGCTGGCTCAAGTCCCTGCCAGGAGGGCAGTGGTTAATACATAAAGGGAATGTATAATGTAGGAATACCCCAGCCAAGCAAAATAAATGCAGCATAGCATTTTTAAAAAACTTGGTACATGCCAGATATGGAGCATTCAGTCTTGTTTTACTCAGAGTACAATAGTAATTTTATGCCATTTATCATCCTCACCCCCATTCATCTACAGATGAGCCTCGACTCCTCTGTTGCAAAGAGGTTGTCTCCAGGTTTTGTGCCTCTGCAGTGTCTGGTAATTAACCATTACAATTCTAATGACATGTCAGACACATCATAAACCATTGCTGTAGCTTGAGGAAAGGATTTAAACAAGGCACAGAGAGTAACAAAGCTGTTGGTTATCCTGGTTCCATCAGCTCTCCCTGAACAGAGAGTATGACATCAGAAGCTGAGTCTGGGGGAGACAGAGGTATAGGAAAAGGATGAAGGAATCCTTGGTATTTTTAAAATAATAAGTCTTTTTATTCCATATGCATGAACAGATGTTAAAGAACATTGCTTGTCACTTGTCTTTTTCAGAAATTTTATACTGCACTCTATTTAAAATAACTGTTGAACCTCACCTGCCTTCAGTCTAAGACAGGAAGAAAATGAACCTTAACTTTTTGAAACCTGTGCCCAAATAATTAAAGAATAAAAATCCCAGTTTATTTCAAACTTGCAACTCATTCTAGTAATCCTAACAATATTTTTTCATTTTTCTTTTAATTTTTTATCTCTAATATTTTATGTCTATGTTATTTATCTTTTTGAGCAAATTCTCAATATGTTTTGTGTTGGTTTTTTTTTTTTAAGTGTTATAGATTCATTTTTATTTTGAGCCTATGTATTCATGTTATCTAGTTTCTGTGGTGATCAGAATTTTTTTGACTAAAAGATTGCAATGTCCCATAAAATAAGAAAATGTAATTTCCTCCCTTTTTGCTCTACTAAAATAGAGACACTTGCCAATTTCTCAAAAGAAAGTTATAAAAATCTATAGATAAAAATGTTGGATTCCAGTTTCATATAATACGTGAAGTTACTGAAGTTTCAGGCTTCTTATTCTGGATGTGCTGGAGAGTCAAGAGAGAAGAAGACCTTGTCCAGGAATCAGGGGGTCTGTTCTTTCATGAGCCAAGGATGAGCAGGACAGGACACAACATGAGGGACATGAGTATTGGGACATTCTCTAGAAATCTGCCCCAGCTTGGCTTGATCACTGTGTAAAGCAAGGCCACGACTCTGCTTTCTCCAGGACTTATAGCTGAAGGAATTCCGTTCAGAAGAAGGGTGGTACTTTCTCAGTAATAATGATTGTTGCCTCAGTGCCAGAAGTGAGTGGAACTTGAGTCAATGTGCTGCACATGGGAAAACAGTGGGAATAGCCTGGGGAGGAAGCACATTGCCTTGCAATCATGAAAAGGAGTTAATCATCTTGGAAGTCCCCCAGGTGTATGACAGGGAATTGTACTCATCACAAATGAAGCCTTTCATCGGTGGCATTTAACTAGTTACCTCCTCCTCTGATAGGCTGTTGTGTTTAACAGAAAAGAGAGTCCTTTTTTTAAGATCCATTATAGTTGCTTTAGTAATATTATTTACTATGAGGTTTTGGAGAATTGAAATATGACAGAGGAAGTGAAAAAAATAATTCTGAAAGTAAAGTTATTTTAAAAACCAGAGCCCAGAAACTATATAATGAAGGTGGGTTTGGTTTCCCTAATGTGGATAACTTTTAAACTGATATAGCTGTTTGTTTTCTTTTCCTAAAAGCCTCAGGCTAGTTCAAGCATAACCATTCAATTTCAGCAGAGCCTGATGAAGAGCAGTCCTATGGACTGTGCTAGACTGTGATGGATGTTCACTGTGATCCTTTCTGCCCTTGAGAGCTGTATGTACCTGAATGAGCCACAGACAGCCCACCGGAGTTTTGAAACCAGATAATTAAATGACTGCAGTGCTGGTAGGTACAAAGCAGCAGAAATATGGATGCAAAGCTAAGGGATGTGGGAGAAAAACAGTGCTATATCTTCAGTCTCGCAAACCAATAGACTGAGAAATTTAAATAAAAATCATGAGTGACTGATTAGGGGAAGAAACCTTGGATTTCAATCTGATGTAATCAGTATGAAAAACAACAGCAACAGCAATGAAGTTTGGACGACTTTTATGTTTAGAAAATGACAGATAAGATAAAAACCCCTTTAGTAGTAAAGCATTAAAGTACTTTAATTTAAAATGGTACAAGTCAAATGCTACTTGATTTGTCCGTGAGTGTGAACTTTCTTTACAATTTTACAAGGAAAGACATGAAAAGTGGGCTGAAGAAAGGCTTATTGTAGACCCAGGCACATAAGGAAGCAAGAAGAGAACGACCAGCTTGGGGAATTCTACTGTTTTTCTTGCGGTAACAGCATTCTGCCGCTGGTTTTAGGAAATCTAATTCCTTTTTGTTATGCTCTCATAAATGTGTGGTAACAGAAACTTTAAAGGGCGCTATATGGATTTACACTCTTGAACCCTTTTCATAATGTTTCATGCAAGTATTTTTGCCAAATAAACCATTGAGGTTCTCACACAGCATTAACTTGGTGATTAAATTGAAGGTATTAGCTGTAGCAAATTCACCATTAACCTTCTCTAGAGAAGGGTGCAGTTCTTAAATACACATAGTGAATTAATCATGAGCGTGTTTCCCTGAACAAAAGCAGCATTTAAAAGAATTCATTGTGAAAGAAGTTTTATCATCCATAATGAAGTGTTATAAAAGTCCTGAATGATTTCAAGTGACTAACCCCGCATTAGGCTCTGGGAAATGTGTGCTTGGAACAGCTAGAAGTACAGAGGGCCTGATATAAAGCATGTTGAAGTCTATGGCTATTTTCCATTGTCTGCAGTGGACATAAGGTTGTTCAATTTCATGGGACGGAAAAAATTTATTTTATGGAACACACATGCACAATGAAACAGAACTCGTTCCCTAAATGCATGTTCTTCCTTCCTGATGGTTTTTAATGGGAAACATGTGTGAGGTGAGCACATTGAATTACCCACCTTTTTGCAGGGAATTAGTCACTTTTGCAGGCAAATCAATATCCAATAACAGGAGCTGATCAACAGTGCTTCAGTTAGGTCGAACATGCCAAAAAGGTGCTGTGAGATATGAGCTTTCATTGGCTGACTCTTTAAAAACTAGGGGCTGAAGGAGTTAGACTGTCTCAGAATCAAACACTGAATTTATGTTTTGTTTTTCTAAATTGGGAAAGTGAAAAACATTTCTGTATAGTTAATGCATATTCCTTCAGCTGCTGATGTAGCAGAAAAAAATTTTAAAATGGTTGCAACCTACATAAGGCTTAAGCAATAAGAAAGGTCTCTAGAAAACTCATGACTGTATACAACAAAATATTAAAATTCACCAGCTTTTGTGTCCTGAGGAACTGCTTATTCCTCCAGACTACATATCCCATCATGAAGATCAATCTCAGTAAAAGAAANTTTTTGAAATGTATATCTAGAACAACAACTCCTAAATATAAATATAAATATAAGTATAAATATAATCTATTTTAATAATAATCTTACATGTACCCTTAGCTAATGAAAAGTGTTATTTCAAATAGAGGCATTTCTGTCCATACAGTTAGTATCCATACATGTTGGATTTTTTTATCTGAAAGCCTTTGAAGTCCACACTGGATTCTCCCACTTCATTTTAAGTGTCTTTGCAATTATGTTAACAGGTTTTGGAGTCACTTAGATTGGAGTACNATGTAGCAGAAAAAAATTTTAAAATGGTTGCAACCTACATAAGGCTTAAGCAATAAGAAAGGTCTCTAGAAAATTCGTGACTGTATGCAACAAAATATTAAAATTCACCAGCTTTTGTGTCCTGAGGAACTGCTTATTCCTCCAGACTACATATCCCATCATGAAGATCAATCTCAGTAAAAGAAATAATTGTCATTCAATAGAAAGAAATAATTTCAACATTTAATATTCACTTCTTAGGTATAATAATTGTTTTAAGTATATTCTTTTTGATGGACAGAACCCATTCCTTACCATAGTATATTATCCACAAAGGGAGCATGTTTTAACAGCCAGCTAATCTTCCAGTTCTTTTTAATGAATTATTGAAAATCTGCTGTCCCAGTTGTCCTCCTGCACAGATTGCACTTGTCCAAAGGGATTTTTGAAATGTATATCTAGAACAACAACTNCCACTTCATTTTAAGTGTCTTTGCAATTATGTTAACAGGTTTTGGAGTCACTTAGATTGGAGTACTGATTTTGGCTGGGCTAGAGTTAATTTTCTTCATAGTAGCTATGTTTTGGATTTGTGCTGAAAGCAGTGCTGATAACACAAGGATGCTTTAGCCATTTCTGAGCAGTGTTTGCACAGAACCAAAGCCTTTTCTGCTTCTCACTGAGGAGGCTGGGGGTGTGCAAGAAGCTGGGTGAGGGCGCAGCTGGGACAAAGGGATTTGTCAGACCACTCGTTGTCATGCTCAGCAATAAAAGTTGGAGGAAGAAAGGAAGGGGAGGATGTTTGGAGTGATGGCACTTGCCTTCCAAGTCTCCATTACGTGTTATGAAGCCCTGCTTTCCTGGGGACGGCTGAGCACCTGCCCATGGGAAGTGGGGACTTGCTTCCTTGTTTTTCTTTGCTTACACGTGTGGCTTCTGCTTTACCTGCTAAACTCTCTTCTACTCAGCCTCAAACCGTGACTCTTGGCCACAGCACAACCCTCCAGGCTCTCTGATATGGATGTCTGCTCACATTATCAGCATGACATGCTGACTCTGGGTCGTGGCATACAGTTTTAACACATTCACCTCAGTGGAAGTAAGAAATGAACTCCAACAAGTTTTTCAGGGAGCTAAGCAGCCAAGGAATACAACATATTTTCTCTTCACATATAATTATTTTTAAATGAACAGTGTCACTAATAATCTGCTGTCATTTCAGGCTGTTTAATATTATTAAAAAGCAAAATGAATAAGTTAAAAACAAGGAAGAGCGTACAAGTGGAACACCCAAGGTGAAGCAAGAGAAAGCAAAAGGCAACACTGAATTTGAAACTGAGTGAAGAAAAAAACGTAGACATTTTTTTCTCTCTTGTATTTCTTTCTTACAGCATTTAAACACTCCCATAATATAACCTTTTTTTACAGTGAATCTTACAAATTGAGAGGATTTGTTTTTAATTCTTCTAGATGGTGTGGGAGAAGAGTAGCAACTTTAGTGCTTCATTTCCTGACCCTATAAACACTTATGGATTTTGCTTGCTTTCAAGTGCAAAGGCCCACTGACACACAGAGGGACTACTCAGAGGCTTAAATTTAAGCAGGTATGTAAGTGCTTGTGGAACTAGGGCTTTTTTATATTTATTGACTGACAGGTTCATTGCCCTACTGGGAGTACTTCACAAGAGTACTTGCAGTGACTTTTTTCCTTTTGGAAAGCTCACTTTTGGTCTAGCCCTAGTTACAGCTCCACAGATTTAGGCTGTGGGAAGGCCTGGAGCAGTGCCACCAAAGGTGGGCTTTGGGCAAGGCTGTTGGATCAGCTGTGGCCTGGGTGAGGGCTGCAGGGACGGATTCCTTGTGCTGCCAAAATGTGTGTTGTGTGTATTGCATGGCATCCACAGCCCACCCCGAGAAATACTCTCCTGTCTGTGCTAGGAGAGGAGCTTCTGGGACAGCTTTGAAGACACCAGACAAAAGAGAAGTATGAGAATGGGTTAGAGCAGATGATGCTGGTAATTGCATTTTTTACAGTCCTTTGGGGAAAGAACTTTAGGGCTGCAAGGGTTGCCCCAGGTTTAGCTTTGCAGAGAGGCTGACCTGCATGCTGGGTCTGGGGGGATCTTCACCACCTCAACACTTTCTCCAGAGCTGCATTTTCTGGCTTTAGGCTGATACAAGTGAGCAGGGAAACACATCCTGGTTTTTACACAGGATTTGTTTGTGTGATCTGTAGAAATATCCCAGATTTCTTCTTAGGATTACCTTTATCTTTTGAAGGGATTTTCCCTCTCTTTCGTGAAATCAGAATTTGTCCCTCTTTTAATAGCTCTTAGAAGGCCACCTTCATACTGTGCTCCAAGGGACATGCATTAAAAAATCCTGTAGTTTATTGAATTTGCATGTACATTTCCTCTTATTAATATTATGCTGTTAGTCCACTCATTACCATTGATGAAATTTATTAATCCGTTGAGTTCTGTTCCTGAAGTTCTTTGGAGTAAAAATGACTCTATGCAAGACATCAGCTATTAAAATTAATGAAGATTTAAACAAGTCTGATTTATGTATTTCTCTTTGGTAATAATCTAAAATCAGATGGTCTATGAGAAATTGTATGCTAAATAGACTGCTCTTATGATCTACTGTTTGATCTTTTGGCACAAATATTTGTGTTAAATTGTATAATCGCCTCGTAAACTTCATTCTTTCCTAACTACATTAGAGTGGTATTAGAAGTACTCTTATTAAAATAACACCTTTTTATTATAAAATGGTCTGTTAATATAGCTACAGCAAAAAAATTTCAACCTTTCCATTAAAAATATAAATCTCCATTTTCAGGGACTTTAAGCGGTGCTATAAATACTCATTCCAGGCTAGTATTTGGCATGTAAAGCAGCATCCAAACAAAAAAGCTATTTAAAGCAGAAAAATTAGAAATAGTTGCATGATGGATGAGGGGTATTTGTTCCTTTTTTTTTTTTTTTTTTTTTTTTTTTTTTTTTTTTTTTTTTTTTTTTTTTTTTTTTTTTTCTTTTTTTTTTCTTTTTTTTTTTTGCTCTGATATATTCCTAGATATGAGAAGATGGGAAGGGAGGAAGGTGCTGGGGCAGGAGGGCTGGGCAGTGTTTCCTGCTGGTGCCAAGTCACTTCTCTTCACTGTCTGGTTCTGCTCAGGCCAGGCTGAGTTCAAGGGGCATTTTGTCTTTGAGTTTTTTAGGGTTTGGAGGCTTTTTCAACCATTGGATTTCTGGTATAGTCTTCCCAAGGCACATTAATGTCGTACTTGAAAAATTACTTCTGACACCTTGTCAAATTTTTCTTATGAAATGGAAAGGTTTTAAGTTCCTTCTGCCTCCATGAGCTCCTCAAAGGTCTGAACTCTGGAACCTGAGCATGTGTGAGGTCCTTACTGGTAAAGTTTGAGATGGCATAATCTTGACATCAGACTAGTAAGACTGCCCAAGCTCACCATGTCCTTTGGCCATATCCAGTGCTGAAATTTAATATCTTTCTGAACATTAATACAGTTTTCTCACTACTACTGAAAAAAAAAAAAAAAAAAAAAAAGTGGTTTTAAACTTTTAAATATTTTGGGTTGTGTTTCGTGATCACTTTAGACTGTCCTGGATAGCAGCTCTTGCTGAAAGCAATTGGTTGTGTCACTTGTCCTTCCTGTCCTGGGAGCTTCTGCAGTTCCTGTGTTTGCATGGACAATCAAGCAGACCCAGAAATATGCATGGGTGTGAGTTGGGTTTGGGACAGACAAGCTCCCTGTCCATCACAGGGACAATGCTCATGCTCAACAGGCCACTGGGAAAGTCAGACTGTCCCCCTCTCACCTGTCCTGGCTTTTTTTACATGAAACAATGAAACAGCAGCAAATGATGCTTAAAAGACTCAATAAAACCCTTCCAGAGAGTGACTGCCATTCCTTCCAGACTGCTTAAAAGGATTTTCTGAGGTTTTTGTTTCCTTGGAGTGTCCATAGTGTCCTGGTTTGAAGGACAGGTGTCTGCTAAGGAAGGCAGGGGACCTCCCTTGGAATGAAAAAAAATTGTAAACCCTTTCCCTTCGAATTATCGTAATTCTGAAATTAAGGGGCTCACAGGCAAAGATATGGGGAACGGAATAACAGTTCTTTACTAGTATTTA